>OY720461.1:21262589-21607589 GCA_963082715.1 Harpalus rubripes
TTTATATTATATTCTCACGTTTATCTCTTTCAATGTAAACTAGTACTTGTTTTCCTTACTTGGGAACTATTAAATTTTGCCACCAGATGTTAGCTACTTTGAATTTTTTCGCTGATTATTTTTTCTCTTTCTGTATATTATTTAAATGAACAGTATTTTGTGCTCAGTATGTTTCATAAATGTTTAGTACCTACCTATTAATAATAAATCGTCAGTAATGTAATACCAAAGTTGAGTATTTAAAATAAATGTGCAGTAAATTTAAATTAAATGTTCAGTCTTAATAATAAATGCTCAGTAAAATAATCTTTGTTCCGTATTAATAATAAATGTCCAGTTAAATAATATTTGTACAGCATAAATATTGAATGTATCATAAATACCAACGCAGATGGACGTCGCGGCGCATGGCGTCGTTTTTGAATTTTCATCAATTCTCAAAACCACTCATCGGATCATCGAGATTCAACTTCAATGGGACGTGGAAAGATATCGACGTCCATTTCAAATAGTAATAAAATATTTACTAGGGTTGTAGGTCACAGGGTCCAACGGAACAAATTTTTGTCTAATATTAAATTCCAGCCCCTCCTTCTTCCTAGTTAAAACCATGGTTAATGTAGTTCTGGCCGTCCCTGAAAGGTTACGGATGCAATATTAAGTGCCGATGAGAACCAACCAGCGTCGTAACTAGGACGTGGCAAAGGTGGCGCACGCCACGGACGCAAAATTCTTAGGGGCGCAAAATTTTAATCATTTATATGGTTTCATATCAAAAATTTCTAAAATCCATTTTCTAAATTTAACAAATAATTATCTACAGATAGGCCAGTCGGAAAGGTGTTTATTGTGGAAATAATTGGTGACAAGCTAGCGTGAATTTTATTCTCTTTATTGGGACCTCCAAAAATACACTCTAATTTTGCACCATCCAGCGACCCCGGATTTTGCCGTCATCTTGGATGGCCCGTATCAAAATTTTCAAGAATACAAAATTAAAGCTGTAATTTTCTGTACATAAAAGGGTTCTTACATTTTTTGCCTATATATAGGATGAACTCTCAAAGTGTTATGTTAAAAAATAGTTAACTAGGATAACAATTTATGATAGAAATTTAAATATTAGGTATTTAATACTTAGTATATATCTTGTTCCATTTAAGCCATTCAGTATTATAGAGAATTAGACAGTTTTGAACTCTGATTGGCTGAAATTGGAGACAAAAGACACGTTTACCGATGTCAGCGCTATCTACTGAATGGTTTAAATAGAACAGAGTATAATAGGTTTTACTATTTATAATAGTTTATTATTGATGATTTTTGAATATTTTTTTTCAGTTCTTTCCTACAAATTCATCCACAAATCTAATTCGATTGAAGATACGATAACGCAGTTTGAAAATTTAAATTCAGCATGAAATTCTCCTTCATGTCATGTATTATACTTTGTTCCATTTTAGCCATTCAGTATTGTAGAGAATAGGGAATAGTTTTGACCTCTCTAATTGACTGAAGTTGAAGACAAGACACAATTTACCCAATGTAATTTCGGTTACTTGAAACTGGCACTGATGCAAGCGCCATTTGCTGAATGGCTTCAATGGAACAGAATATAGACGATTAACTAGAGGTGGTAAGAGCGCTCGTTTATTGATTCCAAATCAAATACGTACAAACTAAATTTAGTTCATATGTAAATGGAACTTTATGATACAGTGCCATCTATGACACAAATTGTATTTATGAATTCCAACCTCTACAGTTTACAGATAATTGAAGTAAAAATAATAGCTTTTTATTTCTTGAAATTATTGATCTGTGTTATGTTTGTACTTTGGTAGGTTTATATTTGTAATAAGAGTGCTTTATTTTTTTACTAATGTTGCGTCATATATTTCCAGAAGTGCTTCTATAATAATACATTTGAAAATTTCATCATTCATAAAGTAATCCAATTCCACTGACGTTTCTATATTTACAAACCCACTTCTTTTGTTGCACTGTCGTCAAGAACTACTTCGTTTAACATACCTTTCAGAATATTTGTGCAGAAGGCACATTAGCTAATATTGATTTTAATATTTTCTGTGTGGGGCATCAAGTTGGAAAGAATATTTGTGAAACGAACTTAATTAATTAAACAAGAAGCATACAATGGATACTAAACTGCACACGGTTAGCGCAACAATAAGTAAAAATCCAAATATTGAAGCCATTTTTATTAAAGAAGAACCGCTAGATGAAAATACCCAGGACAGTGATTGTTATGGAAATCTTTTGCAAAGTGTAAAGAAGGAAGAACATTTAAGTGATATTGATGAACAGATTGACGAAGAATATGAAGACCAAAATACGATAAACAATGATAATCAGAAAGTTGAAAATACTAATTCAATAAGATTTTATTGTGCAGTGTGTAATAAAAGTTATGTGCGACAGGAATTATTAAAAAGGCATATGAAAATACATAATAAGAGAGAAATAGAATATCCATGTAACATCTGTAATACATCCTTTAGGTTAAAGCGAAGCTTACAAGCTCATTTAAAAACTCATACCAGGTTTTGCTGTACGATTTGTAATAAAAGTTTTTCACGGAAGGACCATTTGAAAGACCATATAAAAATACATAATGAAGTAAAAGAATTCCAATGTGAAATCTGCAATAAATACTTCAGACAAAAGCGAGCTTTGGAAGATCATTTGAAATTTCATAAAGGAATTAAGGAATATGAATGTGTTTTTTGTAAAAGATCATATGTACGAGAAAATGTTCTAAAACTACATATGAAAATACATACTGGAGTTAAGGAACATCAATGTCCTGTGTGTTGTAAACAATTTATGTGGAAAAGTGTTCTAGATACACACCTAAAAATTCATAGTGGGGAAAAAAATTATAAGTGTAGCGAATGTGAAAAATGTTTTATCACTAATGCTAAATTGCAACGACATATGAAAATACATAGTGGCATAAAAGCATATAAGTGTACAATATGTAACAAAGCATTTACACAAAATAGTACTCTATCCCAACATATGAAAATTCATAATAAAGTAAAAGATCTTAAATGCAATTTGTGCAGTAAATTATTCAGACACAGGAGTACTCTAGCCAAACACAAGAAACTTCATACGAGTACTTAATGAATTACAATGTGGCGTGTGTAAAAAATCGTTTAAACAAAGAAATAGTCTCAAAAAGCATATGAACATTCATAATATAATACAGTTTCCTACAACCGTGCGTGAAAAGTAATTTTCATGCATTCTTTACAGTGTGTAAAGAGTCACTTTTCAAGCATAAGTGCGTGAAAAGTAGTTTTCACGCTCTAATGCTTGAAAAGTAAAAAGGCGTTACTAGGCAACAGTAAAATTCGGTTAATTTACTTGTCAAGTAGATAATTAAGTAGTAATTAATAATGAAAGTAATAAAATTTGTTAAGAAATATTAATGTACACTGTAAGCGAAACAAATATATTTTTTTTAACATTAATTTAATTTTTAAGAACAAATTTTTTTGACATGTATTCTAATGTAACCTAATTTTTAATATTAATATTAAATGTACAATTATAGAAGACTAATCCACTAGTGTTTTTGTCTCGTGCTCCAATTTTCGCACTCGTCAAAAAGTACTACTTTACACACTTGTTGCATAAATAACTTATCTACGACCATTAATTAATAACTTCATTATACAGGATAAGTCTGGGAAAACGCCTCCCCCTTTAACTTTTTTATTATAAGTAATAGAAAAAAAATGGCTCACATAAAAGTTTTATTATTTTACATATACTATTTGATGGCAGATGTAGATATTTTTTATAAAGTCAGGTTTACAAGATACGACTATCAACTTTTATTTTTCAAATGGCAACCTATAATTATTTTAATAAAATAGAAACCGCCATTTTTTTCTCTTTTCAACGATGTATTATTTTTTATTAATGTATTTGAAAAATTTCGAGAAAAATGAGATAATATTAGAAATAATTTTTTAACAAATATTATAGGTGGCTATGTGAAAATAAACAAAACGTAACAGTGCTATACAACTTAGCAAGCTAAAACAACAAATTTAGTAACAAAAACAACTTAAAACAAATGTTCAACATTACGACCATGTTCTGTAATACAGTCGATTCACCAATTATTAGAATCATATCAATTAATACGTTCTTCGTAAACATTTCAAAATTATTTTTTGTTTACAAAATAAGTTAAATTAAATAACAAACAAATGTATACTTTTTACCTTCCGTCACCTTTAGGTAAGGAAGGTATTGTCTTTGGTCAAAAAATTCGGTGGTGAGTTTTTAATGAATAAGCACGTTTTTAGGTCCCTAGAATACGATTTTACTATTTTTACGATGATGTGTGTGTGTGTGTGTGTGTGTGTGTGTGTGTGTGTGTATGTAACAAAATTTTCGTCTGCGATAACTCTAATACTACAATTCCAAAAATTATAATTCTTTCGTATTCCTCTTCGTTGCATCCATATGAAGAGCTGATTAGATTTTGGTTATAATTGGTCAACCGGAAGTGCTCTCATTTGAAGATTTTAACAGTTTTTCTTGAAAAAACGATGTTAAATATCATTTTTTCACATTTAATGTTATTATAAATATTAAAGAACATTGTATTCTCTATTCGATTTGACTGCATTTTATACTTCATATTAAATGGATATAGAATTATAAAATTATATTGAAATTAAACTTCATAAATTAGCCAGCTATGCTAGAAACAGATACTATATTAAGAAAATTCTGATTGAAAGATGTCAGTGTCAAGTGCAATTGACATATTCGTAGTATATTTGTGTTGGGATCATTTTGCTCGAAATTATCTGTATGGAATTAGTATAAAATACATACAATTGTCGAAAGGTAATGTACATACAAGAAATTTAGAATCTTTTGCAAGGAACTTTCTGTATGGATTTTATAGAAAATACATACGCATTTACAAAAATTCTACCGGTAGATACCACATCTACCGACTGTGTTCGAACACATGAGTGGTAAAATGTTTCCGTGTTCGAAAATTGTTCAATATCTACCAGATTCATCTACCGGATTTATGAAGAATCTAATCTCAAGAAAAGGTAGTGATGCAAAGCGTAGCGCGCGCGGTGAAACTGGAAATGTATTCAAAGTAGGGCTCTGCTCAGTTTGTTAACTACGTCAAATTTCTAACCTGTTTTAAATTTTCAGATTTTTTCATAGGTTATGGATCTACCCTGTTTACCAGTTGCGTTTTTAAAATATCGATTCCGGTAGCTATAACCTGATAAAAAGCTGTTTACTGGTAACAGTTCGCCGGTAGAATTTTCGTAAATACGTCATATAACTGACGGAAGGTAATGTGCTGGCCACATCAGATTTTTTGACATTAATTTAATTGTAATGTTGTGAAGTGAATAAATGAATAGGTACACCATGTACAAATATATAAGTTTATTAACACAAGTTTAATACTAACTAGTTACACTGAACATCAGAAGGTTATGGCGGTTAAATATGCTCTGAACATAGGGTCAGTCTTATAGTTGTTTTTACAGGTTGTTGCTTAACTACTAGGGACATTTTTCCGAAGCAACTAGTAACTATACCGATATCTTACACCCCTCCCCTTTAACAGAAAAGGATATTTTACAGATTTAACCGTTCAGGCGGCTTAATTAATTCTCTAGGTCTCAATGATCTTTTTACCGATTTTGGCGATATAGTTGCTCTTTGCTTTTCATTCTTAATTCTCTTATCAACTATTACATTATCACTAGCACTTTCGCGTATATCACTCGCTGTATCATTGCTTACTTGACTAGGGAGTTCTGTATCAGTGAACTCTGGATTTACAACGTTTGGTATCGCAAAACCCTCTCTATCTGGTATAACAGGACTTTTAACATTTGCTGTACTCTCTTCCCCTACTTCTATTTCTGAAATACCATCTTCGAATCGATCTACGCTTATTATCTGATCTGTATGCCGGTTCCACTTTAATCCCTTATCGTCTACTGGTGAGCATGTATAACTCCTATCTCCTAACTTCGCGATCACAATAGCTTTCGTCCACGGAGTTTTTGCTGACACACGATAATCTTTCGTATAAACGATTTCTCCTACTTCAAAAAGAATGTTCCTACTACCCGCAAATGAGTCGATCTGTCTTTCACGCATTTTCGCTACTGTCGGTTTCCGCAAAAAGTCGAGTCTAGTTTTCGGATTTCGTCCGAGTAACAACTTTGCCGGAGTGTCGCCTGTATAACAGTGTGGAGTGTTTCTGTACGTAAAAAGATATCTACTCACTAATGTCGAAACATTTGTGTCTTTATTCTTTGAGTCAATCAACATTTTTTTTAAACTGGTTTTAAAAGTCTTAACCGCGTTTTCGGCAGCTCCGTTTGTAGCAGGATGGAATGGAGCTGAAGTTCGCCGTTCAATACCGTTTAGTTGGCAGAAATTAATAAATTCTGCCGACACGAATTGTCTACCGTTATCTGAAAAGATTAAATTTGGCAATCCGAAACGCGCAAAACAATCCCGTAATTTATTGATTGTCGTCTCAGAGTCCATTTTGCTAACTTCGTAAACTTCAGGCCATTTAGAAAAGGCATCGAGTACAATTAGATACGTTTTATTATTAATAGGCCCCAAATAGTCTACGTGTATTCTATCGAACGGATGGTTCGCTTCTCTAAATTTAATCAATTCTGCTTTAACCGGTTGACTCGAGTTTGACATACAACTGTCGCAGTCTTTGACAAAACGCTCTATCTCCTTGTCCAAACTCGGCCACCAAAAGTACTGTCTGGCCAAAGTTTTCATTTTTACTACACCCATATGCGTACTATGGATTTCTTCAAGTAATTGTTTCCGAAGTTTTAACGGTACTATCACTCTATAGCCCCACATCAAAACCCCTTTTTCAATATAAATTTCGTTTTTCCTTACAAAATAAGGTTTCATTTCATCTTTTTCAACTTTAACCGGCCATGTACTTTCGCAAAATATGAAAACTTTGCTCAAACTAACGTCTTTCCTAGTCTCTGTTTTCAATTTAGTCATATCAATAGGTATTTTATCGTCCGAAATGAAGTTTAAATAATCCGAACTTTCATCTACGCTTCGATTATCACCAATTGGTAAACGCGATAACCCGTCGGCTGCGCCGTTTTCGCTACCCTTAATGTATCTAAACGTATAATCAAATCCGCTCAAAAACAGAGCCCACCGTTGCAAGCGCCCTGCTGCCATTTGCGGAATCCCTTTATGCTCGCCAAACAAAACCTCTAGCGGTTTATGATCCGAGGCTATAACAAACTTCCTCCCCATCAGGTACTGATAAAACTTTTTCACTGCCCAAAAAATAGCTAACGCTTCTTTATGAATAACCGAATAATTTTTCTCGGCTGATGACAAAGTTTTCGACGCGAAACAAATAGGTCTTTCCGTACCATCTTCGAACTCGTGAAGCAGCACTGCCCCAATGCCTACTTGGGAAGCATCACATGCAAGAACAACTTTTTTGTCCGGATCGAAATGTACCAGATTCTGATCAGATGCAACGAGTTTCTTTATTTGCTCAAAACTTTTTTCACAATTTTTAGACCATACAAACGCCTTGTTTGGTTCCGAAATATCATACAATGGCTTTAAAACCGTCGAAACGTTAGGAATAAATCTCCCATAATAATGTATCATTCCCACAAAAGCTTTAACTTGCGAGCTATCTTTTGGTCTAGGTGAATCTACAATGGCTCTAACCTTTTCTGGATCTTTGTGTAATCCGTTTTTGTTGATTATATGTCCGACGTATTTAACTTCCGATTGAAAAAACGAACATTTCTGCAAATTTACTGTAAAACCCGCGGCTTTAAGTTTGCTTAAAACTAACTTTAGATTCGTTAAATGCTCCGCTCGTGTTTTCCCTGTAATAATAATGTCATCTAAGAACACTCTTGTTCCAGGAACCCCTTGCAACACTTTCTCCATGATTTTTTGGAAAATTGCACATGCTGGTTTAGTTCCATAAGGCAATCGATGTGGTATGTATATACCTTTATGCGTACTCCAAGCTAGCAACTTTTTCGTGGAATCCGCCAGTTCCAATTGATTATACGCGTGTGCCAAATCTAATTTTGAGAACGATTCTCCACCTTGTAACGCAGCAAAAAGCTCATCAATTCGCGGCAACGGGTGCTTAACATCTTCCAATGATTTGTTTACCGTCATCTTATAGTCCGCGCACAATCTAAACTTGTTTTCCTTAACAACTGGAACTAGTGGAGTTCCCCACTCACTATTTTCCACGCTCCCAATTATGCCATTTTTTTCTAACCTATCTAATTCCTCTTCAATTCGTTTACGAAAAGCAAATGGAACGGATCGCGGTTTGCAAAAAATTGGTGTCGTATTTTCCGCCATCTTTAGTTCAATTTTTTCGAACTTATACGTGCCTAGCTTATCTGAAAACACATCTTTGAATTCATCTATCAAGGTTTCTAAATTTACCTCTTCCGATTTCAATGACTTGACTTCGTTAACTTGAATATTTATACCAAACCCAAATTTTTTCATTAAGTCCCGTCCTAACAATGGGTGTTTGCCGTGCCTTACCACAATCAAATCCGTATGAATACGCTTATCTTCATATTGCATTCTAACCGAGATTTTCCCGACCGGTACAATAACCTTGTCGTCGTAAGTTCGCAGTCGTATTGTTGACTCTGCCAATTTACAGTGACTGAACAAACGCTTATAAATTTCTTCTGAAATAACCGAGATACCGGCGCCCGAATCAACCTCCATCTGTACAGTTTTATTTTCTATCTCGACTTTAACGAAAATAGGTGAATTATTGTTGCCATCGGTCAACGAATATACATGTTCACCAGTCAACGAGTACATTTCAAAATAATCTAACCCCTTGTCAGAATTTTGCCCGGAATCTTTACTCAAATAGTGATTTTTACCCTCATGTCCTTTTACATTGGAGCACACAATAGCTAAGTGACCTATCTTTTTACAAACCTTACATTTATAGTCCTTGTATTTACATTTCACAAAATTGTGGTTACCTTTACCGCAGTGATTACAAGTTTTTTTACCGGCATCGTTAGGTGTCGCTGCTGGGCTGTTCTCTGCTTTACCGACCTTCCTCTTGCTGTTTGCGTATTTCCGGTCCATCTTGTAAACTGCAATGGCCGCCGATGATGACGAAACTGCCGCCTCTTTTTTCAGCGCCACTTCGACGATGGCCTCCAGAGTATTGGTTGGCTCTTCTTCGCAGATACGGTCCAACACTGGACCTCGACTCATCCCCGTGACGAATCGGTCCTTCAGCACGTTGTTCAGCTGCGCCCCGAATTTGCAGCTGGAAGCTTTATTCTTGATGCGCACGTACCATTGTGTAACAGTCTCAGTCTCCCTCTGCTTCATGTCGTAGAACTCGATACGCTCTTTGAAAACGGAAACTCTTGGCGAAAACTGCTTCCTTAGGATTTCAATTAATTCTACGTACGTTTTGGTCTTGGGAAGATCTGGGTCGCACAAATCCCGCAGAATCTTGTATGCTTCTTGGCCAATAAGTGTTAGAAGAACGGAAATCTTGCGGTCGTTTTGCACAAAATTCGCCTCGAAGTACTGCTCCATGCGTTCCTCGTAGGTATTCCAATCTTCTCCGACCCGAAATTCAGTGATTGATCCGATTGTCGCACACAAATTCATGGTTTGCTCACGTGCCGCTACTTGGTCGTTAGGCATGTTTTTAAGGTTAACTGCGTCGTTTTTGTTCTGCCCACGTCTACTCTCGATACCGTATCAACTTTGTTTTTTTTTTCTTTTCCCTCGTCGCCAATTGTAATGTTGTGAAGTGAATAAATGAATAGGTACACCATGTACAAATATATAAGTTTATTAACACAAGTTTAATACTAACTAGTTACACTGAACATCAGAAGGTTATGGCGGTTAAATATGCTCTGAACATAGGGTCAGTCTTATAGTTGTTTTTACAGGTTGTTGCTTAACTACTAGGGACATTTTTCCGAAGCAACTAGTAACTATACCGATATCTTACATAATTGTTTTACATTATTACGTTTTGTTTATTTTCACATAGCCAACTATAATATTTGTTTAAAAATTATATCTAATATTTCTAAATTATCTCATTTTTCTCGAAATTTTTCAAATACATTAATAAAAATAATACATCGTTGAAAAGAGAAAAAAAATGGCGGTTTCTATTTTATTAATTTAAATATAGGTTGCCATTTGAAAAATAAAAGTTGATAGTCGTATCTTGTAAACCTGACTTTATAAAAAATATCTACATCTGCCATCAAATAGTATATTTAAAATAATAAAACTTTTATATAAGCCATTTTTTCTATTACAAATAATAAAAAAGTTAAAGGGGGGGGGCGTCTTCCCAGATTCACCCTGTATATATGCATTTTTAGTAAATATTACATTACTCACGGGCCGTGAGTTTTAACACGGGAGGATCAATCACAATCTTTCATTACCTACTTAAAATTGCAACTGTAATATTATTGAGTATGCTTTGCCTCAAAACAATGTTCATATGTTATACATATGTCAAAATTGTGAATCTGTGAGTAATTCGTGTAAATAACGATTGTTTTAAAATTAAAAATAATTTTGTTCTACTACCTACGAAATAAAATTAAATATATAAACAATAATAATTAAGCATTTTTATTAAACTTATTCAGACAGAACAGTGGAGCTTCGTATTGAATAGTCGTAGATAAACTATAATATTCTACTCGCATGTAATGGCTACTACTCATTCGAATGATTTACAAAACTCACCATCGGCTCGTGTTGCAAACTTCATTCTCATGAGCAATAGCCCACATTACATGCTCATTGAATAATATACTACTTTAAAATGCCAAAATTAAACAGTTTTTATTAAACTTATCCAGACTGAAACGTGTAATTTCCTATTCTTTCGTAGATAAAGTGTAGTATTCTACTCATTCGAATGATATACAATACTCGCCTCCGGTTCGCGGTTGCAAACTTCATTCTTGTCAGTAATAGTCGAGGTAATAGTATATACTACATGCTCATTGAATAGTATACTTTTTTCAAGATTTTTAATTTTTTTATACTGTAACGCGACATACTATACCTTGGCCTCGTCTAATAGAAGGTGATACTTACCCTACGTTGTGTTTATATTTAATAAGTAACCCTTTACCTGGTTCGTAATATAGAGTAGCTGTTAAAAGTGGAGGAATCGGGATAGGTATTTGACGTAATTAAAGAATAATGTTCTCTCCAAAAAGCAGACAAAATGTGTCTATCTTTGTGCATTTATTGAAAATTAATTATGAAAGCAAATAGTAAATAATATGAGAAATATGGTCGGGTGTAATGGTTTGAACATGACACCCTGCTGTGGGAAGGTCCGCTCTCGGGCATTAGCCTGACGTGCGAGGGAAAACAGCGAAAACCTTGTACAGAGAGACATCGAGACACAATTTCAACAAATAATTTATAACAACTTAAGCATAGTAACATATAAGAGTTGAATTTAATATTAGCAACATTGAAAATAATGCTTTAATTCGACCTGTATATTGATAGTCAATTATAAACGTAATTGTGTAAGTGAAGGTGAGTGTGTAAGTTTGGTGAGTTCGGAATTTCATCCGAACTGCCATGACGTTCGGCGTCGCCGACGGTCCGCTTTTGTATGGAAAGCGTGGGGTTAGCAACACAGTCCTGGTTCGCCGCTGGACCGGCCTCACCATTTGTACAGGCCGCCCGGCATAGTCGAGACGTCTACAGTAGACGACTGTGTCGCCATACTGTCTATCCCGACAAGTACCTGTGTCGTACCCGTCGGGGTGTAATTTGTAAAGTGATACCCAAGTGAACGTGGACAGGCCAACGTTCGGTGCTGATACGGCACACATCTTGAGCTTAGGTGGCTGCAAGCAGCGACCGGCAAAATTACCTTTGATTGACAACCAATACTAGGTTATGTAGATATAAATTCATTATATTATTGTGACAACAATAAATCATAATATGGTGCTTGTCCAAGTTAAGTTCCTCGTAAATGAAAAGGAGCCAAATCAGGTGAATAGGAGGAATGGTATGGAGGTTTCCCCAAACGTGCCTGGCTAGCCATAGCAGCTGGATGGGCGGAAAGTTATGGAGGTTCCCAAACGTGCCTGGCTAGCCATAGCAGCTAAAGGGGCGGAAAGTTGTGGAGGTTCGCAAACGTGCCTGGCTAGCTATAGCAGCTGGACGGAAAGTTGTGGAGGTTCCCAAACGTGCCTAGCTAGCCATAGCAGCTGGATGGGAGGAAAAGTTGTAGAGGTTCCCAAACGTGCCTGGCTAGCCATAGCAGCTGGATGGGCGGAAAGTTGTGGAGGTTCCCAAACGTGCCTGGCTAGCCATAGCAGCTGGATGGGCGGAAAGTTGTGGAGGTTCCCAAACGTGCCTGGCTAGCCATAGCAGCTGGATGGGAGGAAAGTTGTGGAGGTTTCCAAACGTGCCTAGCTAGCCATAGCAGCTGGATGGGAAGAAAAGTTGTGGAGGTTCCCAAACGTGTCTGGCTAGCCATAGTAGCTGGATGGGAGGAAAAGTTGTGGAGGTTCCGAAACGTGCCTGGCTAGCCATAGCAGCTGAATGGGAGGAAAAGTTGTGGAGGTTCCCAAACGTGCCTGGCTAGCCATAGCAGCTAAAGGGGCGGAAAGTTGTGGAGGTTCCCAAACGTGCCTGGCTAGCCATAGCAGCTGGATGGGCGGAAAGTTGTGGAGGTTCCCAAACGTGCCTGGCTAGCCATAGCAGCTGGTTGGGCGGAAAGTTGTGGAGGTTCCCAAACGTGCCTGGCTAGCCATAGCAGCTGGATGGAAGGAAAGTAGGAAAAGGTATTGGAAGACGAAGTCGAAGGTAGACTTAGAACTTACCTCGGACAAGCCAAGTGAAAAGTTCGATGAATTCAGAGCCTTGGGTTACTCAACATGTCAACCATGCCAGAGGTCCAAGGTCTGTGAGTCTTGCCGAAACAAGACTGCCGAATACAGCGTTTATCCCCGTATTTAAATCGGAATATTCCTCTTGCCTCCTTTCGATCTTATGCGTGTCGGGGTTAAGGGTTGCTCCACCCCGCCACCGGTGTGAGTGTGTGGTTGGGTGGCTCGTGGAAAGTTCTAGAACATCATAAGTTTGTCATCGTTGCTTATCATGTACGGAATGCCAGATGGCCCTAGCTAGCCCGGTGTTGCAATGTCAAGTGGCTGCAGCGCTCGATTGCCTGGCGCCAAACCTTAACCTGAGCATGAGAAACAAAGAACACATATGCAATAATATTTTTATGCCATGGCCATCACAAATAAATACTAATTACAAATGTCACATGCAGCGAATCCTAATAAGAACATTAACAGTATTATTGATTGGTTTTTGTAAGTGCATAAATAAATAAATAATCATGATAATAGAGAGTACTGTCTCAATACCGGGTATTCTTTTTCAAGATTTACACAGATTAATATTCAAAATCAGTTTTCTACAGATTGTTGCCTCCCGTTTTGACTGATAACAATGGTTGTGGTATCAATGAAAAGATAATTTTTTGCACCAAATGACACTAAATTCAGGTAAACTATGTAATATTTTAGTCCCATAAATTAATTATTAAATATATTCAATTTCCTATTAATAGCAATAGCCATGGCTTTTGAACAAAAAGATAAACAAGTGTTTGATATTTTATCTGACAATAGATTATACACCAAGTTTATGAAGAGTATTATTATTGACCGAGCGAAAATATTATAACCCCGAATAAAAATTTTGACATGAATATTTACTTGTTTCTTAATATTCATAAAAACAATGTAGGCTGCATTTGTTTTTATATATGACGTTTCAGTTTCAATAACTTTTTGTAACTCCTTATCAATGAGTAGTGAAAATAACAGAAAAGATTATTGATTACACTGCTTCAGAAATAAGAAAGAAGGTTCAACATGTATATTGTGATACATTAATATGCTGACAAAGCTCCATTCATATGTATATGTAAAAGTGTGTACTATCTTTAAAAATTAGTATGTACTCTAAAGGTGATGAAAATTTCTGGAAATGTGTTTCTGGCAAATTTTCAAGAACAAGCACATAATAAGAAGACTTCGAGTCCATAGACCACATTTTTAAATAAATATATTGAAATGTAATTATATTTATACCCAGTTTTATAAAAGATGGATAAGTAAATTACTAGCAAAGTAAAATTTACTCTTGAAGTAAAATGGTTTATTCCAGAGATTAAAGATAAAGCAAGAATAAAAATACTAGCTATAAGTAAATCTTTTGATAATTTGATATAAGTAGATTTTTGTTCAATGTTTCGTTTTCATCAAGTCATCGCTGAAAGTGACAGTTAATAATGTAACGTTTTTATTTATTTGGGTGAAGTGTAAATATTAGACAATTCTTATTAATTAAAATAAGTTTATTATAACGATATATAGATAGTAAAAGATAATACATTTTGCTAACACTACAATTAAACACTAATTAACTATATTTATTTATGTTCACCACTTTTTGACTATCCGTTTATATCACCACTATTCGTTTCACGATGCTTATTTATATTAGACTTTTCAATGCCTTCGCTAACAGTGCTTATATACTCCGGCGTTTGTATTCGAGAAATTACTAGAACACTATTCCAGATAAAAACTTCAAATACAATAGAATACGTCACCCGAGTAATTAAACGAGTTCGGAGAGGTCTGTTGACAACGCATGACGCTCCGTGGCTATTGCATCATTGTTAAAAATAGACACTCGCTCATCGCTGCGGCGATGGCGACGACGGCGGACGCTGCACATTACAATAATATAGTTTTTGTTTTATGTTTCTGTAAGAAAGCGTTTTTACTAAATATATGTATATGTTCCTCAATATATTGTATTTTCTATTATTACGTTTAACGCTAGTCTGGGGATTTATAAAGGATTATAGGACCAGTTCGCATAAAGAAAAACCCCAAAAGAAACGTATTAATACAAAAGTCGCGTTCTTTTTACCACTTTTTACATGAGACCTTAGTTCATCTCAGCTCACCTCAGTTGCCTCGCTAATTTTGACCGTTCTTTTTATCCTAACGGAGATGAGATAAAGTGAGACCGAAGTGAGAAGATTTCCACCCCCCCTTAACGATTCTTAGTCACCTCTGGAGGTTGTGCTTGTTGAGTTTTTCATCTTAGATGAATGGTGGGGATAAATGTTTTGCTGTCACGGGCTGTCACATACAATTAGTTTGGTTGTATTATTTGTTTATTCCTTTAATAAACATTATTATTATTTGAAGAATAAATAAATATGCAGACAATTCCGTGGAAAATAATATAGTAAAGAGACATAAACTTCATAGAATTGAAAATTATGCGGAAGTTATAGTACTGTATAATTGAAACATTTTAGAATGTGTCGCACTGTACGTTATTATGTAATAGAAGCCTAAATAATGCCCACTCATAGGGGGCGATCCAAAATAATACCTGAAAATATCATGGTTGACCGTTGAAAAGTATCACAGATATCCAGCGGACATCAGTCGTTCAAGTTACCAACAAAATTTGTCTTTTGTCGTCCTTTTTACTTCATAAAAATCTCACTTGATCTCAGCTCAGTTCATGTCAAACTCATCTCACTTTGAGATAAGATGAGACGAGGCAAATGATAAAAAGAACGCGACTAAAGTGTGTTATCCGTAATTTTTGAAATGAAAGGAGAAAAAGTTCGATGGAAAAAATTTTGACAACTGGTTGTATCGAATGGAAATCAATTTGGAGGAGCATGATCTATTGAAGCACGTGATTTCACCCGAATACTCCACTAAAGGATCCGAAGGAGGAAGATATTCGAAAGAAATGAAAGTTAAAATGTAAAAAAGAAATACTCCATAACAATGCAGACAGTCATTTGGAATATGTCAAAAGTAGAACCAATCCATATGATATGTGAAATACGCTAAAAGAAACTTTTATCAAGAAGGGAATATCGTCCCAATTATCACTACGGAGGAAGTTACTCACTATGCAACTTGACCCTAAGGACTCGTTGGAAAATAATTTTTTGAAATTTGATTGTTTGGTGAAAGAAATGAAAAATGCTGGTGCAAAGTTAGATGAGGCGGATGTTGTGAGTCATTTGTTGTTAACATTGCCAAGCTCCTCATGTTATGATGTTGTTATGACAACCTTGGAAACTCTCTCAAATGACAAGTTAACTTAATTTTTTGTTAAGAAACGTCTGTTTGATGAAGAAAAGAAAAAAGGACAACGTTGTATCGTCTGGTCCCGCAACTGCTTTTGCAAGTCCTGCAAAAATGCTAGATTTAATATATTGATGAATTTTTCCTTGATTCATTCTTGTAATCAATAGGTTATAATCAAAATCGTTTGTTGTAATCAACAATTTTACAACAGATATAAGAATTGTATATGATTTTAATTCTTTGCAAAATGATAGTAGATATTTAAATATTGGATCCATTGTGGGATTCATTCTTGTAATCAATATTCTTGAGATGATCAATATATTCATTGTTGTAATCAACATTTTCATAGTTATTATTTCAATATAACAATGCTAGAATAATAATGAACCGATTGATATAATTATTTTACTTATAACTAGAACTCTGAACTCTAATGCAAACAAATGAAAAAGTTATTGTTCACTTCTATCATGTTAATTTGTAAGTTTATAGTAATTTTGTCTTTCCGAATAAGAGCAATTTATAAAAATTTACCATTATTTACTTTACTGTCTTGAAAAGGCGCCCCTCAAAGTCAGGCGCCTTTGTGCGGGGCACAACCTGCCCACCCGCACGGCGCGGCCCTGAGAAGAAGTACAAGTGCTATTCGTGTGGTAAATTAGGGCACATAAAGAAGTATTGTAAGAAGATTAAGACGCATATAAACATTGCAAAGAAAGAGGATGAGACAATAGTACGTGGATTCTAGGATAAAATATTTAAATTGATATACATTTTTTAAATAATATTGAGAAATTATCCCTAAATTTTATAAAATCTCCCTAAATCCCTAACCAGTGTTAAAAATCCCTAGTTCTAGGGATAAAATCCTTAATATGGCAACACTCTAACTGAGCTGGAAAAATTTTTAAAGATGAATTGTGTACAAAAAATTATAATTGATAGAAAAATATACGAGTGAAAGGGAAAAGGAGGGTAAGAATTACAAGGAGTTGAAGAGAGGGGCTCATGACAGACTGGTATGGAGGCATTTCCGCTAATTGTGAGACCTGTTCAAAAACAGAATTCACAAATAACTATGATAATAATTTGTTTTGATTTTTTAAATATAATAAATGATTTTTATATAATTTCTTCATAGTTTTCTTTTATATCCTTTATTAAAATATGATTGCCTACCTACATACGTAGATTGAATACCTACTTAGAAACACAATACCTATATATATATATATATATATATATATATATATATATATATATATATATATATATATATATATATATATATATATTATATGAGGGCATAATAGTTCATAATCCCTCATTATAATCTGATCATTGTATATGGACTTTAAATTAAAAATAATATGAACGGTTTATAATGAAAATTATTTTCTTTTTAATTAAAATTCATTATAATAATAAGAATTGATTAAAACAATGAATACATTAATAGACCTTTTCAATTTAACAGCTATCGCTGCATATAGTAAGTAAAATGGCACTAACAACTGCCAGTTGGTCTGTCAAACGAAACATCAAAAATATTGCAGTCACCAAAATAATTTTACTTCATTAAAAGCTTTTGTAACTTCTTTCGAGAAGTTTTTTAAAGTTGTCAAAGATTTTTCTTATTCTTACATTTTATGTCTAAATTTGGAGAAAAAAAACGCTATGAATCTCAGCAAGGAAGCACGTACTCATGGCTCCCGCTAACTATGCACAGATCCCCATTGCGCATATTTTCTAACTCTTTAAATTGCAAAGGTCTATTGATTACAACAATTAATATCATAAGAAAACAGCTATAAAAGCATTTTTAATTTAATTATAATACTTAAAATTGATTATAAAAAGGACCTTAAAAAGCAATTTACTTTCACTACACATGTAAATAGTAACTACGTTGAATTGCAGACTGCAATGTTTTTCATACGTTTTGCATTGTTTTTTGACGGATCACTAATATTTTTGGGGACGAAATAGATCCACGTTTGAATTCATTTTTGATATTATTTACCGTCACATGTGAAACATCCAAAGCAGTACAAACTCTCTAAAATGTAATAATATTCAGAAATAAGTACATAGGAAATAAAGAACTGAGATCTGTCATGTGATAACGATCCTCAAAATATAATACTTACATTTTCTACAGACGAGAGTGGAATAATTAAGGGAATATTTATGCGTTTGCCTTCCTCAAAGTATGCAGAAGCGTTTAAAATATATTTTTTACACCGTTTCGATAAAATATATTCCAAAACATTAAATTCATAATGCCCATCTATCCCTCAGGCCGAAGGCCCTCGTCGCCATCCTGGCATTATCATCATCATAACGCCCTTGGTGCATAAAATACTATTGTGTCCAAACTTTTATTTTTTGTAAATTGTGCTAGGGGATTCCACCATTTTTTAAATATAATTTCATCTGAACGTATAAGTAAAACTGAGATTGTCGGTGAAACTCCGGTGAAAAATTCTTATTAATAAGCGAGTTAGTTCCCCGAAGTTTGAAAATATAGATGTGACGTCACTATTATAAGTTTTTATATCAAACTGTTGTCTTCGTGGACCTAAATGTTCTTGAAATATATACTATTTCTAAATTATATTTATAAAAAATAAATGAATATTATTATACTGTACAAGTCTACATGATTTATAATTGGAAGTGTATTTAAATTATTAAGTTCAATCCAAACAATTATATTCAAATAAAAACTGTTTGAGAATTGCAGTACTGGACTGATAGCCACGCCTCCGCTATTTGAATTTCTCTAATGCCATTGGTAGTAGGCTCCTCCCCCTAAGTGGGTATTCGTTATATATTTATAGGCCGTCTTTGAATCGCCAATCAAAATAATATATATTACCGTAATATATTTTTTATACTGCCACTACTGTAAGTGGGTCATTACAGAACAGACTACTAACAATGTAAGTTTGCGATTACGAATAGTGTTACGTAATGAACTTTCATTACGAAACAGTGTTACGTAACGACAAGCAAATTTAAGTTGGCAAGACTGATTGTTAAGTTAATATTATATTATGACAACAATAAATATTTCAGTCAAATTTGCAATAACTAACGTATCTGAATTTTGTTTTAACTTAGAGATAATGAGTGTTCGTAGAAAAAGTATAGTACATAATTCGAGTTGTAAAGCAATCACGCTTCTTATAACTCTCGTTACATAATACACTATTAAATTACCAAGAAATTTCAGAATAAAAATTACCATGCATGCAGAAATTTACAAAAAAGTACTTTTTATATAATTACAAAATTAAAATCATAATAAATATTAAAATATTTAAACGGTATGTCAAACATTAACAGGAAAATAAAAAGTCTTCAATAAATCGCATATCTAATATTACACTGTTATGAAATTTGTATAATAAAAAACAAAGATGATTCAAGTGAATTTATCAATCTGAAATGTCCATTGATATTAAATTCGTGTTAAAAACATGAAAAGAATAAAATAAGTCTTTATTTATATTTATATTCTCTCCTTTTTACTTCCTTGTACAAAGTAAAGGAAGTATTGTAATCACGAAAAATTTCGGTTTTCAGATTTCAACTGAAATATCCATTTTGACCATCCCTGAATCCATTTTGATTAATTTCATGGTGACATCTGTACGTACGTACGTATCTCGCATAACTCAAAAACGGTAAGCCGTAGAAATTTTGTATTTGGGACTGCTATAACATCTAGTTGTGCACCTACCTTTTTGGTCATTACATAATGGTACTTTATTTGAAGCCTATAATGGATTTTAATGAAAAACTATTTTAAAATATAATCCAAAATTTTTCAAATTTGGTATATAAGACTTTTATGTCAATTGAAATAACATAGTAGATTTCGGTTAAAACAGGCTAACCGGAAGTGATATATTACCTGAAGTTGTTAACAGTGTTTCTTGAATAAAATGGTTTCATTTTGATTTTAGAAATAAATGCTTTCAAATAAGAATTTTAGAGAATTAAATTCTGCGTCTAGCACATCAAGTATTATTAAATTAGTCCTTTGTATAACCGAGATATGTAAATTTAAAACTTATATACTTTTTGGTTTTTATAATGAAGCTTGCTATGGATTAGGACAAAAAAATAACAAAAAAATAGATGTTAATGACAAAATACGTGCAATTTTATAATTGGGTCTATACTTCATATTGGTCTTGCGTAAAAGGAAGGCGTGTGGTGCCCACATCAGATTTTTACCTTCCGTCACCTTTAGGTAAGGAAGGTATTGTCTTTGGTCAAAAAATTCGATGATGAGTTTTTAATCAATAAGCACGTTTTAGGGTCCCTAGAATACGAATTTACTATTTTTACGATGATGTCTGTATGTGTGTGTGTGTGTGGATGTGTATGTGTGTGTGGATGTGTGTGTGTGTGGATGTGTGTGTGTGTGTGTGTGTAACAAAATTTTCGTCTGCGATAACTCTAATACTACAGTTTCAAAAATTATAATTTTTTCGTATACTTCTTCGTTACATCCATATGAAGAGCTGATTAGATTTTGGTTACAATTGGTCAACCGGAAGTACCATCATTTGAAGATTTTAACAGTTTTTCTTGAAAAAACTATGTTAAATATCATTTTTTCACATTTAATGTTATTATAAATATTAAAGAATATTTTATTCTCTATACGATTTGACTGCATTTTATACTTAATATTAAATGGATATAGAGTTAAAAAATCTGATGTGGCCAGCACATTACCTTCCGTCAATTCTATGTATTTTGTACAAATTTCATACGGAAAGTTCCTTGCTAAATTAAATATTCTATTTCTTGTATATTACCTTCCCGCAGTTGCATGTATTTTATGCCAATTTCATACAGAAAATTATTATTTTGTGACGTTTTCTATATACAGTGTAATGTATCTGCAGAAAGAAAAGATTTATTATTATTATTTCTTGTACATTACCTTAAAGCAGTTGTATGTATTTTATACAAATTCCATACAGAAAGCAAAAGATCCTATATTTCCAGTAAAAATTATAAGACAAACACACTGTGTCAATTTCACTTGACACTGACATCTTTCAATCAGAATTTTCTTAATATAGTAGCTGTTTCCATAGCTATGGCTACTTTATGAAATTTAATTTCTTTATAATTTTTTAACTCTATATCCATTTAATATTAAGTATGAAATGCAGTCAAATCGTATAGAGAATAAAATATTCTTTAATATTTATAATAACATCAAATGTGAAAAAATTATATTTAACATAGTTTTTTCAAGAAAAACTGTTAAAATCTTCAAATGATGGTACTTCCGGTTGACCAATTGTAACCAAAATCTAATCAGCTCTTCATAAGGATGTAACGAAGAAGTACACGAAAAATTATAATTTTTGTAACTGTAGTATTAGAGTTATCGCAGACGAAAATTTTGTTACACACACACACACATCCACACACACACACATCCACACACACACACACACATACAGACATCATCGTAAAAATAGTAAATTCGTATTCTAGGGACCCTAAAACGTGCTTATTGATTAAAAACTCATCATCGAATTTTTTGACCAAAGACAATACCTTCCTTACCTAAAGGTGACGGAAGGTAAAAATTATAAAGAAATTAAATTTCATAAAGTAGCTATAGCTATGAAAACAGCTACTATATTAAGAAAATTCTGATTGAAAGATGTCAGTGTCAAGTGAAATTAACATAGTATGTTTGCCTTATAATTTTACTGAAATATAGGATCTTTTGCTTTCTGTATGGAATTTGTATAAAATACATACAACTGCTTTAAGGTAATGTACAAAAAATAATAATAATAAATCTTTTATTTCCGCAGATACATTACACTGTATATAGAAAACGTCACAAAATAATAATTTAAGACATAAATTTTCTGTATGAAATTTGCATAAAATACATGCAGCTGCCGGAAGGTAATGTACAAGAAATAGAATATTTAGCAAGGAACTTTCCGTATAAAATTTGTACAAAATTCATAGAACTGACGGAAGGTAATGTGCTGGCCACATCAGATTTTTTCTTTTAAGTTTTATCATATGTAGAAAATGATCTTTTATTTACAGCAGTTGCAGATGGAGAGTGGAAGGTTAACACCTATTGCCTATTGATTTCCGGTTGACTAATTATAATTAAAATCGAATAAACTCTTCATAAGGGTGTGAAGTAGAGGAATACAAAAAAAAATTGAAATAGGGTACTATACCATAGTCAAATTTTAACTACCTTATACAAGAAAACGAATATATACATAAATTAATGAGTATTAGTGAAAAAAAAAAATTGTTTAAATATTAATTAGTTCGCAAACTACAAGCAATTGAAGCCGGTTGCTGATTGGTAATAACGTGTCAGGTCCTAGGAATTTGATTAGTTGCATAATTTTAAAACGAGACTCGCGCGTCTGTTGCGCTCAACTGAAAAGTTTGAGCTGCATATAGCTATTAGACTAATATATTGCTAATGCTCGTATCTTTCCCATATAAGTAGGTGAAGGAAACACTGTGAAATGGAAATATCATTTCTGCATAAGTCTGTCACACAAACACCCAACCTGGAATTATGCGCAAGCTCGTAAATCTTGACTACTATTGGCTAATGCTGACAGCTGTAGCCGGCCGATGCAGCGAGTACATGGTTTGACGTTTGATTTCATTTCTGTTTGTAATAATGTCTATATCCATCAAAGGATGTGGCATTTATTCGTAAAAAGGCCGAAAGGGTATACAGGCTAAGCTAACAGGAAATCTTCAAAAATAAAAAGTTAAAACAACGCATGATTATTAATGTGTTTCAGCAATGCTCTGCTTATGTGTTTAATACAACCGAATTTGTCAACCACGTCAAGGAACAAACTGTTTTAGACAACCACAAAACACAAATTTACTGTCGGAAAGAGATGATTATATTACAAATAAGTATCATCGAATTGAGCTATTTACAAATCAATAAATATTTTATAAATTATTTCTTTTAATCTTCTTTACCTTACTGTCACCTAAATAAATTAATCCTGACCAGATTGTATTCCTATTATTTTTGCAGTAAAACAAAGCAATTTATTTAATACATATTATTACTTATATTTATATTCAAGAATTTATACACAAGATAAATAGGTACATTACTTAATTTCTCAAATTTAAATTTAAAATTTCTAGCACTAGCCGTCAATAATCAAGTCATATCAGCTGTGTTCCTTCGGGCTGTGATTCGCAATTTAAATAATAAAAGTGATCATGATGTCGTTGTTAGCCAATAGTGTCAAGGTTTACGAGCATGCGCATAATTCCAGGTTAGGTGTTTGTGTGAGATAGACTTATGGAGCAATGATATTTCCATTGCACAGTGTTGGCGTCAAGAAAAGCAAAGGATCAGCAATATATTTTGAATTATATGTATTTATAATTTTAATTAAATGAAATCCTAATAATATTAATTCTGTGCAAATGGTATTCTTTCCGAAATTACAATAGATTATTTGCACCTGTACTGTACTTTATTTTCCAATTTAACTTAATCCCTCGTCCTATTCTGTACTGGTTTTAAGAAACTGGGTAATTAAGATGTTACGTATTTTCATATTAACTCTATTTGGTGTTAAGTTAGAAGAAATGGAAAGGCACAAGTATACCAAACACTTTCGGAGAAGTATAATTTAAATTACTGTTTAAAAATTGTATTTTATATAGTTACCAATAGTTACCTACCGTTTATTTATAGAGAAAAAATTTGTTATGAAGTTCCTAAAATATGAATGTTTGACGATGTTTTTTTGTGTCTGTCTGTAGACAAGTGTATTTAAATTCTACTACATTGAAAAACGATAATTTCATATTCAAGCTTAGTTTATTAATATTTTGATAAACATTGTTATAGATAATGAAACTAACACATTTATGTACATATAATTGAATCAACTTGAGGAAGATTTCCACTTTTTACATATTCTTGTTCCATCGTGAATTCAAACTGCCTAAAAGTAATACGAATAACATTATTATCGCAAAATATGATTAAATATAAAGAAACAAATGTTTATTAAATGTTAAACGTAATTACCAAAGTAAAATACACGAACACTATCGCTATCGTCCGTCTCGCAGTCGTACTTTGTCTCAATATTGTCAAACTGTTTCAATGTTTTATAATTTATAAGGAAAAAAAAACCTTATCACTTATGTTATTTATTCTTAATAATAATGTCTTCATGAATATAATGTATAAGTTTATATATATATATATATATATATATATATATATATATATATATATATATATATATATATATATATATATATATATATATATATATATATATATTTCAGCTATGCAAACATGAAAAAATCTTTTCCCTCTAGAACTAACAGTTTGTGGATCACTGTAAGTACTTGACACGTCACGCACAAAATTCTTAACTTTAAAAATTCATATCTCCCTTATTACGTAAAATTTTTAAGTCGCATTTGCACTAAAATTCTTATTTTCATTCTGTTCTTCAAGAAAAATAAAAATATGGTATAGGACCCTATTGTAGTACTGCAGTTATCGAGGGGAGAAGATCGATAAACAAACACGCACACATCATCGTAAAAAGAGTAAAATCGTATTCTAGGGACTCTAAAACGTGCTTATTCATTAAAAATTCGCACATCGAATTTTTTGACCTTTACATAAAGCTGGCAATAAAAAATACATAATTTATCACGCACTATCAAAACCTAGTCGATTTAAGTTGGGAATTTTAAGATATTACTTTACAAGATTTGGTATCACATGGAATTTCAAAATCACATATTTACTGCATTTGTTTTGAAATTAACTATTGCCCTGTATTCCTTCAAAGTAAAGGTAAAAATGATGTGAAAATCAAGCTTTATGCTACAGTGCCATCTATGATCTAAAGTGTAATACATTCTAACCTCTACAAATATCTTTATAAAATATAAGAAATAATGTAATAACAGCATTCCAATTTTGCAGTTTGAAATTTGGTAAGTTTTATATTTTTCTCTTTCACTAATATTGTGTCATATGTTTTTATAGATGTCTTGGTAACAATGGTTTAAAATTCTGAGTTTTCCTCTGATGTTTCCAAACATTTCTTCCGTCGCACATTTGTCATAATCTGTTTGGCTTAACGTCGGTCTGTTTAGGAAAAAATAGGACAAAAACCACTTGAAATTGTGCGTCAACTCTTTACAGTTCTTGTGGAATTCTTTATTATGTTGTAAGTATATTGAAGTTCCTTTATTAGGTCTCTATTACGAAAATGTTTATTGGTACCTATATCGTATTGTTCGACCAAAAATCGTCATGATCAGTTTTCCGTACATTTTTTTTCAATAAATGCTTTTTGCTTTTTTGATCTGAACATATTAGCCAATAAATGGCGGTAGTCATGGTTACGTGCTTGTCATATCAGATGCATGGCGTTTGTTCTTTCAAAATTTAGACGTAAAATATGGGGAACGTCTGACAACTTTGAAAAATGTATTAATGGGAGATTTAATAGTTATTTGTATCACTAATCTAGAAACTTCACTTTTGGGAGTTTGTTTATTTTGACAGGCCGAGCACTCGTAAAGCAGTTTCTGGTCGTGATACAAAAGAATTTTTATGCCGACTTCTCCCTAAATTTTTTAAATGAAATTGATTTATTATCGAAATATAAAATACTAGTGATTTTTACCTTCCGTCACCTTTAGGTAAGGTAAGACGATGTTAAATATAATTTTTTTGACATTTAATGTTATTATAAATATTAAAGAATATTTTATTCTCTATGCGATTTGAATACATTTTATACTTCATATTAAATGGATATAGAGTTAAAAAATTATAAAGAAATTAAATATCATATATTAGCCATCTATGCTGTAACTCTGGAAACAGTTGCTATATAAAGAAAATTCTGATTGAAAGGTGTCAGTGTCAAGTGCAGTTGACAGTATCTTTGTCTTATAATTTTACTGGAAATATAGGATCTTTTGTTAGAAACTTTCTGTATGGAATTTGTATAAAATACATACAACTGCCTTCAGGTAATGTACAAGAAATATAATCTTTTGCAAAGAACTTTCTGTATGACATTTATACAAAATACATAGAAGTGACGGAAGGTAATGTGCTGGCCATATCAGATTTTTTATGTTGGTAATATCAGAAGATTTCAATAATTTCATGAATTTATAAACACAACCTGAAAAATCAGCAAACATTTTTTGTCGGTTTTGCATTGCTAGTCCAGTCAATGGAGACCAAAAATAGACATTTGTCTTACAAGAAAAGGGGTTAGAAATGTTTTTTATTGTGTCGTTTAAGTTCGGACTCTGATGAATGATTAAGTTTTCTACCCTGGGAAGGGGAGGCACGAGCCACCATTTTGGATTAAAAGTGTAAAAAAGATTTTTTTTGGGTAATTCGCCATTTTCTCGAAAACAGTGACCCATATAAATTTTTTATAATACGAAATTAAAGTTCGTAATTTTTTGGTACAAAAATGGTTCTTAATTTTCTTAACTGGGATGAACTCTGTGAGTAATGTTAACAAAATAATTAACGAGAATTACAATTTATTAAAGAAATTTAAATTACTCAAAAAATAAACAATATTATGTATTTAATACTTAGGCCCGGTTTTCCATCTCTGGATAAAGTGTAAGTTAATTTAACATCCAGATCAAAATAATGAAAATATCGCATCAATATTAGAGTGTAAATTGACAAATTTATACACATGTCAATTACATGATGCGATATTTTTATTTTATGTGGAAGTTAACTTACACTATCCACAGACGGAAAAACCGGGCCTAGTCTAATAAGTATTACTATAATATTTATAGGAGTCATTCACTTCTCTGATACTGCTAAAGATAGAATAACACGGTGTTAAAATTTGATTTCAGTATGACACTATTTTATTTTCCCAATGAGCGATTTGCGAGTCCCTAACAACTTAAACTTTCATGAAATTCCTATGAAATTTAAAGTATCTGCATATCGTCTTAGTTCTCATTTTTTGATCTAAAATTTAGACACTATTAAAGATAAACTTTTCGCACCATTAATCAAAGATGACGGTTCACGCCTCCCTAGCTAAGGTCGAAAACTTAAATTTTTCATTAGAGTCCCGACTGAAACAACATACAGGGTGTTAACTGAAAAGCGGGCCATAGGCGTGTTTAATATGGGAAATCAGTTTTTCCTTGCGTAAAAGTTCCCAATTAATTTTAGACAAAAATGTTTCAAATACAATTTTAATTCTATGGCTATCGCTACAAATGAGCAATATTTATAAAATTTCAAATTTGATTTTACGTGTTAGCAAACATGAAAAATAAAATCTGTTTAATGAAAAATTAATTTCCTATGTTAAACGTCTATGGTCCGCTTTTCAATTAATACCCTGTATATTAAAATTATTTCTACCACACATTTTGCAAGGTAAATAAAAACATCTATTGACTGGACTATGGAAAAAAATAATTAGATACTTACATTTGGCTTAATATGTATTCACTTGTACAATTACCTATTTAATATTAGAAGTTGTAAACATTTTGCTAATTTTTGAGTTGGAAATACTGAAAAATTGACATTTCACCAGAATAATACCAACTTATAACCATAAAATATTTTATTTTTTTGCCGGCCCTGGGCCGGTATAAAAGTGTTTTTGGACAATTTAGAGTATTGTAAAACTATATACTTATACTGGACGGAGGCACAAAATAGTATTTTACAGTACGAGCCAAGTGAAACGGTTTTTACTGCTGAAAGAAGAAAATGACTGGCGAGCGTAGTAAGTCAATTCCTACTTTTTACCTCACGCTAAGAGAGGTATTGTATTTATGCTAAAAATCGCATATCCAGTTTTTAGTGAATAAGCACGTTTTAAGGTCCCTAGAATCCGATTATAATATTTTTACGATGATGTCCGGATGTGTGTGTGGATGTTCAAATACTATAAGACTTAAGACATTTTTAACTACGGATTCCTCAATCTAACAATAATGGGAAGAGTTGATTAAGTTTTGGTAACAATTGGACAACCGGAAGTAGTAGTTACAAGAAAAAAATCATCTAAATATTATTCATCGAAAATTTATGTAAATACTTATATTAAAGAACGTTAAATTCTTTATTCGATAAGTATAAATTTATTATTATATCTTCTATAGATTTAGAGATAAAGAAATGCATATAAAATAATTTGATGTAAAAAATTTCAGATCAAACTACTACAAGGCAAGAAATTCAAATGTTTGTAATTGACACATAAATGTCACTGTCAAAAATATTTGTATGCCACTGTCAAAAATATTTGTACATTATTCAGATTATGAAAATAAAAAAGTCAACAACGCAAAAGAATATACGTAAAAAAGAATATAAAAGGAATTTGCGAAAAAATGACGAATATAAAGAAAAAGAAAATTTCAGGATATTGAATATAAAGAAAATGTATGTATTGTACATAATTTATATTAAAATATCCCATAGATTTTGCAAATATATGTGAGAATTATTTTGTAGTGAGACATGAATATATGTATTTGTATTTAAAAATATTTTTCGTTTTATGCGTACAACCGGGTAAAATATCTGGCGAGAGGTTATGTGCTGGCCACATCAGATTTTTAGAGTATGAGAAATACGTCATTCCTAACTGTAATGACAATCTCTTGAGCGGGAAATAACTGATTTCACTCCCACCCTACGGGCAGGCACCGGACAGCTAAATGAATGTGCCAAAACACTGTCATAGTTCCAGGAAGCAAACCGTAGAGGAGCGACAGTGCTTAAATTTTAAGAAAATGGATTAAGTCACCTTTGATTTCAATACATTTTGCAATATTTTGAATTGTAAAGTCACGTAAGTCATCACACATGTCATTGAACGTACGCTTTAACATCTTTAATTATTTGGTAATCCAATTTGTAATAGTTTATAGATTTAGTTATAATGCCAGTAGTGATTTATTTCGTGATTTCTCCAGTTTTAAAGTGTATTAACTGTGTTTAATTTTTGACGTAATACGGAATTGAAATTCAATAAGCTGATGAACATTCGTTGTGCTGTTTGTTATAAAGTGCAGTGCAAAGAAGCAAATAGACGTTTAGTTTTATATTTGATGTTGAAATGGCGTACCATTTCCAATGTCCTTTTATCTTACATATAAACAAAAATTAAAATAGAAGTGTATGTCTATCTGACAAGTAATTTTAAATTTATTTAGAAATGAATTTATAGTTATTGTATTGTGATTATTTAAAATATATGTATGTACTTATATTCAATTTTCTTATTATGTATTTTATATTAAAAATTCAAAATTTCAATTTATCTATACATGACATGTGTCCTATGTCACAAACGACCAAGCCATTACAGTGTGCGTTAGTTCATGGAAGCAATCTGTAGTGTCACTATTTTGTATTTCGAAAAATACATTGAGTGTCCTGTCTGTAGTTGAGGTGATTCGTGCCTACGGGTTAGGAATGTTTATGTAGGGGTTGCCTAGCAACATTGTCATAAATCCCTATAACAAAGTAGACTTAAGCAGGCTTTATAGATTGCATAGAACAGAATGGAATAGAACAGAATAGAGTAGCACAGGGAATAAAAATATAAACCAGTGCATATGCACGGAACCATTTATATTTGCATAGAATGGAACAGAATAGCACAGAATAGAATATGAAATAACCATATTTTATTTCCTGTTCTATTCCATTCCTGTTCCTATTCCATTTGGGTTACTCCGATGCTATTTTTGTGATTCCGATGTAATTTTTTGTAGTAATTTCGTAAATAAGGATACATTCATACGGGTGTACTTAAAAAACTGATCGCTATTTGTACTTTTGATTTCATCTCGTAGATATAAATAATAAATATTTATTAATCATTCTGTCACAAATCACACAATTGTCAAAATGACATATATCTACTTCACAAACAGTGAAATTAGTGCACAAGAATGAATATTCAATTTATTCTAAAAGTGACATTTTATTCCATTCCATGTAAACTATAAATGGTCTTAAAATTTTCTATTTCTATTCTATTCCTTAATCCATTTTATTCTATTCTATTCTATGCAATCCAAAAAGCAGGCTTTACAATGTTAATAGAAGTCAAAAATATTAGTAAAATTAAAGGTTATAATTCATTGATTAATTTTGAAAATTGTTGATTTAAAAAGAGGACGATAAGCAACCATTATCATTTGAAACAAAATAAATAGAAATGTCTCAAAAATAAAATTTTATGTTTCAGACAAATATCAAGTTGGGATTCTTGTTCGAATTTGTTCTATATGTGAAACCAATCTTCACTCGTTAATTTATTAATAAGGAAACATCCATGGACACTCAACAACATATAATTGGCACTGATGTGAAGGGCGAGGATACTATAACATCAAATCAAAAGTTTGAAGTAGTTTATATTAAGCAAGAGCCTCTGGTAGAAACTTTCCAAAATCATGAATCTTACGAAAATGTCATGCAAAGTATAAAGAAGGAAGAATGCATAACTACTGATAACGATAAACAGAATGACAAAATATGTGATACTTCAATTACTATGAATGATGATAATGAAAAAACTGAAAATATTAATTCAACCAGTTTTTGTTGTGCAATATGTAGTAAGAGTTTTTCGCGGAAATATCATTTGACAAGGCATCTGCAAATACATAGTGGAGAAAAACAATTTCAATGTAAAATCTGTAATAAATACTTATCACAAAAGAGGGCTTTACTAGACCATTTGAAAATTCACGAAGGAATTAAAGAATTCCAATGTTCTACATGCGAAAAATCATTTACAAGGAAAGATAAATTAAATGACCATATGAAGGTGCATACTGGAGAAAAGAAATTCGAGTGCCTTATTTGTCACAAATTTTTTGCACGGCAATATAGTTTATATTTACACAAGAAAATTCATACTGGACAAAAGGATTATAAGTGTAGTGAATGCAAAAAATGTTTTGCCACAAAAGGTATATTGCAACGACACGTGGCAATTCACACTGGGAAGAAGGACTATGGATGCACAGTTTGTAAAAAAATGTTTATCACACAGCATAAATTGCAAAGACACATGCAAATCCACCTTAGATCTAAAAATTATAAGACAACAAAAGTTCTTTAATACAATTGAAAGTAGTGATTGATTTACTTCCAAAGAGAGAAGGTTTTATATATATATATATATATATATATATATATATATATATATATATATATATATATATATATATATATATATACCGGGTGGAACATCATACCTGTGTACATAGGCGATTCATATGAGAAAAACAGTTTTTTCGTGCGCATTGCTCCCCAAATTATTTTAGACAAAAATGCTTCAAATAAATGTTGTAGAGCATAAAATTCTGCTTCTATATCAATAAACAGAATTACTTTTACATGCTTTGTAACGACAGAAATTAAATAAGAAAATATTGAAAATTACGTTGAAAATATCAAATAGCCATGGAATTGAAACAAAAATAGAAACAAATAAATGTCTGACGTTTGACAGATAAATAACTAATTTGACGGTAAAATATCAAAATGAATTCAGTTTATTCTAACAAAGAAAGGGTTTTTATAATAAAAACTTTTTATAGTGGAAATTGTTTACGTATAGTTAGAGATTTATTCGCCGTGAAATTTCCAAATAGGCCAATTCCAAGCGCTACAACAATACGCGCGTATGTTCAAAAATTTGAATCCACGGCAAATGTTGCGGCGGAAAATAGTACAGGTAAATTTAAATTTGAATATTTTTTAAGAGATTTACAAACAAATCATATCTTTATTTATAGGAAATAAAAATAATCGCATTAATTTAGAAAACGAACAAAGAGTTCTGGAATTAATAAATTTTAATCCTAAATTAAGTTCAAGAATAATAGCGCAGGAATGTGAGATTGCTCATTCTACTGTATTGCGCATTCTTAAAAAACATAAATACCACCCTTATAAGATGCAATGCCATCAAGACATTTCGCCCATTGATGAAGAAAGTAGGCGAGTTTTTTGTGAAGATATGCAAGAACGAGCAAATCGGGATCGTGATTTTCTTCCATCTATTTGCTTTACCGATGAGTGTACTTTTACATTAAACAATGAACCAAACGTTCAAAATGATAGGCACTGGGCTCTAGAAAATCCAAGATTAAATGTTACCACCAGAACGCAATATCCTCAAAAAATTTATATTTGGGCAGGCATTTTTAATAGCAATATTATTGGACCATTTGAGATCGTTGGCAACTTAAATTCTGAAACATACATAACTCTTGATTAATGAGATCGGCCCTGCATTAGACAGCGTAGCGCGCGAAAATCAGGAGGTTTGGTTTCAACAAGATGGCTGCCCAGCTCATTTCGGAGTAAGTGTTAGAGATTATTTAAACCAAGCATTTCCAAATCGCTGGATTGGTCGTGGTGGAACTTTAAATTGGCCAGCCAGATCTCCTGATGTAGCACCTTGCGACTTTTTTTTATGGGGTCATCTTAAATGTAAAATTTATAAGCAGCGCCACCCAAATATTAATTCATTGAGAGAAGCTATCATGGAGGAGAGCGCCTTAATCACAAATAGGCAGCTCGCTAATGTAAGAAATTCATTCTACAATAGACTTGGTTATTGCTTGGCTGAAAACGGAGGATTATTCAAATATTTGTTATAATAATAAATTGTAGTGATTATTTTATTCAGAGAATTACTGTTTGAAATTTGAATTGTAGTAGATAGGTCTTAATGTTTACATGAATTATTTCCAATTTAAAAAGATTTTCAATAAAAATCCTATAAAAAATAAATATTTCATTGAAATGTACAATTGTCGTAATAATAGGTATGGAGATTTTTGTATGAATTTAATTTACCTATTTATTTGTTTCTATTTTTGTTTCAATTCCATGGCTATTTGATATTTTCAACGTAATTTTCAATATTTTCTTATTTGATTTGTGTCGTTACAAAGCATGTAAAAGTAATTCTGTTTATTGATTTAGATGCAGAATTTTATGCTCTACAACATTTATTTGAAGCATTTTTGTCTAAAATAATTTGGGGAGCAATGGGCACGAAAAAACTGTTTTTCTCATATGAATCGCCTATGTACACAGGTATGATGTTCCACCCGGTATATATATATATATATATATATATATATATATATATATATATATATATATATATATATATATATATATATATATAACGCCACACGCTAGAAAAAGGAAGAAAACTGTCCGAATACACACAAAGGAAGAAATTTTTAAATGCTTTCAATTGTTGCGTGTTTTGTATTAATCGCCGAATTCTGCACAAATTTACAGATATATAAATAATGAACAATATCTCAACGAAAGCTGCGTATACAGGATGTTGATCGCAACACCTGACAGGAATTTAACATGCTTCTCTAATTATTTTAGATAAAAATTCTTCAAATAAAAGTTGTAGAGCTTAGAATTCAACATCTGAATCAAAAAGCAAAATTAATTTTATACGCTTTTTAACGGCAAAAATTAGGTATGAAAATGTCGAAAATCACCCCAAATGTTTTTGTTTTTAAGGTTAATATATTTTCCTCCAACCGTGCGTGAAAAGTACTTTTCACGCACTCATTACAGTGTGTAAAGTGTCACTTTTCAAGCACTAGTGCGTAAAAAGTACTTTTCACGCCCTAGTGCTTGAAAAGTAAATAAGCGTTGGTAGGCAACATTAAAATTCGGTTAATTTACCTGTCAAGTATAAAATTAGGTAGTAAATAATAATAAAAGTAATAAAATTTATTAAGAAATATGAATATACACTGTAAATGAAACAAATCTAATATTTTTTTAACAGATTGAGTACTGATCTAATTTTTAAGAACATTAACTTTTTTTTGACGTGTATTCTAACCTAACCTAATTATTAATATTAAATATGCTATTTGTACATTATAAAAGACTAATCATCGTCTGTCTGAGATTCTTCCAAGTGTTTAAGTTACATTTTGTACAGTGTTATGAGAAAGAGTACTAACAGTATTTGAAGCTGCTGGATGCCTGTACATATGGCGCCGACAACTGCCAGTTAGGCTATCAAACGAAACGTCAAAATTACTGCAGTCATTAAAATACCTGTATTTTCGGTGAAAAATTTGCATCGTTAGACATTTTAGCTTCAATAAAAAGCTTTTGTAACATCTTTCGACAAGTTTTTAAATTTTTTCTTATACTTTTCTCACATTTTAAGTCTAATTTTTTTTTTTAGAAACAAACGCCATGGATCTCATGACAAACGCGTATCCATGACTCCCGCCAATTCTTCTTACTATGCGCAGATCTGCATTGCGCATAATATCTTCTATTTAAATTGAAAAGGTCTATTAGAAATAACAAAAATTAACTAACCTCTCTTGATCGATAAATCGCTAACATTTGTTAATTTTTAGTTTCAATTCCATGGCTATTACTATTTTTGGGTGATTTTCGACAATTTCGTACCTAATTTCTGTCGTAATGGAGCATGCAAAATTAATTTTATTAGTTTTTTTATCACAAATGATTAGGGAAGCAGGAAATTACGAAAGTATGATTTTACATGAGAGAAGACTGTTTTGGTGTAATGCAACAGTGAAATTTCTGTAACTTAAAGTTACCATCAAACATATTAAATATATAAACGAAGACGGATTTGTGAAAAAAAGGCCGTGGGTTCGAATCCCGTGAAATCCATTTGTGAAAAATTCACGGACCCCAGCGGAATTCGAACCCACGGCCTTTTTTTCACAAATCCGTCTTCGTTTATATATTTAATATATTTGATGGTAACTTTAAGTTACAGAAATTTCACTGTTGCATTACACCAAAACAGTCTTCTCTCATATATAATACTGTAGTACCTATTCACTACCACGGGTGATGTCTCGCTGTTGTGCGGGTAACGTTACTCCATGTGGGAGACCGTTCTCGTATCCAACGTGCTTGTGACATGTGAAAAATTCACGAACTTCAGTGGGATCCTGTAGCTCAGTTGGCAGAGCGCCCGACTAGAAATTGGGAGCATGAATTTACATGTTTAAAGTCCTATGTTCCGATGTCGCGGTCAATAGTTTGTGTATAGTTTTATATTAATCAACAAAAATTAATGTGATTTTTACATATTTACAAATCTCCAAAACTTGCAGTTTTGTACAGAATACGGCCATAAGTCTTGTATTATTATTAGTATATTCCGAAATTTAACCAAGTTAACCGCGGTTACTTTTTCAGTAACCGGTTGTGTTTTCGGAACGCGGTTACTGAAAAGTTGGTAACTTTTCTGTAACCACGCTAACCGCGCTAGATCGGCGGTTATGGTGCGGTTACATTTTGATGCATGACAAATGAACTTTTAACTACTTTAAATTTATCATGATGAGGTTAGATGTTAGCTAGTCAGTTTTCTAGTCCAATGTCGGTAACATTGTAACCGCGGTTAAACCGTAACCATTTTCAGTGGTTACCGTGGTTTCATTTCGGAATACACTATTAGTATATTTTTTAATATTATTCTTTATAATTATAATAATAATAGCCTTTATTTACAAACCATGTGTACACAATTATTAGTTATATATTTTATAATTACAATACATATGCATTATTTAAAACAAAATTTAGTTATGAAGTTATTGATGGTTTAGGTCCACTGTTGGACGAAGGCCTCGTTCATCTTTTTCCATTCTTCTCTTGAGCAATTCTATTCCAGGTATTTCCTGCTTCTTCTGTTGTTGTAGATTGGTAGCCATTCTGTGATGTTTTTCACTCACCTATTGTTGCGAAGTCTTGAAACATGGCCTGTCCATTTCTATTTTAATCCCCTTGAGTAGCGAAGTGCATCTGTGGTTTTGGAGTGTTTTCTTATATCTGTGTTTCTTATTTTGTCTTTTAATTTCACTTGTAGCATGCTTCGTTCTAGTTTTCTCTGTGCTATTTGTATTTTGGTATTTTGCTGTTTAGTTGACGCCCGTGTTCGTAAGCCATATGTTAGTGTTGGTAAAATGCATTGGTTGAATACTTTGCTTATGATGTTTATGTGGATGTTACTTTTCATAATATTTTTTAGTGTCCAGAATTTATTTCATGTTGCCGTAATCCTATATTAGAGATTTATTTCGTTTTTTTGATGGAAAGATATTGTCTGGTCTAGGTGGTTAATTCGTCTATATAGTCAATTTCTTGGTCGTCAGTTTGAATTTTACCTTTATTACTGTTGGTCATTGCTTTAGTTTTATTTATATTAATTTCGAGGTCCGCTTTTCGGCTTTCTTGAGTAAGGCCTGATAACATGACTGATAAGTCTTCTGCTGATTCAACGAACAGCACTATATCATCAGCGAACTTTAGATTAGTTATACTACACGTTACACTTTATTTTTCCAATGTAGATTTGTAAATATCTGTACAAGAACAGCATTGAAGAGCTACGGTGAGGCTGGATAACCTTGCTTCACTCCTCTTTGTAGGTGAAATTTCTGCCCGTTTTTATCTATTTGTATAGTTGGATATAAGCAAGCAGTACTATCAGCGTTTTAAAGATTTCAATATACTTCTCGTTTATTTGCATTCTGTTTAACGAATCCCAAATATATTCATGTATTATCGATTCGAATGCTTTTGTGAGATCTATAAATAAAATGTGAATATCGATGTTGTATTCTTTTGCTTTTTCGATCAGGATATTAACAGTATGTACCGTTGAGAATGAGTTTCTGAAACCCGCCTGTTCAATTGATAGATTTTCATTTATGTTATGTCATTCCAACTAGCGTCGCTGAAACCGGTAACTTTCTTTTCTCCTTTACTATACAGTATTCCCAAGTTACTTGTCCTTTTTAAATATCTAAGAACGTGTTTGGCCTGTTTCCAATGTTCAGTCGTGTATTTGGAATAGAACTGGCTTAAATATGTCGTCGCGAACGCTATGTCAGGTCTCGTGCCTTGTGACAGGTATATTAAACTGCCTATAAGTTCTTGATAGAGTATATGTGTTGGGTTGAGTTCTGCTTCCTGTTCTATTATTTTCGATCCTGCTTCTAACGGTGTGCTTACTCCTTTGCATTCACTCATGTTAAATTTTTGTAATACTTTGTTTATGTAATTTTCTTCAGATATGAACAATGTTCCTTTTTCTTTATTTCTTGTTATTTCTATTCCTAACAGATATTTTGCATCTCCAATATATTTAATTTCAAATTTGGTTTTTATTTTTGTAATTATGTCATTCACCAGTTCCTTTGAATTCGACGCAATTAAAATATCGTCTACTAATATTACATATTTTTCTTCTGAAATTGCATATCGAAACACGCATGATTCTGAATATCTCTTCAAAACCTAGTTCTAGGAGTTCCTTCTTTATTGTCGAATACCATATTAAAGCGCTTTGTTTCAGACCATAGATTCCCTTTTGTAGCTTACATACTTTATTTTTTCCACATTTTTGTAAACCTTTGGGTATCTCCATATATATTTCTTCCTTGATTTCTCCATTTAAGTAGGCTGTCGTAAAATCATATTGGTATAAATCCAAGTTTTCTTCTACAGCTAGCGCAAGGATCGTTCGTATTGTGTTTAACCTGATTACCGGCGAAAACGTATCCTCGTAATCTATTCCTTTCCTCTGGTTAAAACCACGCGCAACTAGTCTTGCTTTGTATTTATTTATTGTCCCATCTTCGTTTTCCTTTATTTTGAAACCCCATTTTGCATCAATAACTGTTTTATCTTTAGGTCTATCTACTAACTTCCATGTTTTGTTTTGTTTATGTGAATTTAACTCACTTTTTATTGCTTCTTTCCATTGACTGGCTTCTGGTGATCTTATTACTTCTTCATAAGTTTCTGGACATTCTTTATTTTTTGTTAAATTCACTTGTTGTTTGTATTTTTCTTTCAATCTGTTTGATCTTCTACAACTTACAGGATTAACTTGTATTTTATGTGTTGGTTCATAATTTTCATCTAAATTTTCGGTATTTTTCTGTCCATCATCGATTGTTGAATCATCACTTATGTATTCTTCACTGGAATAACTTTCTTCTTCCGAAATTCCTTCACTTTTGTCGCTATCGGTCAGCTCATGATCATTATTTTCTTGATCAACAGTTATATCATTTCCTTGCAAACTGTCATGATTGTTACTGTTAACATTCTCGTTCATATTTTCTTGTATAACTTCTTGATCATTATTTGTTTCTTCATCTTCGGACATGATTATTTGTTGATTCTTATCTTCATTTTTGTCTATTTCAAATATGTATATTGGTAAACCAATTGTTGTTGTATCTTCTTCAGTTGTTAGATTGCTCAATAGTTCTGCTCTTTGTCGGTATTCTATAATTTTTGCATCTCTTACTAATATTACCTTTTCTCTTCTTATGCAATATATTCGTATGTGTTTGCTTGAGTGGTCATATCCTAAAAATATTCCTTCACTTGATGTTGCATCTAACTTGCCTGTTCTTTGAGCTTTTGCTTGCCAGTAGTAAGCAACTGATCCGAATATTTTTAAGTGTTCTACGCTTGGTTTCTTACCAAAAAATCTTTCATTAGGTGTTGTGTTTATTTTTTGATATAATGTTCGATTCTTCAAGTAAATCGCATAATTAGCTGCTTCTGCCCAAAAAGTATTGGGTAGTTGGGAGTCTTGAAGCCTGCATCTGGTCATTTCAATTATCGATCTGTTGTTGCGCTCAGCAACTCCATTTTCTTGTGGTGTGTATGCATGTATGTATTCTTATTCTTTTTATCTTTTTGCCCGTTTGTTTTTCAATTTCGGTTTAAATATTTTAAATTTTTGTAGTGTTTCATTTTTATTCTTCAAAAAATATCCAAAAATTTTTCTTGAATAATCGTCTATTATTATGTACATGTATTTTGACCCTGATAATGATGGCACTTGCATTGGCCCACACAGGTCCATATGTAATAGCTCAAGGATATTCGTTGTTTGTATATTCTTATGGCTTTTAAAAGTTTTTCTTGCTGTTTTACCTAGTAAACAGCTGGTACAATTTTCTTCGATGTCTACATTTTTCTGTAAATTTAGACCATTTACCATATTTTGTTTCTTCATATTTATTATTGTCTGTGCACTTTGATGTCCGAACCTTTTGTGCCATTTGTTAATATCTACACTCGTTTTATATGCAGTTTCTACATGTGTATTTGCATTTGTGGCATCCATTTTATATAATCCGTTTGTTCTTGTTCCACTAAGCAATAATGATCCATCCTTTTGTGAAACTGTGCATTTTCCGTTTTGAAATATTACATCGAGTCCTTGTTTTTCAAATTCACTTACTGATATTAGATTTTCTGCTAGTTCTGGTATCCATAATACATTTAAGAGATCTATATATTTATACTTGCAATCTTCATTTAATAACTTTATACGTACAGTTCCTTTTCTGTGGATTTTCATAGATCTTCCATCTGGGAGTTTAACAGAGTTTGGTGCGGTATCTTCAAGTAATGTAAATAGGTTTCTATTGTACGTTATGTGGCTTGTTGCACCCGAGTCTATAAACCAATCTTCTGACTGACTTGTTTCGTTATTTGTTCTTTCTTCTACACGTAAAGTGAAAACATACGCCTTTTCTCGCCTGTCTTCTTTTCTGTCATCTTGTTGTCTATTTCAGATAGAATTTCTACTGTTATTTTGTTCTGTGTTGCTATTCACTGCTCTTCCGGATCTGTTTTCTTGTCTTTGGTATCGCTCTTCTGTGTCATTCTTCAGATTCTTACGGAACTAGCAGTTTCTTGCGTAGTGATTTGTTTTTCCACATACATAACAACTTTTTATGCTTTTGTTTTCGGAATTTTTATGTTTCATTTAACATGCTGCTTCTAATTTTGTTGTTGTTTCTGTTAATTTAATTTCATCTTCTTGCGCCTTTAAACCTGAAATAAATGACGCATTGGTTAAATTTTCTAGTCCACTGGCTTTCATTCATAGTCTTATTGTTTTATATTCGTTTGGCAAGCCATTTAATATCAAGCCAAAATATTCATTTTGTATTTTTGCTTCACATTGTTCAAGTTGGTCTCTAATATACTGTCCTCTTGATAGATATTTTTCTAGTGTTTCTTGATTTTCCTTTTTGATTGTACTAAGCTCGAGCCTCAATTCCACTCTTCTTGATGACTTCTTGCCCTCGTGTATCAGCTTTAGCCAAATATCTCGCCCCTCGTCTAGTCAGAACTTGTTGTGCTTGCCCTGAATCTAACGTCAGCAAAATAGACGCGGCAATTGCGCTCTTATCCTCGTATTCTTAGATTTCTATAGCACGTTGTTTTTTGTCATCTGCTGTTGCAGCGCTAGGTAGTTTCTTCGGTTTTTCATTCTCGATTGTTGTCCATACCTTTTTTGCTTTTAAAAGTATTGTTGTTTGGTGACTCCATATTTGATAATTTGACCCGTTTAATTTCGAGATTGGTGGTAAACCTTCCATTTTGTTTTATTTCTTTCGTTATCTACTCTGACTTTATTTTTTAATTATACACCTTTTATTGCCTACTCGCAATTTTTTAAATACAGGAGGCCTGGGCCCATAACCTGTAGTTTTTGGTATAAATAATACTCCTGTTTATATAAATAATCGAAAGAAATATATTTTAGATATGTATACATGTGATTCTGTTCTTCACCATAATTTTGACACTTAGTTACATTTTTATTTTTCTACTACTACCAACCTTTACATCAGTAATATTCAAACATAAAAACATTCTACAAAATTACAAATAGATGGCATTACTTACTCTAACATCAAAATATATCTACATTATTTATATTTACTATTATTTTAAAATAATAAATGACCAGTATTTGTTTTGTTTATTACATAAATTCGTATATAATGTGACATGTGTCAAATTTTATCTGAACTATGTAACTAAGGAATTTTTTTTTACCTTTAAAACATAGGCTATGGGATTTATGAAAATGATTATTTTATAAATTTATCCCAAAAATATATAGAAATAGAATTAATGTATACCTGTACATAATTATATAATCTTTTTTTTTCATAACACAAATCGCGAAAAAATGACATTTAAAGGTATTTTTCGAAGAAAAACTATGTTTAGCCTCAAGTAAAGTGCCATTTCCGGTTATCCGATTTACACCAAAATCTAATGGGTTCTTTCCATAATAGAACAAAGTCGAAATACAGGGTTTCAAAATTTTCCGAATAGTATGAATTAGAGCGGAGGATCCACACACACACGCGCGCGCACACACACACATACATACACACAGACATCATCGTGAAAATGTTAAAATTGGATTCTAGGGACCTTAAAACGTGGTCATTTACCTAAATCTCGACATGCGATTTTTAGCACGATCCCTATACCTCCCTTACCAAGGGTAGCGGAAGATGAAGATGAGAATTAGCTTAAACTTTTTTGCGAATCGTTCATTTTTATTAATTTAAATACATACCTACATATTTACATATTCTGCAAACTGTATTGATTTCCTTTCCTATTGTTCTATTTACTTTTTTCTTTTAAATACATTACTGTTATTAATTTGAAATGATTAGTTCTCTGTCAGTTACATACATTTGAATAAGTGCGCAACCAAGGAGTTTTATTTGTTTAAAGCGTAGGCACCGGGATTTAAATTATAGATAATTTTATAAATTTATCCATAAAATATGTAGAAAATGTATTAATGCAAAACTGTAGAAAATTTAATAATCTTTAATTTTTATAATAACATTAATCTCGAAAAAATATCATTTGAAGGTATTTTTCGAAGAAAAACTATTTTGAGCTTCTAGTAAAGTGCCATTTCCGGTTATCCGATTTACACCAAAATCTAATGGGCTCTTTCCAGTACAAAAAAAGTTCGAAATACAAGGTTTCAAAATTTTCTTAATTATAGTATTTGAGTTAGAGTAAAGGATCCACACACACATACACACAGACATCATCGTGAAAATGTTAAAATTGGATTCTAGGGACCTTAAAACGTGGTCATTTACCAAAATCTCGATATGCGATTTTTAGCACGATCCCTATACCTCCCTTACCAAGAGTACCGGGAGGTAAAAAGCGATAGCAGAAGGCTTGAAAGTAGTGATAATTTGGAATAGAGTAAATGTGTGACGCAGATATAGAGACGAGGAAATAGTATAAAAACTCTATTATTTTAAAAACTAATAACTTTCTTTAAACTTACATAGGGGCCTATTCTGCAACTCAGTGGTTAATTTTTAACCATTGGTTAAATTTTTTAACCAATCAAATATGTTGACATATAACAAAAAGAGGGATTTTTAGTTATCAAATCAATATGTATTGGATAAAAATTTTAACCAGTGGTTAAAAATTAACCACCGAGTTACAGAATAGGGCCCAAACAGTCTTAAGGTCTAGTTTTAATATAAATTGACCCATGTTCTAACCTGTAGCTACGCTGAAAGATCCCATTGCATTATTGATAATCATAGAAATTATAGACAATGGATGGTTTTAACATTTTAAGTGCCATGTGGTGCCTACGTGGTCTCACACTTATTTAACCATTTTGGCCGCGTGACGCCTGTGTAGACTCATAATGTCAAATTACATGTTCGGCTGCGTGGTGCCGTACTGATCTTGAATATACCAATCAAACTTATGTTAGAGGGCAGCATGCAGCCTGGCGTGTCAGAAACCGTGTTTAGTCAACTGTTTTCTGAGACCAATGTGACTTCGCGCGGCCATAAATTCAGGGTTATACAGTTATACAGATAGTAATTTTGGAAGTATATTTGTTCATATTTTGTGAAAAATGTGTTTAATATATAAAATACATTTAGTCAAATAATACTATTGAAGTTATAAACATGGTTGTGACATGAAATAGTAAGGTGTCACGTTAGTCTCATACGGCCGTATTGGATAATATATGAACATGTTCAGACATGTAATGGTGAGGTGGCACGTTGGTCTCACATGGCCGTATTGGACAATTTTTAAAGATGGAGGCCGAGCGTCACTAAAGTGTCACCACAAATAAATTTTGCTAATTAACGTAAAATTAATTAGTTTCATAATCTGATACCTTATACTGAATTCTTGTAGTATTAGTAACCATTTAAAATGAAAAAAATGGTGGTGGTCCCTGGGACCCATTTTTAAATTTTTGAATGGTGGCACTTTTATAGCGTTTTCAGCTTACAAGTCGAGTGCGCACTGGTGCGCACTTTTTGCACTGAGCGTTTTCAGCTTGACATTGAGTGCAAAATTTTGTCAGCTGATGCGTTTTCAGCTTAAGATAAAGTTGCACCGTGCACTGGTTCAGTGCGACTTTTGTGCACTGACTCCCTAGGCAAGTGCAATAGTGTCAGTGCAAATATGACGGCTAAACAAAATCGTTTTCCACTTAAACTGCACTGCCACCGGATGAGGACAGAACTCGTTCAGTGTGATCACGTGATATGTTGCACTCGGTGCGCACTTGCGCTGTGTAAGCTGAAAACGCTATTAGTGTTAAATTTCTCAGATAAATATTTTAATTTTGTTTTACTATTTATATGATGCATCTATTTTTTCTCTAACCTCAAAAACTATCTTTTTTCTTGTTTCTTGGAATATTTTGGTATACTAAATTATATTTATCATATCAAATAATTCAACTCAACACAAATTTAAGCTTAAATTAGGTATATAATCGGTCAAATACCATCTGTAATGTTTATATTGATTTGTAATTAATTTAAATAAATATAATGTGAGAAATATGGAAATTATAATTAATCATGAAAAAACAGGTTTATAATAACTTTTAAAATCACTCTTATTTCATAATTTATAGCATTTATTTGGACTTCAATATAGCAAACGATTCAGCTATACCTTATCTAGTAGCTGTAAGTAAAATTGTCTATTTGCTAGTTAGGATTCTATACTGTAATCACCAGCCAAAAATTTTAGAATCATTATTTTCATTCTTATTAAATATTTTTAGACATTTTAAAAATACAAAAGACAATAACAATAAATCGAAAACCCAAAGTGTACCATTTGAATTTCCATGACAAAATGGAGTAGCTGTTATTGAAGTGAACGTTCAGCAGTGTGGTGCAACGGTTTGCTACTCTGCAATGTCTTTTTCTTCCAACGGATCTTCTTCTATAATACAGACATCAACATTTTCATCATTTGTTACTGTTGTATGTGTCCCGATCTTATTATTTTCTCGACTATGAATTTTCATATGTGTGTATAGATTACCACTTAGTATAAATTGTTTATTGCATATTGTACATTTATGGTCTTTTATCCCACTGTGAATTTTCATGTGGCTTTGTAAATTACCGTTTTGTGTAAATGATTTATTGCACGTTGCACATTTATATGCTTTTTCTCCGGTGTGAATTTTCTTATGTTTGGATAAAGAACCACTATGTGTAAATTGTTTATTGCATATTGTACATTTATTCCACTATGAATTCCCATATGATTTTTTAAGTGGGAATTTGATATAAATGATTCTTTACATAAAGTACATTCATATTCCTTAATACCTTTGTGACATTTCAAATGATACTGCAAGACATGCTTCTGTCTAAAGTATTTATTACAGATATGGCAATGAAATTCTTTTATTCCACTATGTATTTTCATATGCCTTTTAAGGTTCCCGTTCCGATCAAAACTTTTATTACATAATGCACAATAAAAACGTTTGGAATTAATATTATTAGTTTCAAGAATATCATAATTTTTAGAAACTGTATTCTCCGATGCTTTGTCAATCTGTTTATCATAATCAGTTGTACATTCTTCCTCCTTCTTTATACTTAGCAAAACATTTTCATAGAATTTTCGGCCCTGCGATGTTTCTTCCAGTGGTTCTTCTTTAATATCCACTTCTTCCATTGTTTGATAATTTGTTACAGTTGTATGCGCCCCAATCTCGCTTCTGCTCTCCATAAATGATTCTTGATCAATGAATTTACGAGCGAAGGTTCGTTTCACAAATATGAAACTAACGCACTCAAGAATACTCCTCAAATTGATAGTATATTGTCTGAAACATAAATTTTCATTCTTACGAGACATATCTATTTTATTTTGTTTCAAATGATAATGGTTGCTTGTATCCATAGTTAATGATTTACGAAGTATTTTTCATTTTCACATAAAATAATTCACACTCATAGGCGCCCACAGGGGGGGGGGGTCGAAAGGGTCGACTGACCCCCCTTTCATTTATGGACTGTATCCATTTTTAAAAATAAAATTATAATTTTATTTTTTCTTTTCAATGTATCATTGTATTTTTTAATTATTATTGGTAATATTTTCTTATATTTTAATCAAAAATTTATTACATACTATCTATTACCTACTAAGTACGAAATAGCTGAAGTGCCAGAATGAGTAAATTATGTTATGTACTGTTATTATATTACATTATCTTCGGTATTGTATTTTCTTTAATATGCCTTAGTTTATTCTAATCATTTTATGATCACGTTCTTCTCAAAACTTTCACAATTACCGATTTTACTGTTATATAGAAATAAAGAAATAGAAAAGTAAATAATGAATAGACATTGCATAATTATTTATATTAAAAGTACCTACGTATGATTAGGGTTGCCGTATTTTGTGAGGAGCGCGATTTAATTAACATTTAATTATTATACATTTTATTTTGAGCCGTTCAATAAAATTATATTGTTACTCAGTAATATAATATTTTAATTTAATGCAACATTGTATTTTCAGATTGTCTGTTTGTGTAGTTATTGCTTATGCTCGCATCTCGCATCATAAAGCCTAGTAGAAGGGGTAATTCTACGCTATTAGAGCGTACATACGCATTTTCGTGTCATAAAATATTGATTTTAATTTTTTAAGAATTTGTTAAATTTGCTTCATTGTAAAGAACTCTATATTATCTTACTTTGCATTAAAACACGTTTGACCTTGAAAATTATTAAAAATTCGCCTGCGGCGCATTTTTTTCTTACAACAAAAATTTCGGCCCACCTTGTAAAAAAGTCTGAGGGCACCCATGTTCACACTACTCGTATTTGGAAAGAACACGAAAGACTTTTAGATACATGGAATTGGTGAAAGTAGATTTAATTCTGTTTTTGAGCTACATGCTAAAACTTGAATTTCGCTAATTTTGAAAATAACTCATATCTCGATTATTATAAAAGATGTTTCCACTTGTCAAGAGGTTTTATGACGTCATCTGAATGGGATAAGAAAGAGTTTTTATTTTGTCAATACGGCTATGCGAAAACATTTGGTGAAACACAATTAATGTTTATATCAGCCAAAATACTGTTGATCATGAGGGAATCACTGTTATTAATTTGCTCTTTAGTGAATGCCGAATCTTCATTAGAACCATATATTAAAATATGACACGACCGTTTTTGCCGATCTGAGACTGAGAAGCACACCCTTCATCATAAGATTTTTTGAGCTCACTAATACCTTTTTATAAGTTGATAATAACTTTCTTAAGACTGTTAATATCAATACCAATATTGATAGTGTTTGCAAGTATGTTGAACACCCATCAATACTACGAGATACAGTAGCGGAAACTTTAACACAATCAATGTTGAAAATATGTTTACAAATTATAGAAATTACACTTCTGTGCTATTATGTTTCATTATGACAAATGTCAGGCATGTTTAAAAAATGCTGTAACGTTTTTATTTATATTAGACAATTATAATTAATTAAAATAAGTGTTTATTAAACTATAATAAAAATTACTATTACTAATATTAAACAATTATTAAAAAACTAATTAAGACTAAAATTACAATTAACTAGATAATACTAACACTATTTATTTATTTAACCAATTAACACTACTATTTATTTACAAGATATTAATAATTATTTATTTCCACTATTTGTCACTGTTTATTTATATCACGTTGAACTGTCCGCCTACCGACCTCTACAGCGCCTATATACTCAACTGACTCAACAGCGTATGTATATTCAACTGCTCGTCACACCTTTCACTTCACTGTCTGTCGATTTATATAACTCTCTGTCTAACTTCCACAGCCTCAGTATCACCGACTGTCCGTATGCCACAATTCTTCAACGCCACTGCCGAGTATTCACTTCCACTTGCCGTTACTGTCTCCGTATACCTAGCTTTCCAATACTTTTCAAAATTACCGAGTGTTCTCTTTCACAGCTATGCCGGTATACCAGTAACTTCCCGACTCGCCGTTACTGTTCTTGTCCACTATAGCTTCCCAATACTTGTCAACACTACCGAGTATTCTCATCCACAGCTATCCCAATATACCAGTAACTTCCAGGGTACCTACTCCACTCGACACTTTACTGCATACGCTCATTACGATACTGCTGTGCTTCTCAAACTCACTAACACTCCATGTGAATGTTTCTATATGACTCTCCCTATGTAACTAACTCCCGAGCATAGCTGCGTCCCTTTATACAGCTGCTATTAACTTCCTGAGAGCTCTAGAATGTTCGAGAGCAAAATAACAATGAACACAAAAGGTTCAGGCGACCGGAAGTAATTAAACACGTCGCGACTTGTTTGTTTACGAAGCCCAGCTGCTAGCGCGATTGCGTCATCGCTATAAATAAATACACCCTCATTGTTGCGGCGGGCGTTTCACGTTACAATACAAAATTTAAATAAAGTGCCCTGAGAACAAAAACTGAAGAACAATATACACAACAAGATTATGTAAATTACCTAAATTATAAGCAACAAAATAACAAAAAATAGATGAGCAACAAAACAACACCTGCACCTATCTCAAAACACAGGTGATGGAGAAATTGGCAATTGACAAATTTTAGTTTACATTTTCAATTTTCTATCATTTATTTTTTCATATTATTGGAAGAATATGAACGTTGCTTATATGGGTTTTGAATTCGAAATTTTCTATAAACGATTATTCTTAGTTCTACTAGGAATGATTTGCATATGTTGGGAAAGATTCTGACTGTTAAATACACTTAAATCGACCACATCGCAATTTTGGATTTAATTATTTTCTATTTTTTTGGAACCTAGCCGTCAGATTAATATGAAACTTTTGCTGTTTGAAAGATAATTTAATACCAGAGCTGGGCAATACTTGCAAGAAAACTACTTTATTAGGCTTGCAAGTACTTTCAGTACTTCAAGTACTGTACTTGAAGTACTTTCTACTTTATAGTACTTTGTACTTGACAAAGTAAATCTATTTACATGTACTTGGTACTTAATACTTGGAAAAATACTTGAAGTACAATGAAAAATACTTGAAGTACTTTAAATGTACTTGAAGTACTTTAAATGCACTTGAAGTATTTTAAATGTACTTGAAGTATTTTAAATGTACCTACTTGAAGTATTTTAAATGTACTTGAAGTATTTTAAATGGGGGTCTCGTAACCGCGTGCGTGAGTGTCAGGTCGAGAATCTGGGGAATCGGGTTCGGTCTCGACCGACGTCAATTATTTCCAATTTTAAATGGCACAAAATTGACCCCTGTGGTGCACTCTCCACGCCAGCAATGAGTGCCCGAGAGGTGACGCCTGGTAAGCGCCCGCACGGTGCAAATATATAATTACCGATATCTGATTACAAAGCAGGTTGGCACACCCAGCAATGGGTAATAAGCCGTGATGATATATTTATTTTATTTTTATTTTATTTGAATTACTTTAAATGTACTTGAATTACTTTGTTTGTCTGTCAGTGTTTCTTTTGCAGAGGTGTGGTGTTATGTGAATTTCATTAATAAATATATTTTCAGCGATAATATGAAAGTAAAGATATATTTGCAAATTTTTTGGCATAAATAAATAAATTCTAATCTGCGCATATTGCATATACATAAATGTTTGTATTACCTAACTACAATACTAGGACTTTGCGTATCGCCTGGCGATCGCATAACGTAAAAATGACGGCATTCTAACATCTCGGTACAGCTTCTCGCATCGCTTGGCGATCATATGACGTCAATTTTACGTCATGAGATCGCTAGGTGATACGGCAGTCCCAGCGAGGAACTCTTGTTTTAAATAACCAAATAAATATCGCATATTGAAATTTTTGTCAACAATCACCTTTTAAGGTCCATATAATCAGAAAAATATCAATTATCTGAAAAAGTACTTGCACCCAAATTTACAAGTACTTTTTTAAGTACTTGGTACTTTCAAGTACTTCAGAAACTAAAAAAGTACTTGTACTTCAAGTACTTTTAAAAACATCGAGATACTTGGTACTTGTACTTCAAGCACTACTTTCCGGTACTTTGCCCAGCTCTGTTTAATACACCTTAATATGAGCCTAAATTAATTAGAATTCCTATCGTGTTCTCAAACGAAAAGTTCTAAAATTAAATGCACGAAACAAATTAAGATTACTTTAAAATTAACTTAGATTTTGATACAACACTGAAAAATAAATTATGTGCAAATTAATGCAAATGCAATTACTGCAAGCTGTAAAAACTGTGACTGTTATACTCGTGATAGCAACCACCACAGCAACTGCGAAAATATGCGTTGTTTTTGATATCGGGTTCTGCATTACTGCACTTGATAAAAAATAAGCTCTCTTGATAATGTGGGCTCATGTTAAAGTGTAATAAATAATAAGCATAAGATTTATTTCAATCAGTGGTCTTTTAAAAAAAATTAAATTTAAAACTGCGAAGTGGTCGATTTCTATGCACGTAAGTGTAGTTTACTATATCTACACTTTTAGTCGTTTATTCCGCTATGCATTTTCATACGGGTTTTGAAATGAGAAGTTAGTTTAAATGATGTGTTACATGTTAAACATTTATATGTCCAGTGTGAATTTTGTTATGTTTGGATAGACTACTACTTTCAGTAAATCGCTTAATTTCACACTTAAAAAAAACTCTCTACAGGATAAATCCCAATTACAGAGAGGATTACATAGAGTAAGTTTATATCGAAGTCCTTAATCGGATTTCTAATCAAATCGGATTTATATAAATCCTAAATCTTGACTGTTTATACCTGAAAAATTTAAAGCGATCAAGTACATTCGAATTTACTGTAGACTTAATTGGATTTTTTACTGACACTGTTGGCATAGCAGCGTAGAATGCGTATAACATTATTGTTTGACTAGTATTGATTTTGACAATTTTGACTTAGATTTTTCATTTAACATTTACTTAGTTTTTACCTATTAAATGAATATAGAGTTAAAAAATTATAAAGAAATTAAATATCATATATTAGCTAGCTATGCTATCTCTGGAAACAGCTGATGTATTAAGAATATTCTGATTGAAAGGTGTCAATGTCAAGTGCAGTTGACAGTATTATAATTTTACTGGAAATATAGGATCTTTTGCTTTCTGTATGGAATTTGTATAAAATACATACAACTGCCTTAAGGTAATGTACAAGAAATAGAATCTGTTGCAAGGAACTTTCTGTATGACATTTATACAAAATACATAGAAATGACGGAAGGTAATGTGCTGGCCACATCAGATTTTTTATTTTACAAATATAAAACTGACAAGTTCGACAACTGTCGCAAATAGTTAATTTTCATATTTGTTAAATACGTATCATTTGGATTTGTGTGTTTGAAACGTGCAGTGCCCATAAAGTAAGTATTTCATACATTAAATGTAGTAAGATAATTCATTTTTCATAAATATATAAGATATAAATGTATAATAATTATAGTAAATGAAATATTTTTTTAGATCATTCGTACGCTAAGATGCATAGTGCCTAGCTGCAATAGTTGCAATAAAGAAAACCCTATAAGTCTATAAGACAACGCAATAATAATAATAATAATAATAATAATAATAATAATAGTAATAATAATAATAACAATAATGTTATTGATCGACACTGGGCAAAGTACTTTATGAAAGTACCTACATTTAATACAAATACCGCAACAGAAAAAGTATTTTAAATATAAATACTAAATACTTTAGTCTTCAAAGTACTAAAATTAAATAATCTATAGCAGTATTTAAATATTTTTCGAATACTTTATAATTTTTTATAACTGAAACATTTCATTATATATAATTTTGCAATATGCTTCTCAATATCTAATTAAATAAGTCTTTATTTAAATACTGTTTTTCAATATTGTGAATATAGAACTTCAAATAAAGTACAAAAAATATTTAAATATAAATATAAATAATGAAAATTGTATTGAAAACAATATTTTATTATTTAAGTATTTAAATAGTGACAATATTTATATTCTCATTGTTATTTTAAGCAATTTAAGAATTTGTACACTATATCCTTTAAATAAATAATTACCTATATACCAATACCAGTTTTTTTCTTTCTCTTTCAAATATTTTAAAAAATTATTTTAAAAACACGAACGGACAGCGTATTAGAGATCTAGTTACCGTGGTTTAGTTCGTTGCATATGATGATAGATGGCCAACTTTATGAAAATCCGAAAGCATTGAGTTTCCAATCTCTCTTTAGATAGTTGTCTCTGCTGTTTACCTCGTGAAAGTAAATCGGATTTATATATAAATCTCATTGGTAAAGTCGGTTTAGAATCCGATTCTAAATCCATTCCAGATCGTTTACATCGTTTTCTTAAATACGATGCCTAATCCCAAATCTACTTAAATCCGATTAAGGACATCGATATAAACATACTCATATAGTTACAAACATCCATGCCTTAGTGGGATTCGAACCCAAAACCCCTAGCGTACTCATGACTAAGAGCCTTGCTCTAACCATTGGAGCCGACACTTGCAGTCTTTTATTCCACTGTGAATTGCCATATGTTATTTTAAATGAGAAGTTTGTCTGAACGATTTATTACATATCGGGAAATTATATGCTCTCATTTCAGAGTGAATTTTCAAATTCGTATTTAAATAACTATTTTGTGTAGATCCTTTATTGCATATTGTATAGTTTACGGTATCTACACTTTTAGTCCTATTCCGCAATGAAAATAATATGGGTTTTTAAATGAGAATTATGTGTAAATGATTTATAACATGTTGGACACTTATAGTCATTTATTCCATTGTGACTTTCCATATGTTGTAATAGACCACTTCTAAATGTAAATTGTTTATTGCATATTGTACATTTGTAGTCTTTCATTCCAGTATGAGCACGTGATTGAAACGTTACTGTATGAAGATATAATTATGTTACTTTGAGATAGATTACTAATTTTTGAAACTAATCTGTAAATTCTAAATAGCCTATCATCAAAATTTTTACGACATTTCACTAAAGTAAAGAACTCTTTTGAAGAAGAGCATGTTTTGTTACTTTACTATATGGTGACATACGTGATTTTGAAATTTTAAATTTTAACCCACTATCTCAATTTTAAATACCCAGTCAGTAATTTTTTTGCTGAGTTACCGACTTCTGTAAATATATTACTACAAAATGTCACTATCAACTAAAACACTATTTGTGCATACATACCCTCATAATATATTATTAAATTGTGTTAATTATAAAAATTAAAACTAAATTCAAATTGTGAATGAGCATTTATTGCATGAAACTATGGAATAGTAGTATTTCAACAGTAAATGCACTCAAATAACAATTTAAAACAATATGCAACAACTATGAATTCAGAAAAGCATTTGAACTAAAAGAAGGAAAACATTCAGTCGAACTGTCGAAGAAGAGCCGTCTTCTTTCGGTAAGCGATCCAAACAGATCTGATTGAACAGATCCGATCGTATGACGTCACAATCAGGTCTCAAAAGAACTAGCCGCATAATGATTGCAATCATATAGACCAGTCGGCAGAGCGTTTAAAAGAGGATATTGTGGAAATAAATGGTGACAAGTGATAAGCTGGAATAAATTTTATTCTCTTTATTGGGACCTCCAAAAAGACATACTAATTTTCCACCCTCTAGCGACCCCAGATTTTGCCTTCATTTTGGATCAAAGGTGCAAAAAAATGAGTTTTTGACAAAATTAAAGCTCGTATTTTTGTTATACATAAAAGGGTTCTTACAATTTTATCTAAGATGAACTCTCAAAGAGATGTTAAAAAATATTTATACAGAACAATAATTTACCATAGAAATTTAAATTACTTTAAAAATAAACAATATTAGGTATTTAATACTTAGGTTTTACTATTTATAACAGTTTACATTCTTTATGGCATCGAAAGAAGTAAATTATTGATGATTTTTGATTAATTTTTTTCAACATTTTCCTACAATTTTATCCTCAACTCTTACCCGGTTAAAGATACGATAACGCAGTTTGAAAATTTAAATTCAGCATGAAATTCTCTTTCATGTCTAGTATTAGACGATTTTTGCCGATAAGCGGTTCGCGAGTTCAAGTTTTTAGTTATTTTGTGTACGGCCTGTACAAATACAAAATATAAACAATAATACCAATGGTAGGACCTACCTATAATTAGCAATCAGAGTAATCCGATTGACGTAATTTTTCCGAACCGAAAGAAAGCGACTAAAGATGATGTTTAAAACAAATGAAAACGATGATAATGTATGTAAAACTATTTGATTTTGAAATCATAAGTTAATTTTGTCCAACTTTTAATATTGTATTAGAAGTTTATTGCAACGTCAAAAAAGACTACCCGCATTAAACTTCTTGCATACTTAAAACTACATCATCAGATTTTTTCACGAAATATACTTACAACATAAAGATGACTTCCAAAAGAGCTTTATTTCTGTGAAAGTTGATGCACTATTTCAATTGGCCTATTCAAACTTTCTTATATATAATTCTAAAGAAAGGTTAAATAAAGAAATTGATGATATTGACGACCATGCAATGGAAGATATGATGTTTGGAAATAAATATAGGAACATCAGTGGAATACTTCAAGAATAATAAAATTTAAACTTTGTTTCCGAAGCACTTCTGAAAATATATTGCTCAATATTAGCAAAAAAGAAGGTACATCAAACATGTATTTAAAATTTTAAAATCTACCAAATTTTACATTTTTTTAAATTATTTATAGAGATTAGATTCGTTTGTATTAATATTTGTATCATAGATGGCACTATAGTATAAAGCTTGATTTACACCACGTAAGCTAGTAACTGTACCTAATATGGATTAATTTTAAATATACTTCTTTTTGCCTCACTATGTACAATACAAATAAATAAAATGGAATTATCACGGCTATGCAGCTAAGTCTTATAAGATAATAATTATGAATAAATAACTTTCTCCAACATTATGTTGGAATACACATCCCAAAACTAAAAATCTGATGTGGCCAACACATAACCTCTCGCCAGATATTTTACCTGGTTGTACGCATAAAACGAAAAATATTTTTAAATACAAATACATATATTCATGTCTCACTACAAAATAATTCTCACATATATTTGCAAAATCTATGGGATATTTTAAAATAAATTATGTACAATACATACATTTTCTTTATATTCAATATCCTGAAATTTTCTTTTTCTACTTTCCTTTTTCTTTATATTCGTCATTTTTTCGCAAATTCCTTTTGTGACAGGGCGGAAGAAATTCTTAATTTTTAATCAGAGTGTAGTGGTTTGTGTGTCGTGCTGCGTGAGCAGTTCTCCCCAGTCGTGAGCCGTCTGTCGCGTAGTGCAGTGCAGGGACAAATAATCTACTAACGTAGAGAGACGCGACAGCTACGTGTTATTTGAAAAGATAGAAGTGGGAGAAAGAGTGGGGATATCGAGCATAGCGACATCTAGCGGCGGTGTAAAAAGTGAGCTGTGATGCGGGCAGTATGCTACCTCAATTTTATAAAACGAATAATTTTATTATTTTTTCTAATTTAGAAATTTTAATTTAAATATTACAATTATTTTTACTGTTAATCAAAATTTAATCATTAAATTATATTTTGTAGATCACATTCTTATAAATAGTAAAAATAATTGTAAAATTTAAAATGGTATTTAATTTTACAAGTAATAATTAAATATTTTATGTTCTTTATTTTGTAAATCAAATATTTTACACAATATTAATAGAAATTACATTTACAATAGTTCCACATTGTTGCTCCTACAGCCAGGAACGATGCAATAAACCGTTTTCATAGTCTGAAACAGGAAATTTATATTATGTCCATGCTATAGTTTACTCTAATTTTCTTATTATTCAAATGTGCAATAGTAATAAAATATAAATTCTGAACAATTAAGGTTATTATCACGAATAATATAATATAAATTCTGAACACTAGACGTTATTATCACAAATAATATAATATAAATTCTAAACAATTCAGTTTATCACAAGAAATATAATTTCTGAGCAATTGAGGTTATTAACACAAATTTAAATCATATAAAAGTAAGTTAGCGGATTTCTAATTAACTTATATACAGTAATATTATATTTAGAAACTTACCTTGCAAATAAAATCACAAATACGAAGTAAAAAAAAGTTTTTCACAAAAAAACCGTTAGCGTTGATGAAAGTCTATCAAGCACAAGTTACAAATATAACTTAATAAACAACGAAACAACAAAAATAACTCAACAAACAACGAAACAACAAAAATAACTCAACAAACAACGAAAGAACAAAAATAACAACAACAACGAAACAGGAATACATAAAATGAAACCGATAAACTGATGCAAACACTTCGAAAGCGAAAACATGAGTGATTTCACTATTTGACAAACTTGTTGATTTTGTTTTAAACATGTGCTGCCATCTTATCGGCCGTCGGTAAAACTATTTCGCAGCAAGTGCTGCCTCTATCGGGAGTGTAAAAAGTATTATTCCCCTCGCTCTTTACCCCCTTGATCCACAAAACTTCTATCACAATAATTCCCATCAGCTGTCAGCCCCCTGAGTGCAGTGCGTAACGAATGTTTCTGTTTGTTTATAATTCATAATGTATAATTAGTTTATATTAGGTCATAAGTTTAAGAAATGTAATTTGATTTTGTGTTTTATTAAATATATTACACCGTTACATAAGTGGCAGCCCAACGTTTGGCCGAATAATAATAATTACAAATATTCATATTTACTGCGTTCGTTCGGTGATTCCCGTATCACAATCTACGCGTCACAGCACGTAGTGTGTGGTCTATTCGCTCGCGCTCGGATTCCGCAAGTGGTTACGGTAGAGCGGGATTCTGTAAAGAACATTTTTATTATTTCTGCGTATTGGTGTGCGTGTTTTGTAGACGGAACTTCAGTGCAGTGTTCGTGTTTTTTCGAACTGTTTTTCTCATTCTTAGTGAATGCTGCAGTTTACACACGAAGAAACAATGCCGAAGAAAGATACTGCTGCACTCTCTGCCTCGGCAGTAAAAGGTTCTCCGTTGCTCTCACCCGCTACTTCTAGACAAACCGAGGGACGCACGGATGCAGGTGCATCTACATTTATTACGTTAACCCAAGAGCAATTCCAAACACTTTTAAAGGAAGTTCGCGTATCAGTGAATTCTGATTCGGTTCCGCAAACTAGCACTCCGATTAGTGTTAAGAGTGAACAAACTATTGGAAGTTTTGCAAATTGTACTGTGCGTTTTAATGGTAGCAAAGACTCAGATGTTGACGCTTTTATTGATCACATACAAATTTTTAAAGACTGTATGTACATATCAGATGTAAACGCGTTACGTGGTTTGCCAATCCTTTTAGAAGGGTTAGCCGCAACATGGTGGCAAGGGATAAAAACTACAGTGTCTGAATGGAACCAAGCTATCGAATTGTTAAAAGAAGTTTATTCAAAGAAACTTCCAGCGCACTTGATTTATAGAGAAATTTTCAAACGTGAACAAGAAAACGATGAAAGTACTGAACTATTTGTGTGTCGCGTTCGCGCATTATTTGCACAATTAGACTATTCGTTACCCGAATCTGCACAATTGGATATGGTGTACGGACTATTGTTACGGAAAGTTCGGAAAAGACTACCGCGTAGTGATATATCGACGTTTAGTGAGTTATTGCGTCGATCACGCGAGTTTGAACAGTCAACTAGAGACACAACCGTAGAGTCCGTCGAGAAGGTTTGTTCAGGGAAAAGCAGTTCGACTATTTTAAACGATAAAAAGGTTCGGTTAAAGTGTGCGTATTGCAAAAATTTCGGACATTCTAAAGACTCGTGTTCGAAGTTAAAGAAGAAAGATGTCGTTAAAGATGGTCAATCATCAACTACCAGTACGAAGTCAACAAATATTTCCTGTTTTGGTTGTGGAAATCCTGGTTTCATCCGCAGCAATTGTCCTAAATGTAAAGCTACGTCTGAAGAGGCTGGAACAGTAGTTTTATACGGCTACAGTGTCACAACAGAAGCCGACTCGTCCACTTATTTCCTTTGAAATTCGAGGGGCAAAAGGTGTTGCCTATCTCGATACTGGTGCATCTCAGAGTATTGCTGGTTATACCCTATATCAGTATCTATGCTCCAAGGGTTATAAGTTCACCTCAGAGAAGAAGAAAATTACGTATGCTGATGGAAATTCTATAACAGAAGATGTTTTAATTGTTGACGTAAATGTTGATTTAGTAGATCGTGTAATTCCAACATCTTTTGTAGTATTACCTACATGTACAGAGAATCGTACTTTATTGGGAGCAGATTTTATCCATAATGCTAATTTGATTATTAACATTCCTGCTCAACAATGGTCTTTTGGAGATACTCCTAGTATACATTACAAATTTGTCGATGATCCTATTTGCAAGAACACAGGTAGCAATTACTTTGCCGAAACCGTTTCTGCTTTGCGAAATGATGAAGGTTCTATGTTACGTAACCAAGAAAAAGAGCAGTTAAGTAAACTACTTGAAGAGTATGCAGATATCTTTTCTCCTGTTACTGAACCTACTAAGTTTGCTGAACATCGAATTAATACAGGTGACAGTGCTCCAGTTTCTGTATCGCCATACAGATTATCACCTCTGAAAAAAGACCTCTTAGCAAAAGAACTCCAGAAAATGTTAGACAGTGACGTTATCGAATCGTGTGAATCGCCTTGGGCAGCACCCGTAGTGCTCGTTCCAAAACGTGACGGTTCAACACGCGTGTGCATTGACTATCGAGGCGTAAATAAAGTGACTGTAAGTGATAATTATCCGATACCTCGTTTGGATGATTTACTTCACATGGCTAAATCAACACCCGTTATGTCAACGAGTGATTTACTGTCCGGATATTGGCAGGTGCCAGTATATGACAAAGATCGTGACAAGACTGCATTTATTACGCCTTTCGGTACCTATAGGTTTAAACGTATGCCTTTCGGGTTGCGGAACGCGCCTGCAACGTTTCAAAGACTTATTGACCGTTTCCGCAGTGGTTTACCGAATGTATGCATTCTTGCTTACTTAGACGACATGATCGTAATGTCAGAAAATATGGAACAACACTTGTTGGACTTAAAAGCTGTGTTTGACCGACTTAAAGCGTTTCAACTTCACGCTAATCGCGAAAAGTGCGTGTTTGCAAGAGAAAAAGTGAAATTTTTGGGACATAATATTACTTCTTCAGGTATTGAAATGGACCCTGAAAAGGTTTCTGCCATTTTGAATCTTCCAGTTCCTCGCAATTTGAAACACTTGATGACTTTCCTTCAAACCTGTTCGTGGTATCGGAGATTTATCGCCGATTTTGCAACTATTGCACGACCTCTGACCATGCTTACAAAGAAGAATGCTCCATGGGTATGGGGTGAAGCTCAACAAGAGGCCTATGATGAGTTAAAAAAACGACTAACATCAGCTCCAATTTTGCGGCAAGCAGATTGTTCTCTGCCATTCGTCCTAAAGACCGATGCTAGTGGCTACGCCATCGGTGGATGTTTACTCCAGGGGGAGGGACCGGAGGAGCGCCCCGTAGAATACGCGAGTCGTTTATTAACTGGACCTGAAAAGAACTATACTACCACTGAACGTGAAGCCCTTGCGGTGGTGTGGAGTATTGAAAAATTTCGTGGATATTTAGAAGGATCTAAGATAACTGTGTATACAGATCATCAAGCACTTAAGTGGCTGATGACCTTGAAGTCACCAACTGGTAGATTAGCTCGATGGGCTTTGGCTTTACAACCTTATAATTTGGAAATCAAATACCTACCCGGGAAAACCAATGTCATAGCCGTTACTCTATCTCGACCTCCTTGTGTAGATAATGAGTCAGATTCTTGTCCTATTTGTACCGTAGAAGTTACGATGCCAACCTTTGATATACGGGACTATCGAGAAAAACAATTAGCCGATTCTGATTTGACTCCTGTTATTAAAGCATTAGAGAATACTGACGATGAGTTAGAACATACTCGATGGTTAGATCGAGGATATTTAATGAATAATGGTCTTCTTTACCGTTACAATCCTGATGTACTAGAAGAAAATGCTCAGTTAGTAGTGCCTGATATAGAACGAGAATCTGTATTAAACGAGTACCATAATAGTGATTTAGCAGGTCACAATGGATTTGAAGGTACGTACCAAAGAATTTCGAAAAGGTACTATTGGCCTAACATGAGTCACACTATAAAGAATTACATCAAGCGTTGTCCAAAATGTCAACGTTATAAAATTAATAACATGAAACCGACAGGTTTGTTACAAACACCTGTGCTACAGCAGCGTTTTGAGACATTGTCTGTAGATTTGTTTGGACCACTTCCAGAGATGGAAGCAGGGCACAAGTGGATTCTTATCGTTGAAGATATTGCGACTAAATGGGTAGAGTTATTCCCGTTAATTAATGCCACATCTCAAGATTGTGCCAAGGTGTTAATTGAAGAGGTATTCTTTCGTTTTGGGACTCCAAGAAAGTTAATTAGTGACAATGGCTCACAGTTCGTAGCAGCGTTAATGCAACATGTTATGCATTGTCTCGGAGTACAACAAATAGTTACCCCCGTTTATCATCCGGAAGCCAACCCGGTTGAACGAAAGAATCGGGATTTGAAAACTCAGTTAAGTATCTTAATTGAAAATGAACACAAGTCTTGGGTAAAGCATCTTGCTGCAATTCGTTTCGCTCTTAATACAGCGTATTCGCAGAGTACTGGTTGCAGTGCCGCTTTTCTCACCTTTGGAACGGACCTTAGGACCCCAGATGACGTAAGACGAGACTTAAGAAAAATAGTGCAAAACGAATTGTTCGTGGAACAAGCAACTCCTTACCTGCTTCAAACCGTTAAGGCAATGCGTAGTGTACGAGAACATCATGAAGCTGAACAAGATCGGCATAAGCGATATGCAGATCGTCATCGCAGGAAGGCTCCTGTTTACGAAGTTGGTGACAAAGTCCTTGTCTCTGTACACGTATTAAGTAATAAGAAGAAGGGTATTACTTCTAAATTTATGCCTAGACGTGATGGACCCTATACCATTCTCAGCAGACGATCACCCACAACGTATGCTGTAGGAGATCCGGATCAACCTGGTGTGATTCTTGGTGTTTACCACACTTCACATTTGACGCCGTATCTAGATTCGACGGCCGATGACGAAAAACCGATGGTCCCTATCCGCAAGAGAGGACGACCGAGAAAGGTGAAGCCGGCTATTACCAATTAATTTTGTTTGTGTATGTGCTAAATCGTGACGGTGAAACCTCTTCCGATTTAGAGGGGGAGGATGTGACAGGGCGGAAGAAATTCTTAATGTTTAATCAGAGTGTACAGAGTGTAGTGGTTTGTGTGTCGTGCTGCGTGAGCAGTTCTCCCCAGTCGTGAGCCGTCTGTCGCGTAGTGCAGTGCGTAACGAATGTTTCTGTTTGTTTATAATTCATAATGTATAATTAGTTTATATTAGGTCATAAGTTTAAGAAATGTAATTTGATTTTGTGTTTTATTAAATATATTACACCGTTACACTTTTATATTCTTTTTTACGTATATTCTTTTGCGTTGACTTTTTTTTATTTTCATAATCTTCATAATAATGCACAAATATTTTTGACAGAGGCATACAAATATTTTTGACAGTGACATTTATGTGTCAATTACAAACATTTGAATTTCTTGCCTTGTAGTAGTTTGATCTGAGATTTTTTACATCAAATTATTTTATATGCCTTTCTTTATCTCTAAATCTATAGAAGATATAATAATGAATTTATATTTATCGAATAAAGAATTTAACGTTCTTTAATATAAGTATTTACATAAATTTTCGATAAATAATATTTAGATGATTTTTTTCTTGTAACTACTACTTCCGGTTGTCCAATTGTTACCAAAACTGACTGGACTCTTCCCATTATTGCTAGATTGAGGAATCCGTAGTTAAAAATGTCTTAAGTCTTATAGTATTTGAGATATAGTGAATCCAACATCCACACACACACACATCCACACACACACACACACACACACACACACACACACACACACACACACACACACACACACACACACACACACACACATACGGACATCATCGTAAAAATGTTATAATCGGATTCTAGGGACCTTAAAACGTGCTTATTCATTAAAATCTGGATATGCGATTTTTAGCATGAATACAATACCTCTCTTAGCGAGAGGTAAAAATTATGTTGGATTCAATACCATTCCAAGGAACCGTGTGGAATAATTCCGCAAGCCATTTGGAATAATTCAGCATGGCTTTCGACAAATCAGAATCTGTTTAGCCGTATATAGACCCGTTTCGTGATGACGTAGATCAGGTTTCCAAGCAAGAAAATTATGGGAGCGTTTGGGCAAAGCTTATCGTAGATGACAGCAACGAACTAGTGTACTACGCCCGGGAATATTTGAATTGGTATCATCAAAGTTGTCACTTTATAACATGTGAACTATTCAATATATATATATATATATATATATATATATATATATATATATATATATATATATATATATATATATATATATATATATATATATATATATATATATATATATATATATATATATATATATATATAACGCCACACGCTAGAAAAAGGAAGGAAACTGTCCGACTACAAACAAAGGAAGAAATTTTTAAATGCTTTCAATTGTTGCGTGAATTTAGAATATAGAAAAATTATTATAAATATTTAACACTCCACTTACCTGTGATCGATGCGGTTATTTTTTACATTATTTATTTAAATCAATAGATCTAGGCTAGAATGGGGCTGGATTTGTGGGAAATTACAATTGTTTTATTACATCACTGAATGTATGTATGTATTAGATTTTTAAATTAATAATTTTTACATAATACTCAAGATACAGACAAGATAAAAAAAAATATAAATTGTTAAAAATTTAAATGATGATAAATGTTTATTATCATAAATAGTTTTCTTATACCGATAAAATGAAATTTTTCTTCCAATTTTCACTTGTTGTTCTATTTGGAGAGCTATCTTTGGCACTGACGTATTGGAGCACCCCCATTGACCTTCTAAACTATAGATGCAGTGCATTTGCAACATGCTTGTCCCAACATAACGGTACAGATATATATATATATATATATATATATATATATATATATATATATATATATATATATATATATATATATATACAGGGTGGGGCAGAAAAACCTATCCGATTTCAAAACGTTATAAAATTAAAACCACTCAACTTGTCAAAAAATTTTTTTATTAACATATCGCAAATTTTATGCCATTTTTAAATTTAAGTTTTGAAAAGCACATCACTCAAATGTCGTCCTTGGGAGCGGATACACTGATTTAGGCGCTCGCGGTAGCTTTCCATGACTTTCACCGTCATTTCCACAGGAATTTCTTCAATTGCCCGAGCAATTTCCCTTCGTAAAGCAAGAAGGGTCCTTGGTCGATGCTGGTAAACCTTCGATTTGAGGTAACCCCAAAGGAAGAAGTCACATGGAGTGAGATCCGGTGAGCGCGGCGGCCAGCCAAGATCACCTCTCAGGGAAATGAGGCGACCGGGAAACAGTTCCCTGAGAATGTCCATTGATCGTCGCGATGTGTGGGCGGTTGCACCATCCTGTTGAAACCACACATTTTCCACGCCATTTTCTTCCATTTTGGGTCTAAGAAAATTTTCCAGCATGAAACAATAGCGCTCGCTGTTGACCGTTACGGTTTGCCCATTTTCTTCAAAAAAGTAAGGCCCCCAGACGCCTAGGCGGGAAAGAGCACACCACACAGTCACTTTTGGGCTATGGAGGGGTTCCTGATGGATTTCTCGAGGATTTTCGTCACTCCAATATCGAAAATTCTGCCTGTTAACGGCACCACAAAGGTGAAAATGGGCTTCGTCCGTGAAGAGCACAACATCGTCGTTTGGGAGTTCTCGGAGATCGCGACACAGGTTCGTACGGGTTTCAAAATCCCTTTCACTTAATTCCTGTGCAACAACCATTTTGTAGGGATGCATTTTGAGGTCCCGGTGCAAAATGCGCCGAATACTGCGGTTGGAAATCGCCAAAGCGAGCGAATGTTTTCGCGCCGAACGACGCGGGGAACGTTCAATCGCGGCTCTCACATTGGCCACGTTTTCAGGTCCTGTTGCTGTCCTGGGACGTCCAGGCGACTTCTTTTTCAATGCTGAACTCGTCTGTCTAAAATTTGACACCCACACTTTAATCGTAGCGTGATGTGGAACAGGATCATGACGCCCGAGTCCGAAATGAATTCGAAAAGCACGTTGTGTAGCAATTATCGAACCGCCGCATTCGATAAACCGCTCAATAACAAAAGCACGATGTTCACCAGACCAAGGCATGTTGACTACTGACAAATGGCATAAAACCGGCTTTCTAACGGTTTTTACCCCACTACTCTACCTGCTCCCTCTTCTGGGAAAAAGGGATTTGAAATCGGATAGGTTTTTCTGCCCCACCCTGTATATATATATATATATATATATATATATATATATATATATATATATATATATATATATATATATATATATATATATCTAGTGCACTTGCAACATGCTTGTCCCAACATAACGGTACAGAGATATATATATGTATATATATATATATATATATATATATATATATATATATATATATATATATATATATATATATCCAAGTAACATAAAATTAAACAAAATAACAGGAGACATAAGGAACATCATGACCAAAACAAAAACATATTCTTGGGAGACATATATTAAACTTTTTCATTCAACACTGATTCCTTCACTTCTATATGGAGCAGAATTTTGGACTCTTATAGAAAGTAACGCAGCAGAAAGGGGACAAGTACAATTTTTTAAAAATATATTAAAATGGCCAGTCTTCTCCAAACTACGTAGTACGGCCGGAAGTGGGGCAGCCGAAAGTTGAACTTTTAATCTTCAGTGGATTGCTAAATTGGTGGCATAAAATCTTGTTAATGCCCAATAACCATTACCCAAAAATATGTTATGATGAATTATTAAAGTTAAGTTAATCCTTCCCGCTCAATTAAGAATCATATCCAAAGCTATTTTATATCAATTTAGAAGGGACCAGTCACAGATTCGACAGCACGTAGATCTGCAATATATGTAACACATATAGACCAAATGACCTACATCATCTTCTCTTCCAATGTCCAATGTACAGCCCTTTAAGGACATCTCTTATAGAAAAACACACCTCCATCACGGCTCTACTGGGAGAGCTTACAAAAGAGAAGATATATGACATCTACCATTTTGTTAAAAACTCATTGAGAATACGTGCATTTGCATTAAACTTGTAAAGTACATACATTACTTAAACTATATTATGATATTGGTATTACTTATAATTTACGTACAATATTTTCTCAGCAATGTTGTACATATTTTAAGTCATAAAAATGTTACCAATCACTACTTTTGTATGGAAATGTATTTTTCTTCGCAAAATAAACATTATTATTATTATTATATCATTGTAAGAAAACTTACATATAGCAGTTCAATGGTTGACAGCAACAACCTTGTAACTTCAACTAAATTACACCCATAGCTACACATTGTAGAGGGGGAAGATGCTTCACTAGCGATTGCAAATACTCCCTCCATATTTATTCCTACATCCATGGGTAAATCAAATATCAAGATTTAAATTTTCAATCCAGGTAACGGCAGATGCAGTGGCTCTCATGAAGTCTTCAATTGAGCAGTGACTGGGCCTATTGTCACAGTCGTAGACAAGATGGTAGACTGCTTGCCTTCTTCGCCGCAATCACATGAACTGATTTCTGATTTTCCCCATCTAAATAAAAAGACGGCGCCTGCTGCACAGTTAGTGCGGATTCGGTTTACTCAAATACAGGTTTCAGAAGCAGATTGGCACGCTCCCTTCAATGGATAATATGCCGTGATGATATATTTGTTTTTACGAGTGATATGAAAAATTGACATTTGTCATAGTAAAGTTGTTTTTCGCTCACTCGCAAAATTAAATTATATTTTTATTTAATTATTTACAATATTAAAATAGGGAATAGTGTTGAACTCTGAGTACCTGAATTAGAGACAAGTTTACCCAATGAATTTTCAATTACATAAAACTGAGCGCTGTCTGCTGCGTTGGTTATATTTGTTATATTACAAATGCAACCCGCATGGACGTACAATGAATTTTGTTTAAATAATTATAAACTGTGCACAGTCCATGTGAATATTTTTGTACAGTGTATACATACAATGATTTGCATACCTACAACATTTCTCCCGTAAGAAATACACGAGGATCAAAATTTTTACTTGTAGTTCAAAGAAAAACAAAGTCAATAGAAAATTCTTGTGCATAATATTTGCTACAAAAAATTGACCCTGGAATGTGTAAACGGTTTTGCTTCATCGTTAATATTACCCGAGATACCCTAAAAAACAAGGAAAATGAGACATACTGTAGAACAAAAATTTAAAGGACTAGCGTATTCAAGAATGACGTATAAAATAAATAACTATTAATAAAAAATATTTTTATTAATCCGTTTACAATATTTATAATTACTATACACAAAGCCCGCTTGACACGGTCATAATTTGATAAGTATCAAATTAATCTTAAAAATAATATGATCGTGCCAAATAGATCATAATTTATAACGAAATTTGTGATGGAACAGAACATCATATTAGACAAAACATTCGTGTCCAATGAAACAATTTATTACCAAAGTTATTAAGAAAATTATTACCGTGTCAAACGGATAAGATAAATATTGCCCTTATTGGGTCACTTCAGAAAGAATATTTTAGAACCTACACCCTACACTACATACCGTCAGAGATAAATAAATATTAGTTATTTACTTTACCTAAGAAGAAGGATAACTAGTTACTTACGCAACATAATACACTGACATATTTTTTAGTTTTGTTAATTATCTCGAAATGTATGAGAATTACGAAGTCGGTTAACTACACAATAGTTGTCCTATATTATGATGCCATTTTAGCAATGCATTGTTTATTCAGAAGAAATGCATAGATCACTAGATATAGACAAATATGTAAATTTTGATGTTTTTTCGTTTTTGCAAACCTTCTAAGAACGAAAAAAATTCTAGACATTGATTTGCATATCTTTAGAACAGTTTTTAAGCTCTTTCGGATGGCGATATTACATTTTTTTTATCACTATTTGATTTCAAGCTGGATTCATTCCAAATTTGATAGGCTGTGACGCAGAAAGCAAAACTCGTATCGCGATGCTACAGACTATTCTAAAAACACTCAGCTGTCAGTTGTTCTAATAGCACTTATATAGTGTGTTCAAAAAAATCCTAACTCGGGGTAGGCTATGAACAAAGAAACGTATGTCAATTTAAAAATATTTAATTAAATGTCAACTTGACATGAGATATTGTCAAAAAATGTTATCTAAAGAAATCAAAGCTTTTCTTCTTGAGTCTTATTTTAGAAATGGAAACAAATTAGAAAACGGCGAATCTCAATATACTGTATCCTTCTTTATTGTCTTTTCTCTTTAAAATTACATTGATATCTTGACTTTTGAAGTGAATAATGATCAGACTACGTTTCTCTGTTCATAGCCTACTCCGAGTTAGGATTTTTTTTGAACACACTGTAGTTGTCGAGGTAATTAACAAAAATTAAAAATAGGTATATATTGTAATGCATTTTTTCTATTATGAATTGGTATGAGAGTATTCGTAAGTAGATGTGAAATCTTTCAATAACATTTCATTGCGTGATACTTAAAAATCTATCGATAAGTTACAGTGGTTTTAATATATAAATAAATGAGCCTGTATATATTAAAAGTCCAAGAAAACCATGTAATTTGTTACATATTTATCTTGACCTCGTAAGTTTTATTTACGGAGACCTATGATATTTTAACGGGGTATTTAACCATTTCAAAGATATAGTAAACTTCAACATTTTTAATTTTTTTTAAGAATTAAAAAAACCCTATTTTTTGTTTTCTTGAAAATTTGCATAATAACGCTTAAAACGATTGTTAAACCAACATATTTCGGTAAACGTTTCTATGCCTGTCAGATCGTATATCGGATGGCGCTCAAAATCCGTTACATAGGCATTTTGCATGAGAAAGCATTTTTTCCTTGCGTGTTGCTTCCTAAATTATTTTAGAAAAAATGTTATAATTCTGCATTTGAATCAATAAACAAAATTAATTTTGCATGTTTTGTAACGCCAGAAATTAGGTTTGATTATGTTGAAAATCACCTCAAAAGTAATTATAGCCATGAAATTAAAACAAAAAGCTTAAATGTGTGATTTTTTAATCTTAAGAATTTTACGTTATGATAATTTTATTAATAAAAAGTAAATTAAATTTTCGGTTAAAAAATCACATTTTTAAGCTTTTAGTTTTAATTCCATGACTATCACTTTTTTTGAGGTGATTTTCGACATTTTCATACCTAATTTTGAGCGCCACCCGGTATATGGTACTAATGATTTGTCGTACATCTCTTTTATATAATTATATAGTACTCTTTAAGTAAAAATGACATTGCGTAATAAAAAGTGTATGACTGTTGAAAACACACGTAACTGAAGTACTTAGTTTGTTTTTGCCAGCCAGATTATAGAATCTGTCCATTAGGCGACGTATGTCATAACTCTGTTCAGGAATTAATTGGAACTGCCAACATAGTTCGTATACATTTGCGTGTATTTTAGCATTTTTGTGTCTCGTGTTGATTTACGTGTATCAATAATGCCATAAAAAATCATCGAAAAGCGCTAGAATAATGGTATTGTTTGCATGTGCGTTACTTGGTGCAGATAGATAGTTTCGTAGTAGGTGTCAGCACAGGTTACACAGGCTGTTAAATCTAACGTGTCATATGGTATAAATAAATAAGGTTGCAATGTATCGTAATCTGCAATAATTTTTTTCTAATGCGATTGTTGCAATTGAAAAAGCACAGATTATTTCAATAAAGAATTATTTAAAAATCACAGTAGTTTGAGTGAAAACAATACTTAATTTTTGAAGTCACAGGCGGAACTTGGATTATACGTTTTATTAATGGCTACCAAAAGTATGTCGGTGTATTCTTAATTACTGAAAATAACAGGCATTTCTAAATATCTGCGTATTATACCACTTATTGCAAATTTAGTGTCATTTTTTTTTTGGAACTTGATTTTTAGATTTTAACTTAAAAAATAGTTCGACTTTACAGTTCCACAATTTTTACAACTTGACAGATTATGCAGTTTATATTTCAGATTATAACTTCTTTTAATTCTCTTTATTATACCATGAACTATGGCACATTATTTACATAACACCCTGTAGAGCAAATTGATTTACCTGTAAACGAATTATTATTGTGCAATGCCACTCTTATGTGAAGAATACTATCATATTTTTGTTAATATTATTTTATATAACGTTTCATATTTCTTTCATGTAAAAATAATTTACTGCAAATTATCATCTTTTTCTCCACTATGTTGTTTCATATGTCTAGTTAAAGATGATTTTCGAAAAAATTGTTTTTTACATTCATTGCACTGAATTTTGTTTACTTCGGTGTGTACTTTCATGTGCAAAGTTAAGTGATCTTTACGCAAAAATCGTTTTTTACATTCATTACACTGAAAATCTTTTACTCCGGTGTGTTGTTTCATGTGACTAATTAAATAATGTTTACGTAAAAACCATTTTTTACATTCTTTACACTGAAAATCTTTTACTCCAGTGTGTAGTTTCATATGTGCGTCTAAGTATGATTTGTTTAAAAACCATTTTTCACATTCATTACACTGAAAACATTTAACTTCACTGTGTTGTTTTATATGTCTGGTTAAATTTGATCTATCTGAAAACCATTTGTTACATATATCACACTTAAAATCTTTGATTCCACTGTGCAGTTTAATATGTCTGAGTAAGTGTGCTTTCTGTGAAAAACATTTTTTACACTCACCACACTGAAAATCTTTTGTGTGTTCCATGTGTTTAGTTAAGTGATGATGTATATTCTTAATATGTATTTTCAAATAACATAAATTCTTAAAAATTTTCTTACAAATTAAGCAAGAATACATTTTACGACCGGCACTATCAGTTACTAAAATACTTTCGTCAGAATTAATTTCATTACCAGAAACTACATCGTCAAGGTCATAAGAATTCTCACTTTTGTCAACGCTGCTGTCATTAATAAGATGAGTGTTTGCTTGCAATGGGCTTTCCTTCTTTAGTATTTCTTGTGATAAACCATCAAGTTCACGGCCGGAGGGATTTTCTACAAGCGGTTCTTCTTTAATGCAAATTTCGTCTAGTAATGAATGTTTTACTTCCAAATTATCACTCTTATCTAACACTTCGTCTTTAATAAAAACTTCCTCGATTTTATTAATATTTATTTGAGATGTCGTACATGTCTTTGTGACGTCTGTGTTGTCCTGTGCCTCCTTGATCCGCGCTTCCAGGCGTAGACTGTTCTCCACACAGTTTTTTTTAAATGTATTAAACATTTGAAGGTTCTGTTCGCAAATGGAACAAAAGCGCAGTTGGAGCTTCAACTTGATGATTGTCTGAAACATGAATTTTATTAGAAAAATATGCTCATAAATGATGTACAATTTTTATTTTGTTGAATTTTATATTTAATTTTTTCTATCTAGTCAAATCAGCTTCGGCGGCTTATATGCTACCCCCTAAACAAGTCTAGTATGAAGCCAATGATCGTTTTACATATTCTGAACAGGATTTATAATTTTTAATGTTTTTTAACGTATCGCGGGCAGGGTGTGAAAAAATCAAAAAAATCAGACTGTTTTAATCTAAATCAGATTGTTTTTATTTAAAGGACTTTATAACAAATTGAAATATTTTAAATTCAGAATTCATTTATTGGTTTTCTAAGTTTTTACGAAAATTAAATTTACTTATGAAAATTGAAAATACATAATCATTTATTAAAGTTAATTTATAATTACAAGATACTTTAATGCAAATGTTTACTTGTAAGTTATTTCCAATTTTAAATGGCACAAAATGGATCCCTGTGGTGCACTCTCCACGCCAGCAATGAGTGCCCGTGAGGTGACGCCTGGTAAGCGCCCGCACGGTACAAATATGTCATCATCATTACCGATATCTGCGTACAAAGCAGATTGGCACACCCAGCAATGGGTAATATGCCGTGATGATATATTTATTTATTTGTAAGTTCGTAGTTCCGTTAGTCTCAAAAGTTACAATTTCATAATATTCATTTAAAAAGAAAATTCTGAGTTTAAGAAAGTCGTTTATTTTTTCGTTTGTTAAATGTGAGAGTAAGTTACTGATGTGTTAGTGATTACTGTTACACATGTTAGCCGCTAGTATGAACTGTGATTAAGGGTGATTAACGAGAATTTGACTAGCACTGTATTATCTCTGCCAATTGTTTATAGATTATTTTAAAAAGAAATACTTCAAACAAGAGATGCGCGCAATTAATTTTTCTATAACTGTTATTTGAAGTATTATTCTCTAAAATGATCCATAAATGATTGACAATGATAAAATAATGCTAATCAAATGCTCACTAATCACCATTAATCAGTTGTTCATACAAACTAAATATTTTGAATAATTGTTTTGTTTTTCTAAAAATTAAAATAACTCAAAAATTATTTTTTTATCAAGATTTAGCAAGTTTAAAAATGAAAAATGTTAGTAGGTAAAAAACTAACGCTTAAAAACGTTCATGACTTCCCCATATCAGACGCCTCTGGTTGAGATACAGAAATAAAATAAAGTATAAATATGCATCTAAATATATCCTCACACCAAGTTTCAAAATCTAGTGCAGCTAGTACCGGAGTTATTAATAAAAATGTGTCTGCTGAGGTGAACATTCCAAGGGCTGTAACTCTGTAACGAAAAATTTCCGGGCATACTTTCATATAACATTTTGTATTGAAAATGACTCCCCCAATATATGATTTTATTTTGGCACACTCTTCATGAATCACCCTGTATAAATGGGGCACTCGACAAAAAAGTGTTAAAGATCATAAATTTTGTTTAGATTACAAATGGAGCATATGTTTGCATCATTTAGTATATTTAATGATTTATATATTGTTCTCAATCTGTGCACGGAAGCAATTCGAATTTGATAAATAATATGTTGTTTTGGAAGAGCAGGGGGCATTCTTAAATATTATTCTAACTTGAAGTCGTTTTTGATAAATTTGTAATGAGAGTTAAAATTTGAGTCAGATTCAGATCTGTTATATGTATTTGTGAGGCGTAATTATCTACTATGTTTATAATATTTTCCTTACTAATATTTTGAGAATTCTATATTTCGTTGAAACCATTATCTAGTACAAAGTTTTTAACCTGGGACACCCAATTATATTGTGTTTTACTGAGAGATGAATTGACAAGTTGGAGGAGCTGGTTAAATATTAATTTTTATATTTTGCGTTCATAATGAAGTCATTACGATACGCAATTGCGCATCGTAATGACCTTCATTTCGATACGCAATTTTTTGTTTTAGACGGTTGGTACTAGATGACGTTTCTTTAACCCATTTTTACCTAATTTATTTTTAGTTAATTGACAATTCATTTTAATAATATAATGTCGAAATTATTATTATTTTTTATTTAGGGAAGATTATTTACATGAAAATGTACAAATGGTTACAAATATAATCACAAATTGAGTAAGTAAATGTTATTGTAGGAGGCGCAAAATATAAAAAATAGTATAAAGAACTCATTTTATAAGACTTTCTTTCGCACTTCTCATTTAGAAAACTCGCTAACGCTCGTTTTCTAAATTTTGACGCGTGCGAAAAAAACATGTCTTATAAAACACGTTCTTTAATATACTATTAGGAAACTGATTATTCGGAAATTCAATAAATGTTTTCCACCACGATTTTTTCTTGTTGCATACAGATATGTGATCGATGCTAGTTTCAAGTCGAAGTTTGGTTTGTTTCTGGGACAAGGCAAGATATTTTTGATATATTGCAATTGACAGTTTTTAACAATATCACAGTAGCGTAAACCCCAAAATTCCGCTGAATATGGTAAAGATGCGTTCACATTTGAATTTAATTTTTTAACCCATCTTTTTGATTTGCTCTTAACCAAAATATTTTTTACTTTATGTATAGCCACGGCTGTTTTCTTTATACTGGATTTCGCTGCCTCGTGAAATAGTCCAGAAGAGGTGAATAACACTCCTAAATAATAAAATTTATTTACAACTTCTATGCGATTTTCTCCATATTTAAAATTTTGACTGGTTTTTTTATTTCCCTTAAAAATATCATTTCTTTTGTTTTTTCTGCAATTTACTGTTAATAAATTCTTTTTACAGCATTTGTCCAATACATTTAATTTCCTTTATACATCTACTGAAGAGTCTGCGAACACAACTAATTCATCAACATACGCTAGCAGAAGTATGACATTGTATCCATCGATATTTAGACCATTAAAACCACTTCGGAATCGTTAATAAAGAGAGAAGTGTATTGGACTTAATTGTAGTAAAAAAAATTGCATAATGATGCTACTAAATACACATATTTACGTTTAACCACGATTTAGGGCACTTTTCAGTTGAAAGAATCAAGTTAAACATATTTAATACAGAGTGTATCTGGGAAGACGAACTCCCCTGTGACGGAATTGCAAATGGACTGCGTAAATACTCGCACAATATTGTGAGATATTGAACGTATAAAAATTAGAGCATTGACCTTGACAGAAGGGAAACAGGAATGTTCAGGGGGAAGGGGAGACAGGAGCTTGTTGGTCTAGCAGCAGTAGTTGATGATGACGCTTGCAGCGTCTTGAAGTCGGAATGTCCAATGGGTCTTGACGGTGACGAACCTCGCCCAGAAATGGCGGGAAGCGGGAGGTACTGCGCCGGGTCCATAATTTGGTGCTGCGCTCGCTATGCGCCAGGTAGGGGAAGCCGGCAGATATACCGGTCAGCAGGCTCGGAGAATGGGACAAAATTGCCTACTGCGAAGTTCACTGATGGCTCGATGCAGACGAAAACTGAGTGAACGCAAATCAGTTCACATCGTGTAACAACAATTCACAATAGATTAACTCACTTCACCTTTTCTGAAATAAGAAAAAATTCCCTCTACCCAAATTAAACACCGAATTCAATTAATAACGTTTAATCGAAGTTGAATGCACAAGAATTGACGAAAGGAAGTAAGAAGATGCAAAAATTAATGAATTTTGTGGGTTTATGCACGGAAGAAAAAAATTACGCCTGAACACAACATTGGTTCACTACCGACTCGTTATTTTTCATGAATGCTTTATTTTGTCGCTAAGGTTTTTCATTATTACATCTTTTTACTGTTTTATATAGATGTCTTGATTACAAAAAATAGTACAAAGTTCTTTAAACAATAAATTGTAATCAGTCACTCTGATTTTCATTCCTCCATACATCACAATAAAACTTTCCACCCCCCTTAACTTTTTTATTATAAGGCATAGATTTGATGACAGGTACAGAAATTTTTATGTCAGGTTTACATGATACGACTAACAACTTTTATTTTTTAAAGGAGAACCTAAAATTGTTTTACTAAAATAAAAACCGCCATTTTTTTCTCTTTTCAACGATGTATTAGTTTTTATTAATGTATTTGAAAAAATTCGAGAAAATAAGAAAATTGAGAAATATCAGAAACTATTTTTATTCAAATGTTCTAGGTGGCTATGCAAAATTAAGCAAAATGTAACCAGGTAAAATAACTTCACAACGTTAACAAATGTAATAAGGTAAAACAACTTAAAATAAATGCTCGAAATTACGACCCTGTTCTCTTATGCAGAAATTCAAACGTTGCATGTGGTTTGTACGAACATTTTTCAGTAGGTTTTGTGGAATACTTTGGTAAGCATTCCGAATACGCTGTTTCTTCTTCATATGTAGGTTCTTCCTGGTAAACAATATCTTTGACATACCCCCAGAGAAAGAAATCCATTGGGGTCAAATCAGGAGACCTTGCTGGCCATGAAATATGTCCACTCGTCCTATCCATCGTTCCCTCCACTCATTATTTAAATAGGTCTGAACAATACGAGCATAATGTAGTGGGGCTCTGTCATGTTGATATAACAATCATGGTTTGGCGGCTATTGAACGATACATCTTCCAATAATTCAGGAAAGGTCATTAATTTAAATAAATATTTCCGCTTAATGGACCTTCAAAAAAATACGAACCAACAACAAAATCTCTAATTAGGTATGCCACCCCAAACATTCAAAGACCATACCCTCTGATTGTCGATGTTTCGCATCCAATGAGAGTTATCCAACGCCCAAATACAAAACCGAAGTCTGTTATCAAAATCATCCCCGTGTAATTCTTGGGTAAGATTTATGTGGCAGGGATGAAATTTAATTTTCATAGAATCTTAGTTACAGAACTGTGGCTGATATTTAATAAATTACTTAACTTCCTGGTACTCATATGAGGATTATGATAAATAGAAGCCAATACCATTATTTCTGTTTCTTCATATGCTATGAAATCTGCATTTTCCGTTTTGATTTTTCAACAGAACCTGTCTCTGGAAACTGGGCGAGGGTTCTTCTGAGTGTTTGTAAACTTGGTTGTCGACGCCTAGGAAAACGGTCAAGATACATTCTCTTTGCTCTTCTTAGAATCCCATTTGATTAACCGATTATTAAAATCATATCAATCAATTCATCTTTTGCAAACATTTCAAAAATTACTTTACAAAGCACGTGAAACAAGTGACAAACAAAGGTATACCTTTTGACATTAGGTCTGTTCGTTTCGCTACTATGCGTCTACGGTTTACTGCCGCCGCCATACAAAGTATATGGGCACGACAGTAAACCGTAGACGCAAGGTAGCGAAACGAACAAACCTATTAATTTAATTGTTTTACACTGTTACATTTTGTTTATTTTCACATAGCCACCTATAATATTTGTATAAAAATTATTTCTAATATTTCTCAGTGGACCTTTTCAATTTAACGGCTATCTCTTTCTATCGCTGCAAACAGTAAACAGTAAGAAAATGGCGCGAACAACTGCCAGTTGGGCTGTTAAACGAAACGTCAAAAATATTTCAGTTATTAAAATACCTGTATTCTCAGCGAAAATTTGCATCGTTAGACATTTTAACTTCAATAAAAGCTTTTGTAACTTATTTCGATAAGATTTTTTAAAGTTATCTGAGATATTCTCACATTTTACGTCTAAATTTTTTAGAAACAAACGCCATAGATCTCAGTTGTTCTTACTACGCGCAGATCCCCATTGCGCATATCTTCTGTCTCTTAAAATTGAAAAGGTCCATTTTCTTATTTGTTCGAATTTTTTCAAATACATTAATAAAAACTAATACCTACATAGTTGAAAAGAGAAAACGAATGGCGGTTTTTATTGTAGTAAAACAATTTTAGGTTCCCGTTTGAAAAATAAAAATTGATAATCGTATCATATAAACTGACTTTATAAAAAAATTCTGTACCTGTCATCAAATAGTATATTTACTATAATAAAACTGCTATATGAAGAAAAATTTTCTAGTCCTTTAATAAAAAAGTTAAGGGGGGGGGGGGGGTTCGTCGTCCCAGATACAGCCTGTATATAGTGATCTCATGATGCAGACAGATTTTTGAAAAATTCAAACGAGACTTCATTTATTTGCTTTTATTACAAGCTTTCACTTTACTCAGTTATTTCAGCATCTAACAATTGTTGGATAAATTATATATCCGCAGTGGAAGGATAGTCTACTCAAAAATATCTTTAATGACAGGACATATATTATGTAGCACATTGGCAACACTGAGCGATGTAGTTTGGAGTTGGAGCTAACTTCAGGTGGACGCCACAGAGCGAGAAGAGGCACATAAGTAATGGCATTGTGTAAAAATAAAATTGTAGCCCACGTTGTCTCTAATTAAATTAATAAATAGTTGTAATAAACACAAAGTTTATTATTTCGTAGTAAGTACGAACGATACATGGTGTCAGGCCTTGAAATAAGTAACAAAAACAAACAAAGTGAGTGCTAATAACTTTAAAGTGCCTAAGAAACTGATTTTGAGTAGTAGTACTACAAACTGGGATAAATTTAAACAACACTTCGACATATATATGACTGCTACAGGTTATAAAGACTCTAATGATGAAACTAAGATTGCCATATTATTAAATATTGCGGGAGATGAAGCCACAGATGTGTTCAACACGCTAAGTAACTGTTGAATAAAAGAAAAAGTATGACAAAGTAATAAAAGCGTTTGAAAAATACTGTCAACCACTAAAGAATATTGCATATGAAAGATACAAGTTTTTCAAAAGAGTCCAACAAGATCATGAACCATTTAAACAATTTTTAACGGATTTAAAATTATTAGCAGAGCAGTGTAACTTTGAAAGTCAAATTGATTCTTTGATACGCGACAGAATTATTTTATTTTAGGTACAACTGATCCAGCACTACAAGAACGACTTCTACGATGTGATGATTTGCCCCTTGAACATGCAGTTAGATGAGCTCGAGCAACAGAAGTAGGCAAACTAGAACAAAGGACGTTACAAGATAAAGAAGTAGCAGCATTGAAATTTAACAAGCCATCAAAGAAGGATGAAACCTACTCCTCTAAGAAGTGTGGAAAAACACATGGAAAATTCAGTTGTCCAGCCTACGGAAAGACATGTAAGTAATGCACTAAATCATTTCTCTGTAGGATGTGAAAAGGTAAATAATAACTATAAGCGCAGTAATGGAAATAAAAATGATAGATATAAGAAATTTAATTTTAATAATAGAAATAAAAATAGTTCTAAAGTACATGATAGTACTAACAGTGAAACAAATGTCGTGTTATATTTCGAGTGCTTAAGAATTTATAATATAAAAACTGATACTGAAAATGAATGGTATGAAGAGGTTAAAGTAAATAATGTATGTATTGCCCTTGAGAATTAATAGTGTTTTTGTCTCGTGCTACAAATTCCGTCGCACTCGACCAAAAAAGTACTATTTCACACTTGTTGCATAAATAACTAATTTAGTCTGCCTTAACAAAAAATAGAATTTCTCGTACGCAAAAGCGGCCGCTTTCATTATTATCCGATTTAAAGAAGCGCCATTCGAGTGTTAATAAAGAGAAAGAAAACGTTTTTGAAGGAGTGACAAATATGTACAACTGTTCAGTTATAAATAATTATATCAATAATAAATAAAAATCTGTTGATATAAATTTTGAAAGTTTTATTGTTGTTACGTACCCTGTTCCCCTGAATTATTTAACAAAATGATATTTTTTGTATTGTTTATTAAGGTAGAAATCATTTTGTAAATGATTTAAACTGTCCGTATCCTTTTCAGGATAACTGTGATCCAATAATATCTGTTATGAAACGCGACGACATAGGGTTTGTATAAGTTATTATTTAAAATCTTTAGTATTAGGTTTCTACATGAAAACAAAAACATTACGCACGTGTTAGCAATTAGAATGGTGCCAAGTATATTTGCCGGTCAGTTCAAGAGGGTAATAAATTTCCATAGGTCTGAGAGCTGGGACAACTTAAAACAGACCAATAGTGGAACCACGCCGAATCAATATTGACTTTGACAAGTGATAGCGATAGCTTCATGTCAAGGCAATGCAAATTTGATACTATACCAAATCGTTATAGTAAAATCGACATACCGTTCGGGTATGTTCGAAAAATATTTTAAATATACATATCATTCTAAAAACATCGGTGTGTTACTTCGCGCGTGCACAGAAGTGAAGTGACAGTTATTTAACTGTCAAAGAATCTATAAATTTGAAAGTTAATACTTACTGTACCTACGTAAAATACTACCAGCTAATATTTTCTTGCTTCGTAGAAGTCAAGTGAGAGAAAGGCAACGAAGTTTAAAGGAATTTATTAAAATTAGAAGCGAATTGCGAAAACAGCAATCGATTCGTTCTTGATGCTTTTTGAATATTTATTACGTCTTAGTCTTACAAAAAACTTAGTGTTAAATTTTATCAATGAACTAATTCCCCATATGGCTTTTAACAATAATCCAAAAAAGATACCACCCGAAATGAAAATTTTCACTGCTCTTTCATATTAAGCAACAAAAAGTAATGAAAAAGTAATTGGTAAAAGTTTTAATATATCAATGAGTCAACAGTCTGTTCCAAATTGCATCAGAGATGTTAGTTTCATTATATACAGGCACTTTTGAAAAAAAAAAAAAAATTCTGGAGTCATCGGTATGGAAAATATTTTATTATTAACTACTGTCCACTGCCGCAGGTGTACCGTCATTCGTTTTTGGTCCATCTAATAATTTATACTTTTTACTGTCAATACATAAATAATCTGATCAATATTTTTTAATTTTGAGACGTAACTTATAAACACAATTATGAGGTTAGGAATTTTATTTTTAAATTTAAAGAAGAAAAAATTCTTACTTTGTGACAATCTTTTAATGCAGCAAAATTTGTTGTAAACACTATTTAACTTAATTTTAAAAAGATTTACAATAATTGCTACTCAAGCTACAACTTTCAACCCCTTGACAGCATGTCAAGTGAATGTAGATTTTTTTTTCAATGTCAATACGTGTGGTACCGAAAAATTTCAAACTGGTGGGGGGTACAAGAAGAGAGGGGAATATGTCAATGTCGATTCGGCGTGGTTGCATTACAGGCATGAGATTGTAGCGTGAGAATGTCTACAGCTTGAAAGAATATAAGAATTTATAATATTTAGAATGTTTGACAATTAATAAACAACTAATATGACTAACTAACATTAACTAATTGATTTACCATTGTACCAGCATGAGAAACAATATAACGGTATGATACTAAATAAATTTCACAAGTTTTCTTAGAACATGGCAAATTGAAACCTATGAATTACTAGGTAAAACGTGCACAATAAACAAGATAATCAACGAAATGTTTAACAGGCTTCTCGTTGATGTAAATAAACATTTCTTATTTATTTAAACATTTTTATTTTGTGTAAATATTTTCAATTTAGGCAAACTAAGAATTAGATGAACATTAAGTGGGGGTTGAAACCAGCACTCTCGCAGGCCATCTCTGTCACACTCACCAGTCCGAGATTTAAAGGCATCTTTGTTTAAGTACGGGGTGGAATCACCACTACCTCGTAGCATCTTTGTCGTTCACGCCGAATGCAGATCTTTGTGTCTTTGTCTAATATATAGGGCATATGTGACTTTATCAATGCAACTAATTAGCAAATCAACAGGCGAGAATTCTCTCCACAACCAAGCACAGGGAACCAAGGGTGGCTACTTGACATGAGTTCGCACAAATCAGGGTCAACAATTATAAGCTGTCTCCGTCCAACATACGTCGGGAACTCAGCGAATGAGGCGCGTATCATTCAGATGATTTCCTCAGAAAATTCTGTCTGTTACAGTTTCACGTATGGATATCTAATCTCCCATCTTTTCCACCCCCCAATCTTTAGGGGTGGTGCCTGTGTGCTTAAAATGGGTGCACGGTACTCGGAAAGGCATCTTGGTTTCGACCAGGATCAGCCTCTATGGTAGCTTGATCGGTATTAATGATCATTAGTAAATTTTGAGGCTTTGGTATTGGTGTTATATGTTGGTATTGCTGTAAGGTGTCGGCTAAGCTCTCACCTGCAGCCCTAGGATATTATTGAACGCATAGCACGGTTAGTGATGTCAGGATAACAGGGAAGTGCATGCTCCACTATAGTGATCCAGTTGCAATTTTCCAAAACGTTGTATTCCGATTAACACATAAATAAACGGTCAGTGGTGTCAGGATAACAGGGAAGTGCACGCTCCACTATAGTGGTACAGTTGCAATTTTTCAACCTCGTCACTCACTCTCCGTACGATTGCTACGTTGATAACAGGGAAGTGCACGCTCCACCTCGTGGCCCAGATGCAATTTTCCAACAACGTCGTATATCCATATTAAATATCCAAGTAATTGTTACAACACCATACCGTGTATTAAATTTGTATTGGACATCGATACGACGCTATATGTACCTTCCTACATCTAGGGGACCTCGTTCGCGACCGCAGCCACGGTTGACCACGTGTACCGCTCCACGGCTGTACCGACACACTGCCTGCGCTGCGCCCCGGTGCTGCCCACGTTCGAGGCCGCTGCCAACCACGATCCTAACCAGGGCACACCCCCGACGTCCCCGGCCATAAGTTACAGACAGTACACTTGTAAATATCTTTTGACCAATGTTACTTGGTGAATAAATGTTGTTTATTGTTCAATCTGTATTATTACTTGTTTCACCTATTCCTTACACTACTACGACTTCAAATCAAAGAATTCTGGGCACTATTTACATAACACAACGTAGGGTATTATTGACGATCACGCCGGTGGTTTCACGCTGCCGTGTTAGTTGATATAAATTTTCAGTATTATTGTTGTTACGCACCCTGTTTCCTTGAATTATTTAACAAAATGATATTTTCTGTCCGTATCCCTTTCAGGATATCTATGAGCCAGTAATATTTGTTAAAGTGTATATTTTCAAACTGTTATTATATACCCTATGCCCTTGAATTAATATATCAAATACTTACTGGGTTTACTGAATTGGATGTTTAATGTATAACTTATTCTTTATTCGATTTTATTGAAACAAACCTAAACGAACGGCAGCGATTGTCAACGAACGGCAGCGAACGTCAATGAATATCAGGGTTGTCCAACGCTATTTTTCGTTCGAATCCGCTGCTGCGAATGTGCTGCTAAGTTCACTCTGATTCTTTATTCGATTTTATTGAAACAAACCTAAACGAACGGCAGCGAACGTCAATGAATATCAGGGTTGTCCAACGCTATTTTTCGTTCGAACCCGCTGCTGCGAATCTGCGAATGTGCTGCTAAGTTCACTCTAATCATATACATATATCATTTTTAATAAAAATAGATCAAATTACACACGACAAAAAGTTCTTTTTTTAAATATACTTACTTTTTTCAGTCATGGCATTCTTATTAATATCTTATTCTGTGGGAATTAATTCAAAGTTAATATTTTTTTAGTGCTGTAAAAATATAGCGTTGCATTTGTTCAATTTATCAAATTTTCTGTGAAAGTAAAATTTATACATAGATTAATTTGAAACCGGGCATAAATATACTATTGTTGAATATTATCTTTTCTGTCTAATTAGTTTGTAATATTTTTTTTATTTATTTCATGCTTCATGGTGCGGAGACGTGGCCAATTACGAAGGCTCAAGAACGAAGCATGGAGGTGGCGGAGATGAGGATGCTGAGATGGATGTGCGGCGTAACAAGGAAGGACAAGATCAGGAATGAGTACATCAGAGGGACAGTCAAGGTGGGACCGATGGAAAAAAAAAGATGTAGGAGAGCAGACTAAGGTGGTTTGGTCACGTCGAGCGAAGGGGCGAGGAGTACGTTGGAAATTTTTGGAATAAATGGGAATAATACACAATACAACGAAGAACAGCTCTTTAATAGTCATATAACGTACTTTCAAAATGTATCTTTTAAATATGATGTCTGACAATCAACTATTTTTTATGTACACTAACATCGTAGTGTGCTACTAATATAAATATATATATATATATAAAAGCACTTAAAATTCATTTTACAAACAGAAAGCAAGTGGAGCATCTAGTGGTGGAGGGTTAGAGGAACAGAGGACGGCCTAAGCTTAGACGGAGCCACACTTTGGACCGGAATGAATGAAAGAGGAAGTTGAGAGATGGGTATGCCGACCCTGCGCAAGACAGGAAAAGGCTATGTGAAAGAAGAATTTATTTTGTGCTTTGAATGAAATTGTAATACACCGTCATAGAAAATAGATATACATTGACCTATAGAAGGCGCACTCTCTGTAGAAACGCAAGGAGTTTAGATGTACAACTACCGCGCCTTGCGGACGCGCGGAGAAATAAAATTATGTGAATGAATCATGATGTATTAATATTTGATTTAAATGGAATTCCAATAAGGAGAAAAAGGAAACAAATTGAAAACTGTTCATTTGATTTATTTATTATGCCATTTTTGTGTTTTAAGTTCCAACTTATCACAATTCGGCACACAACACTTGCTTTTCTTTAGCATTGCCATGGTTCACAACTCAGATCGTTCACGGACAAAAGAAAAAACAAAAATATTTAATAAACAAAAAGAACTTAACAAATAACAAAAAGTATTTAACAAACAACAAAAGTACTTAATAAACAACAAAAAGCACTAAACAAACAACAAAAGTACTTAATAAACAAGAAAACTGAATTGAAACAGGAATATAAAGAAAAGAATTCGATAAACCGATGCTGACACTACAAGAGCGAAAACATGAGTGATCAACTGACATTTGTCACCATCTTGAAAACTTTCAAAACTTGTGTTATCAGCGCTATTTGCGGCACGGCGCACAACTATTTGAAGCGATAGTGGCGTTTTTGCGGTCGCGCGAGAAATTATATGAAAAGTCTCGGTCGCTGTATAGAGTGCGCATAGCATGTACACCGTCTTCGTTCGTTCAAGTTGAGAGCATACAAATGTTCAGTTTGGAAAACCATTCTATAATTCGAATTCGTTGAACCATAACTATCTCTTTATTTTATTATTCGCCAAAAACGATGTAAGTATGTTATACTTTTGCATATACAAGAACGCATTTTTATTACGATTAGACAACATATATAACCCTGTTACTTGTGCTGACGCAATAAACCTATTAAACTAGTTTAATCGGTGTATTGTTGACGCGAACTGTCAATTTTCTGCAAATTTATATATATATATATATATATATATATATATATATATATATAGTCTGTCTAGAAATCTACCGTTATTACCCTCTCAGCAGGTCTATTGTTAGGGATTTAAGCTTGATTTATAGCGGGGAAAGGACAGGTACGTATTAAATGTTTTCCTGTTTTATTTTACTTTATTTTGTAATAATGAAACAAATCTTTTTATTTTTTTAAATAATAATGGAACAAACAATACATAAAAAACAAAATTAAATACATAATATAGTAAAAAAAAAACGAAAATTCTTACTTAAAATTATACACTGCGGAGCAGTTTGTCATTTAATAATGAAACAAATCTTTTTAATTTTTTTAAATAATAATGGAACAAACAATACGTAAAAAACAAAATTGAATACATAATATAGTAAAAAAAAAACGAAAATTCTTACTTAAAATTATACACTGCGGAGCAGTTTGTCATTTAATAATGAAACAAATCTTTTTATTTTTTTTAAATAATAATGGAACAAAGAATACATAAAAAACAAAATTGAATACATAATATAGTAAAAAAAAAACGAAAATTCTTACTTAAAATTATACACTGCGGAGCAGTTTGTCATTTAATAATGAAACAAATCTTTTTATTTTTTTTAAATAATAATGGAACAAAGAATACATAAAAAACAAAATTGAATACATAATATAGTAAAAAAAACGAAAATTCTTACTTAAAATTATACACTGCGGAGCAGTTTGTCATTTAATAATGAAACAAATCTTTTTATTTTTTTTAAATAATAATGGAACAAACAATACATAAAAAACAAAATTAAATACATAATATAGTAAAAAAAAAAACGAAAATTGTTAGTTAAAATTATACACTGCGGAGCAGTTTGTCATTTAATAAAATATTGCACGTAACAATAAATAATATACACATACATAATTAATCGATAATAATATCTTCTTCACTGTAGCTGTCCATATCACTGTTGTCACTTGAGTCCTGAATATTTATAATAAAATCTTTTGTAACATTATTAACATTAATATATTCATCTTCTATATTAATCACATGACGCACACTATCAGCCCAATTTTCCGGTGTTATATTGTCCATTTCACTTTTTATTAACTCAATAACACTATCACTTACTGTCGGTGATGCATTGTTCCTTCTTACATTACTTTTTAATTGCCCCCAAATCAATTCTATAGGATTAAAAATACAATAATAAGGGGGCAATCGAAGTACATCATGTCCAAATTGTGTTGCCAAGTTGTCACACACGTATTGTTTTACAGGAGGCTTAATTTTTACAACATCCAATAATTGTTTTTTGCTGTACGATTCCTCGAAGTAGAAATCGTTTTTAATTAAATATATATATACTTTATGCTAGCGCGCTATTCTACGTGTACGTATTACACTACATAATTTCAGAAAGTACACTAATCCTGTGCTGCCACTATTTTGCACAGTAGCCACCAAACGCTCCCATACCATTCTAAAAGAAATATTCTATTGAATGAGCCCAAAAATATATTCCATCCCATTTAAAAATAGTAATTTATGTACCAAGAGTCGTAGGTGCAGTTTTTTAGTCGAGAATGCAATTCGCTTTCCAGACCGAAAATTGCATTGCACGACTCGAGGTGCATATGAGATTTTTCGTCATATCTTATTTATTATTTTACAAGAAATAAAATTAAGTATATTTCATTTTTATACACATTTGTCATATTAATAATTAATGAATGTAGCGGTACCAGGAAATAAATAATTTATTGTAAGGCTGCGTGTCCGATTATTTTACATTCGTCCATCAAGTAACCATTAGCTTAGAGTGTTTAAAATGAAACCAATGGAGACTTATGAAATTGACGTCACACAATCCACATTCTCCCCTCCAGTACTACATGTCTTTAGAAAAAGACAGCAGGCTCGAAGAAAGAGATAGTTTTGTATTACCGTGGCCTCTATTCGATTTGAAATTTGCTGTTTTATTTTGCGGTGGTGTTTGACGTATGTATGAGTAATCACTTTTGTTATAATAATGATTTATTAGCTGGAGATAAATTCTAAAAAAAAATCCAAAACACAAAATTATCGAAATTATTCAACACATTTAAATACTGATCTAAGAGGTCATGATAGTGTAACTATCTCTTTCTTCGTGCTTGTCGTCTTTGTCTAAAAGGTTACTTCAGAACTCAGTAGATGGCAACAATAAAATTCTAAAACCATAAGTCCCCGTACCAGATTACCGGGAAATATATATATCATCTGGGTGCGTACTTAAGTTTCGTTATGTGTATTTTTCACCACGGCCACACTTTCAAATCGAATACGTATTTCAAGAATATTTCAGGTTTTGTAATTTTGAGGTCACGCTTTCGGAATCTATGACTCTTATAACACTTTGCACAAATAATTCATTTGCAGATGAAAAAATAATATTGTTTATTATAGAACAATCAGCAATCGGTTATAGAGGTGGACGCGTGAGTAACTTTTTGTTCACGATCACGCACGCTCACGGAACTAAAAATGTAATCACGACCAATCACGCACGATTTTTTATATTTGATTCACGATCACTCACGCTCACGATTTTATTTTGGCACTCACGCTCGATCACGCCCGGCGGGTCACGTTCGTGTCACGTAATTGTTTCTATGTACCTACATTTAAGCCTGTTTAACACAGTCATAAATTGTTATCAAATTTTTTAACAAATTGGTATTAAGTTAGGTAACAGATTGGTATCATTGGAAACGAATGTTTATGGACAAATAGGTTGTTCTATCCCATCACAAATATCATTATAAATTTGGTAACAAATTTGTTAACAAAATTATGATCGTGTCAAACGGGCTTAAAGATTTGTATATCTTTAGTGAAATCGGAGCAACTGTGTATACAATTTTGGGTACAACAATAATACTATTTGTATGCAAAAAAATAGTGTTGATGACATATTTGGACATAATAATAATAACAAGAATGTAAAGTAAAAGATGGAAATTGACAATTTTTTAAATAAAAAATAGAAGAAAACTTGTACTCACGTCCGATTAAATTTCAATCACGCCTGATCACGCACGATAATTTTTTAGTGCCTCACGCTCACGTCCAATCACGACGCAAAATTTAAATTATATTCACGATGACGCGAGTCATGTCGTGACCCATCGTGACCCGACAAAATCACGGCTCGCGCCCACCTCTAATCGGTTATACTCTCAGCTTTTCATGAAATCTATGAAAAAGTTGTTTTAACATGAATTTGATGTTTTCTTCAGGAGAATGTGATTTTAATTGCAAAGCAATGTGGCTTTCGTAAAAATTGTTATATTATAAACAGCTTTGGAAACATTGTATACAAGACTGCAGAGACTAAGAATGCTTAGATATGAGGATAATTTTTAGTACGACTTCGTAATTCAATATAGGTTCCCAAGTTATTCTATAGATTTAAAGAAAAGTAAAATAATTACTTACAATTTCTGGCATAAGATATTCTACTTGAGTAACAATTGTGTTGTTCACAATCTTGCAATTGCTTTCATTTGAGCACATAAAGCACATATCAATCATGGAACGCATATTTAATAAATTCTTTAATCACTTTCACTAAATTATATTTATTTATGAACAATGAGTTGTAGTACCAAACAGGTTAACACGCTTCACTCTAACAAATTCACACACAGAGTAAGAAAAAATGTATCCAGTGTATGTAGAGTCGACGTTTGAACCGTTTACAATGCCATCTCTTAATTGCTCTCTCAAGCTAGATCTTGAAAGTGCAGGATGTAGAGTAGAATTAGTTAAATATGTGACATTGACGTCAGCCTGCTGCTCAGATGACTCATCCGCCATTTTGGAGCCACTTCAACTATATAAGATCAGTGTTATAGTATTATTAATCATAGAAATTATGTACAATGATGGGTTGTTCTACTCCAAATTGTGCAAATCATTTGAAAAATGGTTATAATTTTTACAAATACTTATGTAATGCATATATTTTTCTTTAACCTCAAAAATCTTAACAAACCGTATTTTTTCTTGTTTTATTATTTTAAATAAATATAATATGGCAAATATGGAAGTTATACTTAATTATAAAAAATAGTTACTACATAAACTTATACAAAATGTACTTTTATTTCATAATTTACTGCGGTCATTTTAGCTCCAGTATGGCGGACGAGTCAGCTATGTATTATCTAATAGCTGTACCTGCTCCTGCTACGCGAAGCTCATGACATAAGGGAGGGTCTCAAATTCAACTTTCGGTACATCCAGCTGCGAGTCAATTAATTTTTGAGGAATTGTTTCAATGTTTGAATTTATGTTTCTATTTCCATACTTACCATAAAAATCATAGAAATATGAGAAAGTTAATTATGTCATGTAATTATTTATATAAGTTAGACACAATGGTGGTTATTACTTTTAAACAAACATTTTATATGGAAAAAAATTCTTATTAACGAACAAACAAATATACATATATTTACATAAATTTTAATGTACACGTCACGGCACGGACTCTGGCCGCTAGGCCGTGATGAAATTCCCACCGAGGTTAAGTATACTATTTTATTCACAATCATCCTCTTTTTAAATCAATAATTTTCAAAATAAATCAATGAGTTATAACCTTTAATTTTATTAATATTTTTGACAGCTCTCATAAATTTGTTTAGCCTACTTAATTATACAGATCTATGACAATGTTGCTAGGCAACCTCAACATAAACATTTCCAACCCGTGGGGTGGAAGCGTTTCAGTCATTTCTAATCCAAGAGTTAGGAATGACGTATTTCCTAACTTGCAAAAGGTTAGGAATCGCCATATTACTATAAAATTATGAATAAATAATATTACAATATAGTACATAAAACAATATATTATTTTTGAATGTTTGAAAAGTCGGTTGTGTAGGAATAAATGCTGTAATTGCTGTATTACAAATTTCGAGTAATTGTTAACACAGTCGAGAAATTTACCACTTTTAAACAATTTTTAATTTTTCAATTATATTTCACTGTTATATATATGCTGTTGTTTTTTCAAAATATGCAATTTTCACTCTAATTTCATTGTATATAGACAATGTAATTCTACAATTTTTTAGAGCCAGTCACTGAAATTATACTCTAATAATATCACTAAATAATTCACTTTTCACAGGAATTGATGAAATTTCAAGTAACTTACTAAAAAATTGTATTGAAACAATTGTTTTGCCACTAAAACACTGTATTGCTTTATCGTTATTACAAGGAACATTTCCAGAAATCTTAAAATCTGCAAAAGTAATTCCACTGCATAAAAATGGTGACAAAGAGTTCGTGTCTAACTATCGCATTATTTCCTTAGTGACAATTTTTCATAAAATTTTTGAAAAAGTAGTGTTTGCCAGAATTTCATCTTTCCTAGAGACAAATGAGATATTGATCGATGAGCAACATGTTTTAAGGAAAGGCCGGAGCACAATTTCAGCATTGGTAAATTTATTAAATCAAGTTTATGATAATTTTGATAATGGTACTGATACCGATGAATTTTTTTTGATTTACCCAATGCGTTTGATTGCGTAAATCACCCAACACTCTTGAACATATGTGAACGCTATGGGTTGAGAGGTACTTGCTCTAAATGGTTAGAATCGTATCTTAGTAATCGCAAACAATTAATGTTATATAACAATCATAAATCAAACGTTCACGATTTATATTATGTGTGCCTCAAGGATCTATTCTGGGTCCGATTCTATTTTCATTATATGTAATCAATATTGATGACATAAGTTTAATAATATCCCATAACAATAAGGATAATGTATCCTCTGAAATCTCTACAATTATTCAAGATTTGTCTCATTGGTATGTAAATTTAAAACTTACTTTAAATATTAACAAATCATCAGTTATCAGTTATAAAATTCGCTAATGCTAAGGGTTTAGAAAGTGCATTAATTCGTTGCAATAATTAGCTACTGTCAAGTTGTTAAGAATTCATCTGCATGAAAATTTATTCTGGGATTCTCATATGGACTTCCATAACGCTAACTCCAGCTAGCTCAAGTTTGCGTGCTTTATGTGAACACAATAATTACAGTCATTCGCCGAGAACAGGTAGAAAAAATCTGATGTGGCCAGCACATTACCTTCCGTCAGTTCTATGTATTTACAAATATCATACAGATAGTTCCTTGCAAAAGATTCTATTTCTTGTACATTACCTTCCGGCAAATTATAAGACAAACACACTATGTCAATTTCGGTTGACACTGACATCTTTCAATCAGAATTTTCTTAATATAGTAGCTGTTTCCACAGTTATGGCTACTTTATGAAATTTAATTTCTTTATAATTTTTTAACTCTATATCCGTTTAATATTAAGTATATAATGCAGTCAAATCGTATAGAAAATAAAATATTCTTTAGTATTTATAATAATATTAAATGTGAAAAAATTATATTTAACATAGCTTTTTCAAGAAAAACTGTTAAAATCTTCAAATGAGAGTACTTCTGGTCCACTTTTAGTTTGTTATGATGGTTTTGATATTTGTTTCTTTTATATTATTTTGTATATGAATAATATTTAAATAATTTATTTTATTTTATTATTTGATGATGGGCTGACTATGAATTTCGTCAGCAACAGTTCTTTTATCGCCATTTTTCACCGCTTAAAACTTTAAGTACAAGGAATACAACCACCGATAATCGCTAATCGTAATCAGAAATCACTTTCTAAATGCTATGGAAAATATGGCGTCCGATTATTAATCGATTAGTTCTCATCAGATGCGTTCAGCAGACCTTATGATACATGTTTTCTATACTATTTTTTATATTGAGGTAATTTTAGGATTAGATTTTTTTAAAAAAAGGACTTGTCAAAAATATGACTTGGTGTTTTTTTATCAGTTATGTTGGTAGCGCTTCCCGCTAACAATTGAAATTATAGAAATTTCACATTTTGACAGTTTGTGTATTTATATTATTTTGTGAACTCCACAGATTTACTAATGAATCACCCTGATTTCACATATCGGTGGTTCATGTTGGTTATTATCATAAATAAAACTTGAATATGGTATTGAAGAACGTTACGTAAATAATAAAATACTTTAATGAACAACTTATTGATCTAGACTTTTACATTCCACCATTTTGTCAACACATTCACTGCTCAGTTGCAGAAATAACGGCCATAGTTTTCTTACAATTTTCAATACAAAACATATATGACACTCATAAAGTCCAAATCATATTTAAAAATTTAATATTCGACAGTTCGCCACGACGTGGAACTGGGAATCATGGAGTAAAACGACAACTTTTCATATTTGTTTGACAGTAGCCACAAATTGGGTAGACAGCAAGGACGTTCTTGAATGTCCTTGGTAGACAGAAGAGATAAATCGACATTTTTCATATGTCCAAAAATAATGCAATTTTAAATGGAAAAATAGTGCCTTGTTCCAAACTTCCATCTCACAAAATAAAATGCCACTTTAACACATATCAAATATTTTGTGCACAACTGCTTGAAAAGTAACTCTTTACAAGCTGTAAAGGTAACATAAAACATGTAATCATTGCACATTTGTATCATTTGTTACTCTTACTTTCAAACAGTTTAACTGTCAAAATTCATGCATTAAAAAAACATTCCTTACCTTTATAAACTTCTGGAGGGAGGTCCGCCGCCGATCCGCCGCAGGTGACGTCAAATTTATAAGTCCCCATTACCCTTACCTCTTTCCTCTTCCAATAAAGAACTTGTGTTCAAGGTCGTACAATATTTAATGTCACGGCATCTAGTGTCACATTGTAGTGTCACCGTGTAAATGAGCCTTAAGACTATCATACCCCTGGTAGACAGCAGGGACAGTGACAGCATTTTCAAGTAACGTGCACCATACATATCATAACTGGCCTGGAATAATAATACATTCAGTCAGCTCAAAATTGCGTTACTATAAATTTAGATAAAACTTACCGTTTTAATTATTTTGATAAAATAAATCTGAGCGCATTGTTTCTTGTTTCATAACTTTTCAGTTGAAATTTTAACTTCACAATTTCTTCTCCTTTCTTAACTAAAACAGCTATAGAACATGAAAGGCGCCAAAAACTACGTTTATAGACCTTCTAAACGTCGTGTTTTCACTGAGTGCTTTTATAGACTCATAAGAACACCAAATTAGAAAAAAGAAAATAATATGAGTGGTAAGTTAGATAGGGTTATGTGTTTGTTTATTTAATGTACAAAATATAAATTATTTTATTTTACCCTATGCAACCTTGATTTTGCAAAAAGTTTACCTCCTCGTTCCTTGTCTAAAACTATTTTGTTTAAATAATGATTATACAAACTGTATTAAATATAATTTTAAAATAACTTTGGGTCGAGTGCCATCTGTGGTACAAATTATGCTATAAACATGTCATAACCACAAATTAACCAAATAACTTAAACAAGTTATGTGTTACAGACGTTTGTTGCAAAATACGAGTAGCTAAGTTTGAAATTTGGTAAGTAATTGGGTTTCAAATAATTTTCTTTTGCTAATATTATGTCATAATTTCCAGATGTGCTTCATCTATGTTTTATCATTGTTCAAGTGTTCCACTGATATTTCTACATTGTTCCATCGCAGTGTTGTCATCAACTGTTTACAAGTAGTACAACTTATATGTAGAGAAACATCAAAAGATTTGTATAGGCCATTTGAAATAGTGCATGAACTCTTACACAGGTAAAGCTTTTGTGGAAGTCTTTATTTCTTAACAAAAACCATTTATGTTGTGAAACAAATCTTCAATTCATTTAGTAATTAATCAAGAAGATGGATACTCAACTACACCCAGTTAACGCTGATGCAAAAGACCAGCATACAGCGACAATAACAAATCATCAAATGTTTGAAGAAATTTATATTAAAGAAGAACCGCTAGAAGAAATATCTCAAGACTGTGAATTGTATGAAAGTGTATCGCAAAGTGTAAAGAAAGAAGAATGTGTAACTGATAATGATGAAGAAAGTGACAAAGATTATGAGAATCCAATCCCTGGAAATAATGTTATTGGGAAAACTGAAAATGTTGATTCAAACAGTTTTTGTTGTGATGTATGTAATAAGAGTTTTACACAGACAACTACCTTGAAAGAGCATGAGAAGATTCACAAAGAAAGTAATTTTTTTGAATGTAAAAAAATATTTACTAAGGAAAGTCTTTTCGATAGTCATATTAAAGAACATGCTGAAATACAGAAATATCAGTGCCTCACGTGTAATAAATCATTTACAAAAAGTTCTAATTTAAAAGATCATATGACAATTCATAGTGGAGTGAAAGATTATAAATGTACAATTTGCAATAAACAATTTAGACAAAGTGCTTATTTAAAAATACATATGGATATACACAATGGTATAAAAAAGTATAAATGTACAATATGCAATAAACAGTTTACACAAAGTGGTGGTTTATTTACACATATGAAAATACACAGTGGAATAAAAGACTACAAGTGTAAAATCTGCCATAAACAATTTACACAAAGTAGTAGTCTAACCAAACATATGAAAAGTCACACTGGAATAAAAGACTATGAATGTACAATATGTCAAAAACAATTTACACAAAGTTCCTGTTTATCTTCACATATGAAAATACACAGTGGAATAAAAGAATACAAGTGTACAATATGTAATAAACTATTTACTCTAAGTCATCATCTATCCAGACATATGAAGATTCATACTGGTAATAAGAATTACCGTTGTTCTGTGTGTGGAATATCGTTTACACAAAGTTCTTCTCTCAAAAAACATATCAAGCGTTATAGCCATGAAACTGAAACACCTATGAAAATACACAGTGAAATAAAAGACTACGAGTGTAAAATCTGCCATAAACAATTTACACAAAGTGGTAGTCTATCCAAACATATGAAAAGTCACACTGGAATAAAAGACTATAAATGTACAATATGTCAAAAACAATTTACACAAAGTTTCTGTTTATCTTCACACATGAAAATACACAGTGGAATAAAAGAATACAAGTGTACAATATGTAATAAACTATTCACACTAAGTCATCATCTATCCAGACATACAAAGACTCATACTGGTACTAAGAATTACCGTTGTTCTGTGTGTGGAATATCGTTTACACAAAGTTCTTCTCTCAAAAAACATATCAAGCGTTTTAGTCATGAAACTAATTCAACTTGATGTATTTGTATTGTATAGAGTAAGCCAAAATGAAGTACCACACTAAAAAATATTTTTTAAAAAAACAGTAAAAGATACAAAAAATGTCATTGTAAGACAAGAAAGGGTTTACCGGATGTAGAATTGAAATATGTAACATAGCGAATATAATGTATATTTTAATATTGTGATTGTTGCTTCCCTACGTCAAAAGTGTACATACAAAAATGTTTAGAATTAAGAATTGCATCCAATGATTACTAACTTGTTGCTGAGAGTTTTTTTTACCTTCCGTCACCTTTAGGTAAGGAAGGTATTGTCTTTGGTCAAAAAATTCGGTGGTGAGTTTTTGATGAATAAGCACGTTTTAGGGTCCCTACAATACGATTTTACTATTTTTACGATGATGTCTGTATGTGTGTGTGTGTGTGTGTATGTATGTGTGTGTGTGTGTGTGTGTGTGTAACAAAATTTTCGTCTACGAGAACTTCCATACTACAATTCTAAAAATTATAATTCTTTCGTATTTCTCTTCGTTACATCCATGTGAAGAGCTGATTAGATTTTGGTTAGAATTGGACAACCGGAAGTACCCTCATTTGAAGATTTTAACAGTTTTTCTTGAAAAAACTATGTTAAATATCATTTTTTCACATTTAATGTTATTATAAATATTAAAGAATATTTTATTCTCTATACGATTTGACTGCATTTTATACTTCATATTAAATGGATACAGAGTTAAAAAATTATAAAGAAATTAAATTTCATAAAGTAGCCATAGCTATGGAAACAGCTACTATCTATATTAAGAAAATTTTGATTGAAAGATGTCAGTGTCAAGTGAAATTGACATAAGGTGTACGTTCTATCGGTGTCAGAAATATTCCTACTAGAATAAGAATATTCTTAAAGCAATAGAACGCTCAGTGGCAAATAACTGTCAAGTAAAAAATAAATACGATAGAACAATGGGAGTGTTTATGTGTTATTGTCAGTTAACAACTAAAACTAACTTTGTATGTTTATTTTGGATCTTCAAAATGTTGTTATTACAGAGATTATAATTATATAAAAATATATTAAATAATAAAAATGTAAAGGAGGTATTTCTTTGAGCACAGTCTAATCTGAACATTGACAAATGTAACAGAAAGGTATGCGCGACAGTCGGCTAGTACAATTTTGAATTTATCTCCAATCTATATATCTTCCAACCAGCGCTTCCAGCTCTGAAGTTGGAATGATTCGTAGGAATATTCAGATTTTTTTGACGCAAAAGAACGATCATTGAGGTTCTAGTAGAAGAAGTAGTAAGATTTCTGACACCGATGGAACGTACCTATAGTGTGTTTGTCTTATAATTTTACTGGAAATATAGGATCTTTTGCTATAAATTTTCTGTATGGAATTTGCATAAAATACATGCAACTGCCGGAAGGTAAAGTACAAGAAATATAATCTTTAGCAAGGAACTTTCTGTATGAAATTTGTACAAAATACATAGAACTGACGGAAGGTAATGTGCTGGCCACATCAGATTTTTTTTTGTTCGAGTAAGAAGCACAAAAAATAGCTTTCATCGTCAAAACCTTGAAGCCTCGAAGGTCAATATTCGCCGGGAAATTGCCGCTAGAATAAAGATTTGAAATGTGGTATTTCTTTTTGACTATTGTATTTAAAACTCTGAAAATTAGTAATAACTGTTAATAATTTTAAAATGCCTCCTATCATGTATTTTAGTGTTCAAATTAAGTTTGTGTACGAAATATTTGTTAGTACTACAGAAGTAAATAAAGGATTTTTATAAAATTCTCTACATTTTCATTCATATCTTTGGTTAAAAATCTGTTGTGTCCCGTGTATGTGTATGGTGTTTTGTTGTGTTTGATCCGTCTACAATGCCATCTCTTGACTGCTCTCTGAAACTAGGTGTTCGAAGTTCGTGTACAACGTTTACTAAAACGATAAAATTTCTATAGGGCACGGGCAAACAGATGTTTTAAGTGTCCTTGAAAACATGAAGACCCACTTGTCAAAGTAAGAGTATGTTGTGGTGTTTGTAGTTTGAGTTGTTTTTTTCTGGAATTTCAGTGTTTATTGTAAAACACCACAAGACAACAAAATGGCTGTACTGTCACTGACAAGTGGGGCTCTAGCACATATGTTTTCAAGGACACTTAAAACAGCTGTTTGCCCGCGCTTTCAATAATGTAATTATAATAAAAACTAATAATTCTCCAGAAATTGTGTCATCTTTTAAATTTGATTTCTGCCATTTATACATTACTTGCAACAACATTTACATTTTTCTAAAATATTACATTTCATTCACACATAGATATCAGTAATTCATATTTAAATTTTTCTTGCTGATGTATGGTGGCCAGAATCCTAAAGTTAAATCGAAAAAAATATATCTCTACTTAAAAAAAAAAAATATGTGCAAGAGAAACAGTCTTTTCTAACCTGAAACGGACTATATACATAGTTTTTAGTTAAGAAAATAGCAGATGGCGCTTGAGAGCCGACCATTTTTACCATTGAGGTCACTAGAGTGCATACAGCCATAAAATCGTGTTGCCGGGTTTTCTATTGCACTCTAACGGCTACTATTTCTTTTTAAACGGCGGTTCTCAAACGGTGGTTCACTATTCCAGTAGTACTCAAACATGCGGCCACAAGTTACACAAGGATTAAATAAAACATTTTATATGGAAGTAGTCATATTAATCATTTTATTTTACCCAATTAAGAACATTAATTTTATTTGCAAGTAATAATAATAATTTTATATTACACAATTGAAGAAGAAATTCAAGCTTTATGGAAGATGGGATGCAAATATCTGAAATAGAAAACATTATTTACAAAAATATACATTATGAAACAATGAATACACAATACAATTTCAAAATATTACAAATTTTTAGCAAATGTCTTTCTTCTATGTTATAATTAAGGATTCGTAATATAATTTACAGTAAAAATACATTAAAATTAATGATGACAATTATAACATACAAATATTCAATCTTTATAAGTTAAAGTTCAATTCATAATTTGTTTTCAAACGAAGATGTACTGTTAAACAATCCCTATTGACTATAATTTTGTTATGAATAGTAATACTTTATTTATGTTATAATAATAACAAGTATTACATTGTTTAGAAAATAAATTTTATTAGTAAATAATAAATATCGTATAAAAAAATAACTCCATATTTTAAATAATTAAACACAAAGAAATAACTTATCTATGAAAGTGAAGATTTGATTTTACATCTGTGTAATTTTTACAAATGGTACACTACACAAAACTACCATGTTGGCAAAATTAGCACTTAATACGTCCACAGAAGGGTAGAATTGAAACTAACAAAAATTCGAAGACGGAGCTGGCTTTAATACTCGCGCATGCGAAGGGCTGACTCGAAAGAGAGAGAAATCCGAGATTAGAAAAGGACAGGTTTCCCATCTATACGATGGTTTTGACGTTTCTCTGGCGACAAGCTAATCCCTATCTCCAGCATTGTAGTTTTATGGCTGTAAGCACTGTAGTATAGTATACGCGATTCAAGTTGAGCGGACTCTATATGGTGACCAAACACCGCACTAATTATGTGACGTCACAACGAGTATAGTTTCTTACACTCCGTAAGAAGTAACGATAGAATTTTAGACGAGATTTTAAAAATTCAGCAAGTATTTAAATTTATATTTATTGGTGATGATTGTGAACACTTCCTCTGTTTAATTATACAATAAAATTCGCGAGTATTCCTAGTATGTTGAGACATTGTATATTTTTAGATAAATAAGGTTAAGTATAATGTTTGTAGTTGCTTGTTAAAATAATGACATAAATTTACTATAAATAAGTTAAAAACAACATGAATGCAATATTAGATCGTTTAGGGATTAATTATATATTTGTAAATATTGTAGAAATATGGAATTTCCACCAAAACCAACGAAATCAAGTGTACTGTTGTGTTCCGAAATGTCATTCCTAAAAATCGAGATATCCCAGCCTTTGTTTTCACATATTTCCAAAACGTTAAATTTATAAATAAATATGGCACCGAAGAAATAATTGAAACACTATGATAGATTAAACTGTTAATTGGAAAACGAGTTACAAATTCAATGTTTGTTCTTTATATTTTTGTAATGAAGATTACGCATATATTGGCAGTTCTAAAACAATATAAATATATTCAATTATTTTATTATGCATTTATATTTAGGTTAATATATACATATTTATGTTTTATATTTATACTTAGGTTAGTTTCCCGCATTACACGAACAAGATGCTTTTTATTGCTAGTGAGCCAGAATTTATAAATTTTCCAGTAATTTCATGCGGATATTTATTTACGCCGCTGATTTGTGGGCATAATCCAAAGAGAAGTGTTTAATTTTTGTCATCTGATTGTGTTTTACCATATGCTAGCATGTGTCCAGAATTCATCCTCACAAAAAATTTCTGCTGCACGCAGTAGCATTTAAATAATTAAACACATCCTCTATTAACAGTCTCATTACAAATAAACTATTAATTCATTAAATATATGTATTAAAACAGCAATACACACGCAAACTTTAATGCAGAAGTGAACGACAATTTGAAAACATACTCGTTGTGACGTTACGTCACGTGTTAAAAGTTGCGGGAAAAGTTAATTTGAATCGCCTATAGGACCTCATTGATTTTTACATAGTAGATTTGTGAAAACAAACTTTATCAACATATATTTATAAAAATGTACGCTACCCGAATATTAAAGAGTACAAATATAAAATCAAATACATATTTAAATATCAATTATTATTGTAGATTTTATATAAGAATCGACAGGCGACAGTAGTCGATTATTTTTGCGCTGTTGTAATTTTGGTTTGTAATCTGACCAGAATTTATAATGGTAATATAGAAAGCTAACACTGTTAACTGCTCTAACTGGAATGTTTTATAACTTCTACAGAAACAAAAATAATACATTTTAAGTTTGGTAAGTTTTAACTACATGTTAATGTTACAAATGTTATTTATGTTAATGTAACTTGTTTTGTAATTCATCTAATTTTACATCATTTATTTCCAGAAATGCTACAGTTCTTATGAAATGAAGAACACATATTGTTTCCATAGGCCACTTAAAGAAGTGTATAACTAGTAGGTACTCATACAGTAATAACTTGTGGAAGTCTTCTGTATTTATAAAATCATTTTCATTGGGGGTATATTTAGTTAGAAAATCTTATGTGTTGATGTTATATTTAAGAAGTTCATTAATGTATTTATTTATTACGAAAGTTTACTGGTGTTGCAATAATTTGCTAAACCAATATCAAAATATCTTTTGATTTGAAAATCAATGACTGGTAGCACAAGCCTTGTTTTAACTAAAACGTGTTTTAAGAAATGTCAAATTTCAATATTTAATTTCACCCTATGTTTAAATAACGATTTATTAAAAAATATTTGTTTGAATATAAACTTTGTTCTGCTTTAAAATTATATTTTGATACTTTTTATATTATTATTAAATAATGAAATTTGATATTTTTTAAAACAGCGACTTATTTAAAACAAGGCTTGTGCTTCCTGTCAAAAATTTGCATAACACTGTTTTAATTTTGTTCTAAACATCAGCCGTATGCATAAATTTGTTAATGGTCACTAAGATCATTTTAAAAACAATTTAAAATGTCACTAAGCAAACCCTATGTATAGTGGCATTTAATAGGATTTAAATTCTTAGTTGGCAACTAAGGCATGTTTAATACAAAGCCAGTAGATACATCTCAGACTAAAGATAAATTAGACTCCGCATACTACCATTTGTTGTGAAGCAGGAACTGAAATGGGCATGCCGAGCTAGCTATAGTAAAAATATTTATGCAGAGGAGACACGTTATCAAAACATTACAAAATGAAAAAAATTGTAGTAATGGCCGAGTAATGTATAGAGGCTGTCTCATAACTCGCGCCCCAGAGCGAATGAGGAAACACGAGACTGCACTCGGATGTGTAATTTCGAAGAAAAAAAAATAGCTTAAAAGATATTCGAGAAAAAACGTCTTAAAATTGACCAATTAGAGACCTACACCTTTAACGTGTGTTTGCCGTAATTTTACGTTACTAGGGTTTTATACAAATCAAATCTTCTTTAAAATGTGTGGGCGACTGTAGTTTACGAAAAATGTTAGTGTCAAATTAAATTTGACAAGGTGAATAAAAAAAGGCAAATTCTTACCATGTATTCAGCCGCTGATTACTTAGAAATGATTATAATTTTCGGAGAATGTGGACGTAACGGCAGAGAGGCAGCACGAGTCTATTCAGAACGTTTTCTGGATAGAAATCTTGTGGATCATAAAATGATATTGAGAGCCATCGCAAGGACGCATGAGACCGGTCAAGTTATGCCAGATCGAAAAGAAACTGGTGGTGCTCCCAGAATCGCTCGTACAGTTGAGAACGATATAAATGATGATCTCGGATGACACCTTCGCTAACCTAAATTTGTTGACAGTGAAAATGTCAAAATTACAGTAAGTCAAACAAATTTTGTAATTCACTAGTAGTGTTTTTAAAACCTAGCAACCAGTTTTATTTTGTAATAATATCATCACACCTCAAGATATCCTTCCGGGATTGGTGGATTAAAAGTCTTGTAACTCCGTTATGCAAGCGGCCGCAAATTATTTTCTTCTATTTGTTGGCAACATATTGTCGTCGGCAAGTGTCAGTTTCGTCTGGGGCGCGAGTTGTGAGACACCTGTATGTTTAGGAAAAAAATAAATCCTATTTATGGCACACTATAAGAAAAGTACATTTTAATTAAATTTACAATTATTTTAAAGTCGAACATAATATTTTTAACGCATTTTTAATTTATTTAAAATAATTGTAGTTCATTTTCTCACCAATGGTTGGTATTACTGGATTTAAAAATTTATACGTTTACATGATATGCGATGTGGTGTTCTGTCATTCGTATGACAGTAAATTTTATAGGTTATGTTTATATTGAACCGATGAGATTCGATTCCAGAATCGATGAGATTCGATTCGAGAACCGATGAGATTCGATTCCAGAACCAAGAACCGATGAGATTCGATTCCAGAACCGAGAACCGATGAGATTCGATTTCAGAACCGAGATCCGGGTAGTTTCGGTTCTAGGACCGAGAACCGGGTAGTATCGATTCCAGAACCGGGTAGTTTCGGTTCCAGAACCGAGAACCGGGTAGTTTCGGAACCGAGAATTGGGTAATTACACATTGAAATAACCGGGTACCCGGGTAATTTTGGAACCGGAACCGAACCGAACTGGAAACGGTTCCCACCACTAGTATACGGCACTAACTTCTGTTATCTTTGTCTAAAGTTTGCACAAGCGCATTGAATTTTTGAAATGGTCTATTTAAAATGATTTAGCGAATTAAAATGTAGGAAGCCTAACTAATAGAAGAATTTACAATATATATATATATATATATATATATATATATATATATATATATATATATATATATATATATATATATATATATATACCGTGTGTCTATCTTAAAGGTGTACATAGGAGATTAACATGGGAAATCAGTTTTTTTCAATTTCCTGCTCGCCTAATTATTTTAAGCAAAAACGCGTCAAATACAAGTTTTAGGGCATAAAATTCTGCATCTAAGTCAATAAACATAATTACCTTTACATGTTTTATAACGACAGAAATTAATTATGAAAATGTTGAAAATTACGTTGAAAATATCGACAGCCATGGAATTGAACAAAAAATAAATAAATGCTTGACGTTTTATCTGTCACAACGTGAGTTAACTTATTTGACGTTTTCGACAATTTGATAAAACATCAAGCATTTATTTATTTTTTGTTCAATTCCATGGCTGTCGATATTTTCAACGTAATTTTCGAAATTTTCATATTTAATTTCTGTCGTTACAAAGCATGTAAAGGTAATACTGTTTATTGATTTAGATGCATAATTTTACGCCCTAAAACTTTTATTTGACGTGTTTTTGCTTAAAATAATTAGGCGAGCAGGAAATTGCAAAAAATTGATTTCCCATGTTAATCTCCTATGTACACCTTTAAGACAGACACGGTATATATATATATATATATATATATATATATATATATATATATATATATATATATATATATATATATATAATTTTTACTTTTTTGTAAATTCTACTATTAGTTAGGCTTCCTACATTTTAATTCGCTAAATCATTTTAAATAGACCATTTCAAAAATTCAATACATATCTCGCTTAATTTCTTTCATATAACATGATTTATATAGCAACATGTAAGCTACTTGATGACGGATGCACTTCCGGTTTATTAGTAATTAATATCTCCTTTGAAATTTCAAATGGAACATACTATATTTTTTTACAAATTTGATAAGAACATTAAATTTGCTTTACAATCATGTAAAATAATCCATATGTTACATTATTAAAAAGTAAAATGGCGGACATTTTTTTATACACCTAATTGGAAAGAAAATAGTGAGCCATGACTGTGGCTTGAAATAAAACAATTAACTAAAATAATTGTAACACGGTAAAATATTATTTCATTTAATAATAATGAAGAATGATCCTTTATCTCCAGATTCGTACAATAAAATTCACATGAACTGTGCACAGTTTATAATATTTAAATAAAAATACAATACTACAAAATTCTGTGAACGTATATCTCGATTGGTCGTACAACTTCGATACGCAGCCAATCGCAGCATAGCTTGTACTGTATTTGAAATTTGAACTATATATGAGGGACTATCTATGACATACGGAATTTTAACTTATACGTAACATTTTATTTTCTACTCGTAATAATTTTCTTACTCTATCTTTTCAAGGATTTTAAACAGTTGCAATCTATTACTGAATAAACAAACTATCAAATCCTTAACAAGAGCTGCTTAATTTCTTTTACAAAATATCTTTTTTTTTTTGCAGAAAAATCACATTTCCATAAAACCTATACTAGGGAATTCAAACTATGAACTTTCTCGCCAAAAGAAAATTCTAACCTTACTTTTCTGGTCTATTCTGATTTTGCAATAGGATCGAAAATCGCTAGGATGATTTGGAAATTCATCTTACGGCGAAATACATAGCATGCCCTGTCTCCCTCTATCCAATCAAACAACAAGATCAAACTGAACTTATCTTCCTACCACTCTATAGTTAAAACGGAGAAAGTATAGCGAAGTTAAAAATGGGCTACAACAACTAAGTGAAAACGTTAGACATGGCTAGCTACATTTTTCCAAAAATAATTCAGGGGAAACCACCTCACAATTTGAATGCAAAGTTAAGAAATACTAAACGTGACCGATTGCTTACATTTGTTGACGAGATTCATTTCACTTTTATTTATCATTGATTTAGTATCGGAAAAACTTAATTTTGCGATGTACCTAAATGATAACAGCTGTCAATTTGACAGTACATTGTGACATCACATCCTGCTAGAAGCGCTAGGTAGTACTACACGCGGCCATTTCGTTACTAGGATTAGGGTAACAAAGCGTGGTGCAAAGAATCGCTTTCAACATGAAAAAGTAACCATAAAATTGTATTTTCAGAGCAAGAATAAAGAAAATTATTTATTTCAATTCTAGGGCTTTCGCTATTTTTGTGAGATTTTCATACCTAATTTCTGCCGACAAAGCATGCAAAATTTATTAGCTTATGGATTCGGATGTACAATTTTTATTTGAACCTTTTTTACCTGAAATAATTAGAAAACAGGAATTTACGACAGTATAATTTTCGGCAAAGAGGTCACCAGCCTGTATCTATTTATATATTCTATTCTAGATGATTGAAATATAAATGGGTTTTTCTTCATTTTTGCTCAGTATCGAAAGGTAGAAAGAAATATGAAAATGAAAAATTTATGTTTCAGACAATTATCAAGTTGGGAAGAATTTTTGTATGCACCTAATCCATTTTGTGAAACGAATTTTCTTTCGTTAATTAATTAATCAAGAAACATCCATGGACATTCAACCACATTCGGTCATCGATGTTGTAAAGGAGGAGGATACAACAATAGTAACAGATTATCAAAAGTTTGAAGAAATTTATATTAAAGAAGAATTCAAGAATCAAGAAGCAGTAATGGACACTCAACAATATACGATTAGCGGTGATGTAGACGTCGAGAATACAACAATAAATAATTATCCAAACTTTGAAGAAATTTTTATTAAAGAAGAATCACTGGAACGAACTTCCAAAGACTGTGAATTGAACGAAAATGTTTTGCAAAATGTAAAGAAGGGAGAATGCAAAACTGATAATGATAACCAGAATGACAAAGCATGCGACAACCCAATTACTATAAATAATGATATTCAGAAAACTGAAAATACTAATTCAAACCGTTTGGTACAGTGTCCAACATGTAATAAATCATTTACACAAAATTCTAGTTTAAAAACCCATATGAAAATTCATATGTACAATATGCAATAAATTATTTACATATAATAGTAATCTATACACACATATGAAAATTCACTCTGATATAAGAGCACATAAGTGTACAATCAGTAATAAATCATTTAGATAACCTTCTCATTTAAAAGAACATATGACAATTCACAGTGGAAAAAAGACTTAATGTGTACAATATGCAATAAACGATTTGCACAAAGTAGTCCTCTAGCCCTAGCCCAACATAAAAAACTCATTCTGGAACTAGAGCATATAAGTGTCCGACGTGTAATAAATCATTTACACAAAATACTCATTTAAAAAAACATATGATAATGCATAGTGAAGTAAAAGACTATAAATGTACAGTATGCAATAAACTGTTTAAACGTACGCAGAATCTTTCCCAACATATGAAAATTATGCATAATGGAATTAAGGAATAACGATGTTCGGAAAAAAAATCGTTTATAGAAAGTTCAAAATTCGAAAACCATATGAGCAACATTCACAGCCTTACAATTCCACATTGTGTTTGTAATGAAAAATAAATGTTCGAAAATTTAAAACTGTAAACTGGATATTTATCACCCAATTCGGATGAGCCACGGATAACAGATGGCAGCACTGAACTTATTCCAATATGGAAGTCATTATTATTTTGTATATGCGTTATATGGCTTCTTTGGTGTTTAATCTTTAATATTATTAACTGAGAGTGTAATATAAAAAATGTTTATAAGTTTAGCAGATATATGTGTACATATATTAATTGGGCTGTGCATCCTATGGTTGAAGGAGAAGCCATATTTAGTGTCAGTTAAATAAACAAAATTGAAACGAACTATCAAATAACAAACTGATCCTTGCTGACAATCCGATTCAATATATTACATATATTTAATAATAAAACAGTTTATTTAATTTACAGTTAAAATTCTAAACGGAGATTGTAACAAAAAAAGTGCGTATCGAAATTTTGACAGTAAGTTTAATATCATAGAGAAAGCATATATCTATTAACTAAATATACTGCTGATCCCCTACCTTGCTACCGCATCCGTTCAAGAATATGAGATAGAGATACATCTGCATGGCTCACAAGAAGCAGTCAATGGGTTTGTGTGCGCATGCTTCGGAAACTAAAATATATTTCTTAGCGGCCAGGAATATTTTCTTCCCAGTAACGCCACGTCATGTATGTTTTTCCGAGATCGAAAAAGACTGCAACCATATGCTCGCGATTCTCAAAAGCCCTATGTATTTCTTGTTCTAGGTACACTAGTTGGTCGGTTTTAGACCGGTATTTCCGAAAGCCGGCTTGGTGCTCGTTTAGCAGACCACGAGTCTCGAGACACCAAACCAACCGGTTATTAACCATCCATTCCAATAGCTTCTCCAGGAACGATATAAGGCTGATAGGCCTATAACTTGAAGCCAACATAGGGTCTTTCCCTATCTTTGGAATCGGCACAGTGAGTGCTTCCTTCCAAACGGTAGGGTAGTTTCCCTCGATCCATAGCTTGTTAAATACTGAAAGCATGGAAGTTTTGAACGAAGAAGTCATGTGTTTCAGCATCTCGTTAGATATGTTTGTCATGTCCTGGGGATGAACAGGTTGCGTGAGCAATTGCAGAGTTCAGTTCTGCTGTCGTGAAAGGTTCATTATAGGCTTCGGGGTATTCTTCCTCGAAGTCTAATAATAATTCCTTTTCAGTTATAGAAATGATGGTCGTCTCGAACTGATCTGCAATCGGTTTTGCAATGATATTCACATCGCTCGTAATGCTCTTTTCATCCCGTTTCAGGTGGATTAACGGTAGTGAATAACCCCTACCCGTGATGCGCCTCACTCGTGTCCAACATTCCTGAGTAGTTGTCTCTGACGAGATGCCAGAGACGAACGCGTTCCATGATTCTCGCTTGCTTACTAATATTTTTTGCGGCGTATAGCTCTGGCTCTTTTAAAGGCTTTTAGGTTAGCCTCTGTCGGTTACCGTTTAAACTTCTTAAAAGCAGCTTTCTTAGCTCGTACTACATGTTGTACCTCTGAATTCCACCACGGTACTCTACGCTTGTAGACACCCGGTTTGGTGGAAGGGATGGAGTTTTTCGCTGCCTTTAATAAGTTGCTGGATAGATCTATGATTTCTTTGTGGATATCGTTATTAGATTCTGGTATTTCTAAAGCGGCTTCAAACTCTTGCCAGTTCGCTCTGTGAAAGAGCCACTTAGCTTGACGAACCTGATTGGTAGTGGGGTTGTCCGTAGTGATCACTATCGGAAAGTGTTCACTACCGTACAGGTCGTCTAAGGCTCTCTATAAGAGTCCCGAATAATAAGAATAATAAAAGTAATAATAATAAGAATAATAATTATTATAAAAATATTTGAAAATCAATGACTGGTAGCACAAGCCTTGTTTTAACTAAAACGTGTTTTAAGAAATGTCAAATTTCAATATTTAATTTCACCCTATGTTTAAATAACGATTTATTAAAAAATATTTGTTTGAATATAAACTTTGTTCTGCTTTAAAATTATATTTTGATACTTTTTATATTATTATTAAATAATGAAATTTGATATTTTTTAAAACAGCGACTTATTTAAAACAAGGCTTGTGCTTCCTGTCAAAAATTTGCATAACACTGTTTTAATTTTGTTCTAAACATCAGCCGTATGCATAAATTTGTTAATGGTCACTAAGATCATTTTAAAAACAATTTAAAATGTCACTAAGCAAACCCTATGTATAGTGGCATTTAATAGGATTTAAATTCTTAGTTGGCAACTAAGGCATGTTTAATACAAAGCCAGTAGATACATCTCAGACTAAAGATAAATTAGACTCCGCATACTACCATTTGTTGTGAAGCAGGAACTGAAATGGGCATGCCGAGCTAGCTATAGTAAAAATATTTATGCAGAGGAGACACGTTATCAAAACATTACAAAATGAAAAAAATTGTAGTAATGGCCGAGTAATGTATAGAGGCTGTCTCATAACTCGCGCCCCAGAGCGAATGAGGAAACACGAGACTGCACTCGGATGTGTAATTTCGAAGAAAAAAAAATAGCTTAAAAGATATTCGAGAAAAAACGTCTTAAAATTGACCAATTAGAGACCTACACCTTTAACGTGTGTTTGCCGTAATTTTACGTTACTAGGGTTTTATACAAATCAAATCTTCTTTAAAATGTGTGGGCGACTGTAGTTTACGAAAAATGTTAGTGTCAAATTAAATTTGACAAGGTGAATAAAAAAAGGCAAATTCTTACCATGTATTCAGCCGCTGATTACTTAGAAATGATTATAATTTTCGGAGAATGTGGACGTAACGGCAGAGAGGCAGCACGAGTCTATTCAGAACGTTTTCTGGATAGAAATCTTGTGGATCATAAAATGATATTGAGAGCCATCGCAAGGACGCATGAGACCGGTCAAGTTATGCCAGATCGAAAAGAAACTGGTGGTGCTCCCAGAATCGCTCGTACAGTTGAGAACGATATAAATGATGATCTCGGATGACACCTTCGCTAACCTAAATTTGTTGACAGTGAAAATGTCAAAATTACAGTAAGTCAAACAAATTTTGTAATTCACTAGTAGTGTTTTTAAAACCTAGCAACCAGTTTTATTTTGTAATAATATCATCACACCTCAAGATATCCTTCCGGGATTGGTGGATTAAAAGTCTTGTAACTCCGTTATGCAAGCGGCCGCAAATTATTTTCTTCTATTTGTTGGCAACATATTGTCGTCGGCAAGTGTCAGTTTCGTCTGGGGCGCGAGTTGTGAGACACCTGTATGTTTAGGAAAAAAATAAATCCTATTTATGGCACACTATAAGAAAAGTACATTTTAATTAAATTTACAATTATTTTAAAGTCGAACATAATATTTTTAACGCATTTTTAATTTATTTAAAATAATTGTAGTTCATTTTTTCACCAATGGTTGGTATTACTGGATTTAAAAATTTATACGTTTACATGATATGCGATGTGGTGTTCTGTCATTCGTATGACAGTAAATTTTATAGGTTATGTTTATATTGAACCGATGAGATTCGATTCCAGAATCGATGAGATTCGATTCGAGAACCGATGAGATTCGATTCCAGAACCAAGAACCGATGAGATTCGATTCCAGAACCGAGAACCGATGAGATTCGATTTCAGAACCGAGATCCGGGTAGTTTCGGTTCTAGGACCGAGAACCGGGTAGTATCGATTCCAGAACCGGGTAGTTTCGGTTCCAGAACCGAGAACCGGGTAGTTTCGGAACCGAGAATTGGGTAATTACACATTGAAATAACCGGGTACCCGGGTAATTTTGGAACCGGAACCGAACCGAACTGGAAACGGTTCCCACCACTAGTATACGGCACTAACTTCTGTTATCTTTGTCTAAAGTTTGCACAAGCGCATTGAATTTTTGAAATGGTCTATTTAAAATGATTTAGCGAATTAAAATGTAGGAAGCCTAACTAATAGAAGAATTTACAATATATATATATATATATATATATATATATATATATATATATATATATATATATATATATATATATATATATATACCGTGTGTCTATCTTAAAGGTGTACATAGGAGATTAACATGGGAAATCAGTTTTTTTCAATTTCCTGCTCGCCTAATTATTTTAAGCAAAAACGCGTCAAATACAAGTTTTAGGGCATAAAATTCTGCATCTAAGTCAATAAACATAATTACCTTTACATGTTTTATAACGACAGAAATTAATTATGAAAATGTTGAAAATTACGTTGAAAATATCGACAGCCATGGAATTGAACAAAAAATAAATAAATGCTTGACGTTTTATCTGTCACAACGTGAGTTAACTTATTTGACGTTTTCGACAATTTGATAAAACATCAAGCATTTATTTATTTTTTGTTCAATTCCATGGCTGTCGATATTTTCAACGTAATTTTCGAAATTTTCATATTTAATTTCTGTCGTTACAAAGCATGTAAAGGTAATACTGTTTATTGATTTAGATGCATAATTTTACGCCCTAAAACTTTTATTTGACGTGTTTTTGCTTAAAATAATTAGGCGAGCAGGAAATTGCAAAAAATTGATTTCCCATGTTAATCTCCTATGTACACCTTTAAGACAGACACGGTATATATATATATATATATATATATATATATATATATATATATATATATATATATATATATAATTTTTACTTTTTTGTAAATTCTACTATTAGTTAGGCTTCCTACATTTTAATTCGCTAAATCATTTTAAATAGACCATTTCAAAAATTCAATACATATCTCGCTTAATTTCTTTCATATAACATGATTTATATAGCAACATGTAAGCTACTTGATGACGGATGCACTTCCGGTTTATTAGTAATTAATATCTCCTTTGAAATTTCAAATGGAACATACTATATTTTTTTACAAATTTGATAAGAACATTAAATTTGCTTTACAATCATGTAAAATAATCCATATGTTACATTATTAAAAAGTAAAATGGCGGACATTTTTTTATACACCTAATTGGAAAGAAAATAGTGAGCCATGACTGTGGCTTGAAATAAAACAATTAACTAAAATAATTGTAACACGGTAAAATATTATTTCATTTAATAATAATGAAGAATGATCCTTTATCTCCAGATTCGTACAATAAAATTCACATGAACTGTGCACAGTTTATAATATTTAAATAAAAATACAATACTACAAAATTCTGTGAACGTATATCTCGATTGGTCGTACAACTTCGATACGCAGCCAATCGCAGCATAGCTTGTACTGTATTTGAAATTTGAACTATATATGAGGGACTATCTATGACATACGGAATTTTAACTTATACGTAACATTTTATTTTCTACTCGTAATAATTTTCTTACTCTATCTTTTCAAGGATTTTAAACAGTTGCAATCTATTACTGAATAAACAAACTATCAAATCCTTAACAAGAGCTGCTTAATTTCTTTTACAAAATATCTTTTTTTTTTGCAGAAAAATCACATTTCCATAAAACCTATACTAGGGAATTCAAACTATGAACTTTCTCGCCAAAAGAAAATTCTAACCTTACTTTTCTGGTCTATTCTGATTTTGCAATAGGATCGAAAATCGCTAGGATGATTTGGAAATTCATCTTACGGCGAAATACATAGCATGCCCTGTCTCCCTCTATCCAATCAAACAACAAGATCAAACTGAACTTATCTTCCTACCACTCTATAGTTAAAACGGAGAAAGTATAGCGAAGTTAAAAATGGGCTACAACAACTAAGTGAAAACGTTAGACATGGCTAGCTACATTTTTCCAAAAATAATTCAGGGGAAACCACCTCACAATTTGAATGCAAAGTTAAGAAATACTAAACGTGACCGATTGCTTACATTTGTTGACGAGATTCATTTCACTTTTATTTATCATTGATTTAGTATCGGAAAAACTTAATTTTGCGATGTACCTAAATGATAACAGCTGTCAATTTGACAGTACATTGTGACATCACATCCTGCTAGAAGCGCTAGGTAGTACTACACGCGGCCATTTCGTTACTAGGATTAGGGTAACAAAGCGTGGTGCAAAGAATCGCTTTCAACATGAAAAAGTAACCATAAAATTGTATTTTCAGAGCAAGAATAAAGAAAATTATTTATTTCAATTCTAGGGCTTTCGCTATTTTTGTGAGATTTTCATACCTAATTTCTGCCGACAAAGCATGCAAAATTTATTAGCTTATGGATTCGGATGTACAATTTTTATTTGAACCTTTTTTACCTGAAATAATTAGAAAACAGGAATTTACGACAGTATAATTTTCGGCAAAGAGGTCACCAGCCTGTATCTATTTATATATTCTATTCTAGATGATTGAAATATAAATGGGTTTTTCTTCATTTTTGCTCAGTATCGAAAGGTAGAAAGAAATATGAAAATGAAAAATTTATGTTTCAGACAATTATCAAGTTGGGAAGAATTTTTGTATGCACCTAATCCATTTTGTGAAACGAATTTTCTTTCGTTAATTAATTAATCAAGAAACATCCATGGACATTCAACCACATTCGGTCATCGATGTTGTAAAGGAGGAGGATACAACAATAGTAACAGATTATCAAAAGTTTGAAGAAATTTATATTAAAGAAGAATTCAAGAATCAAGAAGCAGTAATGGACACTCAACAATATACGATTAGCGGTGATGTAGACGTCGAGAATACAACAATAAATAATTATCCAAACTTTGAAGAAATTTTTATTAAAGAAGAATCACTGGAACGAACTTCCAAAGACTGTGAATTGAACGAAAATGTTTTGCAAAATGTAAAGAAGGGAGAATGCAAAACTGATAATGATAACCAGAATGACAAAGCATGCGACAACCCAATTACTATAAATAATGATATTCAGAAAACTGAAAATACTAATTCAAACCGTTTGGTACAGTGTCCAACATGTAATAAATCATTTACACAAAATTCTAGTTTAAAAACCCATATGAAAATTCATATGTACAATATGCAATAAATTATTTACATATAATAGTAATCTATACACACATATGAAAATTCACTCTGATATAAGAGCACATAAGTGTACAATCAGTAATAAATCATTTAGATAACCTTCTCATTTAAAAGAACATATGACAATTCACAGTGGAAAAAAGACTTAATGTGTACAATATGCAATAAACGATTTGCACAAAGTAGTCCTCTAGCCCTAGCCCAACATAAAAAACTCATTCTGGAACTAGAGCATATAAGTGTCCGACGTGTAATAAATCATTTACACAAAATACTCATTTAAAAAAACATATGATAATGCATAGTGAAGTAAAAGACTATAAATGTACAGTATGCAATAAACTGTTTAAACGTACGCAGAATCTTTCCCAACATATGAAAATTATGCATAATGGAATTAAGGAATAACGATGTTCGGAAAAAAAATCGTTTATAGAAAGTTCAAAATTCGAAAACCATATGAGCAACATTCACAGCCTTACAATTCCACATTGTGTTTGTAATGAAAAATAAATGTTCGAAAATTTAAAACTGTAAACTGGATATTTATCACCCAATTCGGATGAGCCACGGATAACAGATGGCAGCACTGAACTTATTCCAATATGGAAGTCATTATTATTTTGTATATGCGTTATATGGCTTCTTTGGTGTTTAATCTTTAATATTATTAACTGAGAGTGTAATATAAAAAATGTTTATAAGTTTAGCAGATATATGTGTACATATATTAATTGGGCTGTGCATCCTATGGTTGAAGGAGAAGCCATATTTAGTGTCAGTTAAATAAACAAAATTGAAACGAACTATCAAATAACAAACTGATCCTTGCTGACAATCCGATTCAATATATTACATATATTTAATAATAAAACAGTTTATTTAATTTACAGTTAAAATTCTAAACGGAGATTGTAACAAAAAAAGTGCGTATCGAAATTTTGACAGTAAGTTTAATATCATAGAGAAAGCATATATCTATTAACTAAATATACTGCTGATCCCCTACCTTGCTACCGCATCCGTTCAAGAATATGAGATAGAGATACATCTGCATGGCTCACAAGAAGCAGTCAATGGGTTTGTGTGCGCATGCTTCGGAAACTAAAATATATTTCTTAGCGGCCAGGAATATTTTCTTCCCAGTAACGCCACGTCATGTATGTTTTTCCGAGATCGAAAAAGACTGCAACCATATGCTCGCGATTCTCAAAAGCCCTATGTATTTCTTGTTCTAGGTACACTAGTTGGTCGGTTTTAGACCGGTATTTCCGAAAGCCGGCTTGGTGCTCGTTTAGCAGACCACGAGTCTCGAGACACCAAACCAACCGGTTATTAACCATCCATTCCAATAGCTTCTCCAGGAACGATATAAGGCTGATAGGCCTATAACTTGAAGCCAACATAGGGTCTTTCCCTATCTTTGGAATCGGCACAGTGAGTGCTTCCTTCCAAACGGTAGGGTAGTTTCCCTCGATCCATAGCTTGTTAAATACTGAAAGCATGGAAGTTTTGAACGAAGAAGTCATGTGTTTCAGCATCTCGTTAGATATGTTTGTCATGTCCTGGGGATGAACAGGTTGCGTGAGCAATTGCAGAGTTCAGTTCTGCTGTCGTGAAAGGTTCATTATAGGCTTCGGGGTATTCTTCCTCGAAGTCTAATAATAATTCCTTTTCAGTTATAGAAATGATGGTCGTCTCGAACTGATCTGCAATCGGTTTTGCAATGATATTCACATCGCTCGTAATGCTCTTTTCATCCCGTTTCAGGTGGATTAACGGTAGTGAATAACCCCTACCCGTGATGCGCCTCACTCGTGTCCAACATTCCTGAGTAGTTGTCTCTGACGAGATGCCAGAGACGAACGCGTTCCATGATTCTCGCTTGCTTACTAATATTTTTTGCGGCGTATAGCTCTGGCTCTTTTAAAGGCTTTTAGGTTAGCCTCTGTCGGTTACCGTTTAAACTTCTTAAAAGCAGCTTTCTTAGCTCGTACTACATGTTGTACCTCTGAATTCCACCACGGTACTCTACGCTTGTAGACACCCGGTTTGGTGGAAGGGATGGAGTTTTTCGCTGCCTTTAATAAGTTGCTGGATAGATCTATGATTTCTTTGTGGATATCGTTATTAGATTCTGGTATTTCTAAAGCGGCTTCAAACTCTTGCCAGTTCGCTCTGTGAAAGAGCCACTTAGCTTGACGAACCTGATTGGTAGTGGGGTTGTCCGTAGTGATCACTATCGGAAAGTGTTCACTACCGTACAGGTCGTCTAAGGCTCTCTATAAGAGTCCCGAATAATAAGAATAATAAAAGTAATAATAATAAGAATAATAATTATTATAAAAATTACGGTTTAACGAATAACAATAAAGACTTTCTACAGAAGGATTTTTTTTAAATAGTGGAGGATCCCACTGCCCATTATTAAAAGTAACAGTATTTGTTTGGGCAGATCATTTTGAATAAAATATGTTTTAGTTGGTAAAAATTGTACTATTTAATATTGTTTCATGTGTATTTGGCTTAATAATTGTATTTTTAGGACAGAAACACATTAAAAATTTGTCAATGTTAATAAAAAAAAGTATTCCAGTTACGTGGCTACAGTACTAGACTATGATACATATATATACTCTACAGTCTGTTTTAAATGTAGTAATACTTACGTCATCAATAAAAAGTGTCTGGATTAAATTTGTGGGGGCAGATTTCTAGTGATGCCATACAATAAATTTCATTTCAAAAAAATTACTTTTAAATTTACTTATTGGTACTGAATGTCTTATTATATAATGAGGGTCATTGTTTTAGAATCGCTGATAGCGCTAATGAGATTTATATATACTCAGTTTACATGCAGTTTTCAAAACGTAGTTAGTTTTGAAAACGCCATGTATACAAAACGTTTTTGAGTTCTCACAAACCGAAACTAAATTTCCTGGGGTTGACTTGAAAACTAGTTTCAAAACTACTCATATAAACACTTAAAATTCAATTTCGATATTGCGCATGCGTACATAGCATAACGTTTCTGTCGCTTTGTGTTACTAACCCACAAATAAATTGACAGTTGTGTAGTTTTAGTGCGTAAAGGTACAAAGTAGAAAAAATAATTGGAAAATGGCAAGATGAAGAATTTGGAGTGAAGAGGATCTGTCACTTACATCAGCCAAATGCGCATGCGCCGAAACTGTTTTCAAATCAATCTTTAAGCTGTTTTGAAAATTGCATGTAAACAGTTTCGCGTAATTTTTGACTGAAAACTGAAACCATTTTCAAAACTGCATGTAAACGTAGTAATAGACTCCGAAAGTGATGACAAAACCTGAAAGTAGGCTTCCGGTTTCTTAACTGCATGTTGAAAGAATTTATTGCAAATGAACCGTACTAGCGCCAAATTTAAATAGCTGTCATCTGTTAAGTGTAAATACAAAACTATACATAGAATTAAAAATTGTTTCTTATAAAGCTGTTTAAATATCACTATGATAAATTTTTTCAATATAATATATTAATAAAATTAAAAATGCGTTTGAAAAATATTGGATATGGAAAATAAAGGAAGTAGGTATACAAAATTTAAAAACGTTATCATATAAAAATTATATTTGTCACATCATAAATACACATATATCATAAATAATATACAGGTATTCATGAATACGTACTACAAATTTATAGGGTATGTATGGGATGCAAAAAGTTAAAATAAACAAAATCTATGTGATGTGATATAGATCTTCAACTGTTTGCACTGTAGTATCTGTAGTTTTCTTCTTCGACCAGGAACAATCCGTATCCGTTACCGAAATGTTGTCGTGCATGCAGTCATGGCAACGAAATTTACCTCTAGGGCACGCACACGATGCAGCTTCATTCGATTTGCCTTCATTTAAACAAATCTCTAAAATTTAATATAGTACAAATGTGATAAAATTTATATTTCAAACATGAACTTACGTCAACATTATAAGATTTCTCTTTAAAACTGGCCTGTACTTTTCCTTTTATAATTTTAAGGTCTCCATTATTAAAACATTGCATGGACATGATTCGATTCAACTGCATTTTCTCAGTCACTATTGAAGAAAACCGAGCCACATGTTTTTGTGCCATTGTAATTTGCAAAAAAAGTTCAAAATCACGACTATACTACGAACCGAATATAAAACCTACTGTTAATCTTTTGAACAATAGCCTAGAGCCGTATTCTTTCGCTGCGTTGGATCAGATCCAACTGATCGTACGGATTAGATCAGATCAGGTCACGTGGACGCAGATTAGTTTATTCGAAAGAACACAAGTTTTTATTATGGTTTGAGAAGTTATATGTTATATGTTACAAGAAGTTGAATAATGAAAAATCTATATAAATACTTCTATACTTAATTTGCTGAAGCGAGAGAATTTGAAACTAATTCTTGAACAGAAACAAGTCATTCTTTTGGTTCAGCTCCAAAATTATCTTCTTTTGACCAATAAAATGTCTCTGTAAAAGAATGCCACATTCTCTCAATTCGGCGAACGGACTATAATATTTTCTATATTTACAATTGTTTATTCTTGTTTTAATTTCGTTTGGAACAAGAATAATACAACCTTTTAATTAATGTTTGTTCTTGTCGTAAAAGAAATTATTAAAAAGTCTTTTAGAACCTTAGATGCTTAAATGTAACGTCATGTCATGATTGACTGCCATAAAATATGACCGTTTCTTCCACCGCTTCCACTATTTTTAAATCTAAAGTGATCTGATCCATCTAAACCAATTTTTTGTTGGAGTAGATGGCACTGATCTGGATTTCTTAAGTCTTAGGGTGAGGATACTGATCAGAATCCGAAAGAACGTGCAATTTACTGATCCATGTAAGATAGATCTGATCCAACGCAGCGAATGAATGCGGTTTAGGTATACAGAGATTAATATGGGTGTTATATTTGCGTTAAGGTAGATAAATTATTATTCATTTCATCCAATTTCGATTTCATGGCAAGAGACGCGGATTTGTTTATAATTTCACAGTCGCGTTTACATTCGTCGCACAGAAAAATATATTGTTTTTTAAAGTTACTTTGTACTCATCGTCAGTAAGGTTAACACAGGAAGCGTGAAACGTTTTAGTAAAAGAACCCTCACAGTAAATAAGACCTTGATCTGGCCTTTTACATCGGCATTTAGAACAGCCAGACATTGTTTAACATAATAAATACAAAAAAAGATAGTAAGCACAACATGCGATAGGAAAAAAAGTGATTAAAAATAAATATAGAAATAACAAAATTCTAGACCTAAACCTATACTCTAAAAAATGATATATGCGAAATTTACACAACGGACACACACAAAGGATTAGAAATCGCCAGTGCGGTCTGTCACGGCTCAAGGTTCTTGACAAACCGGATTGGACCACGGATGGGAAAACAATAGGGAAAAAATGTTACTGAATAATGAAGAAAAAAAGATGATAAAAAGCCTGGAAACTAAGTGACCTGAAAACCTGAATAAAAATTACATAAAATTTAGTAAGGAAACATGAACCTCATCGAAGCAAAATTTAATTTAGTAAAATAAATCCTTCATTTAAATTAATTGAATCTAAGATTACCTCTTACTTTTAAACAATACATTAAAAAATAGATAAATAAATACAAATATGAGTGAAATTATATTCTAAAAATTTCAAGTGGTTAGATTACACGTACTTTACCACATTAATATCTGGGACATTTGGGGGTAGGTGGACTTCGGACAGAAACAGCAAAACAACATTTACTAGTGGGATCACTAAACAAATGTCAGGTTGAATCATGAATCATTACCAATCTATGTATGTGACCTTTTAACGGAAAACGTCCTTTGTATTGTTCGCCATGTACATTTTTGGTACTGATAAAAATGTGATTTCTGAAAAACCCAAAGATGATACGAAAAAAGAGTTTCAGATCTGAATTCAGCGTAGAAAATACTAAAAGAATACTTATGAGATCGGATCTACTTTTTCATTATTGTGGCTTCTATTGCATAGTACAATATGCTAGAATCGTAAAACAACGATAACTTTTTAGTTCAGCACTGAATCTTTGCGTGAACGGGTTACAGATCTGAATTCAGCGTGAAAAATTTTGTAAGATCCATACATAGGCATCCATGCTGCAAAAATCGTGTTGACTAGTATTATTAAAGTTTGATTAAAATAAGTAGGTAGGTTTTACAATATTTGGTATATACTCTGTCTACACTGGTTTTTTAAAAGTATCTCACCGCTATTTTGTAACAAATACTAAAAAAATTTGGCTTTTGGAGAACCCTATTTTCCACCGTCAAATTAAAATTTTACCTCGAAAATATCCTGATAGTTGCTATGTGACACAGCGGGACTCTATGTCAGTCATCCGCATAATTCTACTCATTGGTTTTATCGGTTGTGAATACATATCTTTACTTATCATTTTTTATTTTTGTGTGAATTGTAATTTTACATATTCTAAATACACTGTAGGAAAGTAATTAGTAGCGACATATTCATCTTATTGCTAAGCTAAATGATACTGTTTAAAAATATTTTAAACTGCTCAAACAATTTTAAGCGAAAATAATATTGAATAGTTTGGAAAATGAAACGCTACGTATGTAAATCGAACTTTATGCTACACTGCCATCTATGATACAAAATGAAATACTAATGGCAGTCAAATACACGTCAAATATCATCATATGATTCATCATTATAGGTCAGGCCTTGGTCAGACGGAATTTTATAATAGTTCCGTGATTTCAATATTTTTGAGCAGCAAAGAGTTTTTTTTTTACTTTGAAAAAGTCTGTGGTGTGCTACTTTTCACGTATTTGTGATTGTATCAGATTGTATTATAAATTCTAACCTCTATAGAAATTTTAAATCAATAGGTAATAAAAATATAAGCATCGTTATTCGAAACAAAACAGAAATGGAATGTTTCATAGATATGAAAATTTATGTTTCAGACCAATATCAGTTGGAAAGAATTTTTGTGTGAATCTGTTCCATTTGTGAAACGAAACTTCACCCTTTAATTAATATCAAGAAGCATTCATGGAAAGCAGCACAGAGATCATGGAAGAACTTTCAACCACTAATCAGAATTTTGAAGAGGTTTATATTAAAGAAGAACAACTTGAAAATATTGCCCAGAACGAAGAATTGTATAAAGATATATTGCAAAGTATAAAGGTGGAATTTACAACTGATAGCGATAACCAGATTGAGAAAGTATGTGCTAACCCAATTACTACAAATAATGATAACCGGAAATCTATAAATATTAATGCAAACTGTTTTTGTTGCGTAATATGTAATAAGAGTTTTACGCAGAAATCAAATTTGAATATCCATTTGAAAATACATATGCAGATACACAAAGAAAAAGAATTTTTTGAATGTCCGACATGTAAAAAATTGTTTACTAGACCTTTTAATTTACAAAGACACATGAAAACTCATGATATAAAAGAATATAAATGTAAAATATGCAATATACAATTCACACAAGCTTGTAATCTAGCCCAACACATGATACTTCATAGTGATATAAACAAAATTGAGTGTACAGTATGCAATCTACTATTTCAAAAAAAAGGTAATCTTATCCAACACATGAAAATACATAGTGAAAATGAGAATAATCAGCCAATAACATCATATGAAAGTCCAACTAACAATGATCAACCAATAACAGTACATAAGTGTCCAACATGTAATGAAATATTTGATAAAAAGTCCCAATTAAAATACCATATGAAAATTCATAGCGACATAAAAGACTATACCTGTACAATATGTAATGTACAATTCACAAAAGCTTGTAATCTAGACCATCATATGATACTTCATAGTGATATAAACAAAATTGAGTGTACAGTATGCAATTTACTATTTCAAAAAAAAGATAATCTTATCCAACACATGAAAATTCATAGTGAAAATGAGAATAATCAGCCAATAACATCATATGAGTGTCGAACTAACAATGATCAACCAATAACAGTACATAAGTGTCCAACATGTAATGAAACATTTAATAAAAAATCCCAATTAGAATACCATATGAAAATTCATAGTGACATAAAAGACTATACCTGTACAATATGCAAAATAAAATTCACAAAAGCTTGTAATCTATCCCATCATATGATAGTTCATAGTGATATAAACAAAATTGAGTGTACGGTATGCCATTTACTATTCCAAAAAAAAGATAATCTTATCCAACACATGAAAATTCATAGTGAAAATGAGAATAATCAGCCAATAACATCATATACTTGTAAGTGTCCAACTAACAATGATCAACCAATAACAGTAGATAAGTGTCCAACATGTAATGAAACATTTAATGAAAAATCTCAATTAGAATACCATATCAAAATTCATAGTGACATAAAAGACTATACCTGTACATTATGCAATGTACAATTCACACAAGCTTGTAAACTAGCTCTTCATATGAAACTTCATAGTGATATAAACAAAATTGAGTGTACAGTATGCAATTTACTATTTCACAAAAAAGATAATCTTATCCAACACATGAACATTCATAGTGAAAATGAGAATAATCAGCCAATAACAGCATATAAGTGTCCAACTAACAATGATCAACCAATAACAGTACATAAGTGTCCAACATGTAATGAAATATTTGATAAAAAGTCCCAATTAAAATACCATATGAAAATTCATAGTGACATAAAAGACTATACCTGTACAATATGCAATGTACAATTCACAAAAGCTTGTAATCTAGACCATCATATGATACTTCATAGTGATATAAACAAAATTGAGTGTACAGTATGCAATTTACTATTTCAAAAAAAAGATAATCTTATCCAACACATGAAAATTCATAGTGAAAATGAGAATAATCAGCCAATAACATCATATAAGTGTCCAACTAACAATGATCAACCAATAACAGTACATAAGTGTCCAACATGTAATGAAACATTTAATAAAACATCCCAATTAGAATACCATATGAAAAATCATAGCGACATAAAAGACTATACCTGTACAATATGCAATGTACAATTCACAAAAGCTTTTAAACTAGCCCAACATATGCTACTTCATAGTGATATAAACAAAAATGAGTGTACAGTATGCAATCTACTGTTTCAAAATAATGGTAATCTTATCCAACACATGAAAATTCATAGTGAAAATGAGAATAATCCAACTAAGAATGATCAACCAAAAATAGTACATAAGTGTCCAACATGTAATAAAATATTTGAAAGGAATTCCCATTTACAACGCCATATAAGAATTCATACTGGAATAAAAGACTATGAATGTACAATATGCAATAAACAATTTATAGAAAGTACTAAATTAAAACTCCATATGACAACTCATACTGATATAAGAAACTGCAAGTGTACAATATGTAATAAACTATTTAAACATAGTAGGTATCTATCCAAACATATGAAAAGTCACACTGGGATTAAAGAAAATCAATGTACCGTATGCGGAAAATTGTTTATGTTAAGACCTTATCTCGCCGAACATATGAAAATACATACTGGAGTAAAAAAATTCAAGTGTGATAAATGTCCAAAATCGTTTATACATAAAGCTACTCTTATTAGGCATATGGTAGTCCATAACCGTAAAAAGAAAAGCACTCGATGTCGTCGTAATAAAAAGTGATTATAGTAGCTGTCAAATAATACTGTAAATAAATTAATACTAATGTATCGGTATTTGGGACATTAGTAATAAAAATGTTAAAGATGTGTATAACAGAAATTGGTTTTCTTTGGTTACTACAAAATATTGATCGGGTTTAAAATGATATATTTAAAAGGTATTACAGATATAATATTAAATTACATTTCTGTTTAAAGGTTGTAGACAATGTTAAATTATTATAGAATACTGGTTGGACTTGCATTGTCTTTATTAGTTTTATATTTATCTGTAGCAGTCGAAACGTTGTTATATTTTAAATATAAAAATAATAAAGACAATGCAAGTCCAACCAGTATTCTTTATTAAATGACATGTCACAAGAAAGGGAAAATGTTCAAGTTTTAAACGCGCTCTGGAGAACTTCGCTTTTCATATCCAGGTGGCATTACGACCTCAGTAATCAAAATGGCGTCTCCGCAGCAGAAATCGTTTTAAGGGTTAGAGTACGCGCGATATTTATCGGTTGGTACGGTGCAACGTGCATTCCGAAAATAATGAATATAATCTCCATGTTAGAACATTTTGCCTTCAAAATGCACTTTGCACCCTAACAACCGATAAACATCGCGCGTACTCTAACACATTATACCCTTTTTGCTGCATAGTCGCCATTTTGAATACCGAGGTCGTGATGCCACCTGGGTGTTAGAAGCGAAGTTCTCAAGCGCGCGTTTCAACCTTGGAGATTTTCCATTTCTTTTGTAGTACCCTGTATTTTATGACTTAATTACTTTATCACCTATTTCTTATGGAAATTAAATGATGTCATTGTAGGTATAAATATAATAATTCCTCCTCACCCGTATCTTATAATAATATTGTTTTTTAAAATTTTTAGTATTTTTTGTATATCTAAATATTTGTTTCTTCTTAATTATTATTCTTATTACTACTATTAGTAATCAATATTATAATTATAGTATATATTATTTAAGAATGCTGATTGGATTCTTGTAAACTATTTTTTATTAATTGTAGTTCTTTTGAGATTTCCTTGAATCTATTAATCTTATTATTATTATATTTTTTATTATTATATACCATATTAATGTTATTGGATTGTAATTCTATATATGATTATATATTTGTTGGATACGAATAAATAAATAAATCGGTATTTGTACTGTCAGATTTGAATTAATGTAATTTTTTTGTTTAACTTGTTATGCACTACACAATTATCCTTAATAGTTAATTAACTACCAAGTGTATTAATGAGTGCGATTAATGTAGAGATCATTAATCGCCAATTAACACACGTGTTAGTTAAAATATTTTTTCGTTGACCGTATCTTAAACGAAAAATCAAATGTTATTCCATGACAATTTTTTTTAGGTTAGTAACGGTTGACCGAACGGAGTTGGCGTACATAATCATATTATGGTATCATTTCGGTACTATATACTAAAAAAATTTGATTTTTTTTTTAAATATTTTTAACTCTAAAACATTTTTACTTTTATATTTTGTAAAATTTTAAAAAATACCGGAGGAAAAAAAATTATGAACTTTTGCAATTTTTTCTTCCCACCATTACTGCGAATTAGGTCTCGACATAAGTGCCCAAAACATGCTTCATAAAAACACGGCCACTTGTTTATGTTTACATTTGACACTTGACAATTTAATTTCTGTGTTTATCGTATTTTCTACGTTTTAAATTTATATATATATATATATATATATATATATATATATATATATATATATATATATATATATATATAAAATCAAATAATTTGCTTTTTGCGATTTGACATTGAATTTGACGTTTCAATATCAAATTTAGAAGACATACGTTCATGTTTTCACTCTAAACTAGCGCTCGTAGCGGACAACTACGGTGAACCAATGATGCTGCATACGTCATTGTATTGCGGGCGATTTAAACAAACGATAAATTTAACATCGTTTGTACAAAAAATACGCTATATTTTATTACTTTTATTGCATTAATAGTAATATCGCATGTATAGTATTGCAGTAATGGGGAATAGTATATTCTATAACTAGTATGGAATGGATAATTTCCGCGCGAGCGAAAAGTTTGTAGGCCGAGCCGTAGGCGAGGTCTACGGTATCGCGAGTGGCGGAAATACTATTCCATACGAGTTTTAGACTATACTTTCTCTAACACTATTTTTAAAAAATATTTTGCTCATCACTTGACATTTTAGCAAAAAATAATAAAATATTATTGGTATGTTATAAAAGCAATAATTTTTATTTAACTTACCATGTAAAAGCTTCAAAACGCGTAAAACAAGGCGTATAATTAGATCTTTTAGTCATTTCTTTTATAATTTGACAGTTAAGGCAGTTGATGTGACAAAATAAAAGAAACAAAGCGCCAAACAAAGCCATCTTGATTTTGAAAACAACTGTGTTTCCCATGTATTTTAAATGGGTGAATTGAAAAACTAGTGGTCTGTGACTGCCTATTACGGAATATTATTCCGTAACAATATGACAGAATGTCCTCATTCTGTAACAGTTTTCAGTTATAAAATGTATGAATTCCATAGAGAAAAATCATTACATTTCAACATGACTAAACTCCGCCATTGTTTTCAGTTCGACACAAGATGCACCGGTGATTTCTGAAAATGAGTTGTTTATGCAATATTTATACGAACATTTCAAATTGCGCGGGCTATTTGTGCTTCAAATTCACGCCTAACTAAATGTGCAATCGTCAGTGCAACTCCATATAACGTATGCAACGAGAAACGGTGTTTATTGGCGACTAAAATTAACTTGAATCCCTCAAGCGGACGATATTTTCAACTCTTGAAATGGTATTCTGTTATTTAACATTACAGTAAATATATATATATATATATATATATATATATATATATATATATATATATATATATATACAGTGTGTTCAAAAAAATTTCTAACTCGGAGTAGGCTATGTACAAAGAAACGTATGTCAATTAATGAAATGTCAATTTGATATAAGATATTGTCAAAAATGTTTTGTAAAGAAATCAAAGCTTTTCTTCTTGTATCTTATTTTAGAAATGGAAACAAATTAGAAAACGGCAAATGTCAATATACTGTATCCTTCTTTATTGTCTTTTCTTTTTAAAATTACATTTCATGATCAATTTTGACAACTTGACTTTTGAATTGAATAATGATCAGACACACGTTTCTCTGTTCATAGCCTACTCCGAGTTAGGAATTTTTTTGAACACTGTGTATATATATATATATAGGGCACGGAAGATCACGTGACCTATCATATGTTTTGTCCCTTTCTCACTTCAGACTCGATCTTCAGCTCTGCCCCATGCTAACTTCAGACTCTACTTTCGACGCAGTGCGCATGCGCTAGTTTGAATAGCTGTCACATTTCTAGCAAGATATCAAATGAGAATAAAATGAAGACAATAAGAAACAAATAGGTTTTTATTGAATTCTTCAATTATATAATATAATGGCAGATAACAATGTGATCATATGTATATTCATAAGTATTACGATCAGGATGCTCTTCGTTTTTATTCTTGCTTAAAAAGCAAATATTACCAACAGTAATTGACAATTTATAAATTTAGGGCTTCATCAACGACTTACTATCAAATCAGAGTAATCGATAATATGTCAGCAAGCAAGTGATATTTCTCATAAATATAAACGGCCACGAGCCACAGACGATGTCTCTCTTGTTTTTCACATGTAACCTACCTACCCTACCTACACAAATTGTCACTTGTTCCTTATTTTCAAATATTATTAGGTTTTAAATATTACCTCGATAATCGGTACTTGAGATAGTAAACAGTTTTATATTATAGTCCGACGACAAACTTGCACCCAACAACGTAATGGCATAGTTTGAAAAAGAATGACATTCACAAACAACAGAAAATAACAATAAAATAAATAACAACAAACAAGATAACAAAAAGAAATAAATAATAAAACACTACAATGAAAAACAATAACACAATCAATCGCTATATGCACAAGAACCGCCAAATAACAAAATGACAACAAATTCCACGCTTGCGCAAACTCATTCTTAAAATTTACCGCTAGAAAAATATGACAGCTATTCAAACTGACGCATGCGCACTGCGTCGAAAGTACAGTCTGAAGTTAGCATGGGACAGAGCTGAAAATCGAGTCTGAAGTGAGAAAGGGACAAAACATATGTTAGGTCACGTGATCTTCCGTGCCCTATATATATATATATATATATATATATATATATATATATATATATATATATATATATATATATATATATATATATATATATATATATATACGGAGAAAAATGTATACTTACAATAAAGATAATTATGTGTATAATAACAATAAAATATCGTTACGTATAGTGACAGCGCTTTTATTACTTGCGATTACAATACAAATATTGCTAAAACCTGACAATTTATTATATATGCGACAACTGTATATATTGCTGTCAAATCAATTAAAAATGTTTGCTGTAATAGCAAATTCAACTTGTATAAGATAGCAGCAATATATTTTCACTTTAACGGATGTTGTTGGTAATTCATATATTTAGGGTAGCAATTATTATTCTTATTTTATGTATTAAAAATTGTTACCTTTAGCATTTTGAGAATGTTATTATAGGTATTATGATGTTTACTCTAGCAATATATGTTATTTGTAGTTAATAATTAATATATTTATGGCACCTATCTTTTCATTTGTACTTCTGACCTAGGAAGGTAATAAAAGACCAGAGTTTAAATAAACATTTATATTTAAAAACATAAATAACATTATGTTTAACATTATACAAATTTAACAATATATATATATATATATATATATATATATATATATATATATATATATATATATATATATATATATATCACCAGCATTTTTTTTAAATGAATTAACACTGTAGTTTCATGGCATGGATTGGGGAATTGTAAGTGTAACAAAAATGGTCTACTTTGTGGTTTCGTACGTACAATTTGCACTATTACTAACAGTATGTTAGTGTGAAGTAGATACATTTATAAATCATATATAACTCGTATTTTCTGTTTTCTATTGGAAAGATCACATTGTCCGTTTATTTTATTTTTTTCATAATATTTTTAAGCCCTGAAAAGAAAGAAAAGTAAAAAAATAATGCGGCCAATTAAAATATATTTACTCCTTGAAATAACATATATATATATATATATATATATATATATATATATATATATATATATATATATATATATATCATTATTTATAAAACTTACATCCAAATACGCCGATGGACACTTCGAATGCCCATATCTTTTACGTAGACATCAGCCATGGGCTATGGCGTTAGAAAATATATACAAAATATCACCCATATTATTGTATTAGTTTTAATTCCAAAAGAATTGCAAACAAAGGTAGTGTTAACTGTTAACACAACGAAAACACCAGAAAGAACGCCTTCGTCTTGTCGTATCACAAGTCGTTTTTGTTGCACACGTTTATACTAAAATGGACGTTACTAGAAGGGACCCGCAGCTATACAGATTGATGTGCTGTAGCAATACCAAATAATGATAACAGATATAAATATGCTTGTAATACATATCTGTCTACACCCCGAATTTAAAACAATGATAGATACTTGATTTTATAAAATATTGTTATAATATTTTTAGCAATATGTATTCCAAAAATAACAATACAAAATATTTAAAGTAACATTGCGGATACGTACGAAATTAACAATATTTATAGTGTAAATTTACGTATCAAAATTAATATCAGATTGTTATTGTAATTTTCTATATTGTTAGTACAAATATAATTTACTTAGCAATAAATTTTTAACAATCCATTTTTCTCCGTGTGTGTAGGTATATATATATATATATATATATATATATATATATATATATATATATATATATATATATATATATATATATATATATATATATATATATATATATATATTGCATGTGCATTGCATTCCTTGCCGGTTTCTTGTTTGTCTTAAAGTACATATACATTACTTTGCAATATGAGCAAAAAACGAAAAAATATTAACATCGTCAATTGCAGCGTTTATGGCTGTCATTCTCAGGGTAGTAAGAAATTATCTGTCCCAAAAATTGGTGAGAGGAAGTGTGACATCCAATATAAATTTGGTAAAATGAAGTCTATCGACAAAAGAGAGAGCTGGATTAGGAAAATACGAATTGGAAAACAAGTGACGAATCATACGATGATAATAAAAATGAAAAGTATTGTACTATTTCCTGACCAATTTATGAGTAAAATAATACACTTTTCACTTTATGTGTAGCATTCAATATATTTCTTACACTTGTAATTAAAACAATTTGAAAGATATTTGACATTAGTTCCATTTTAATTTTCTTAACTAAATAAAGTAAATACATATTTATTTAACATCCATGAATAATATATGGTACTATTTTACTATCTTGTACAAAATATTAAGACAGTTGTAATGTGTTTGCACTGGTCACATGATGGCCAGCTATACAAGAGCATTTTGTAAATAATCAATGAGGTGTTGCACGGTTTTTTTTCTTTGCTTTAATCAAAAGAATAAGAAAAAATATTTAGCCCCTATTTTTAATTTTTTCGTATTATTCTTTATTCATGAGAAAATTGTCTTTGAAATTATAATGAATTTCCGCTTCCCCTTTCGCATGATGACGTCAGAATAAATCTAACCAATGAGGGCGTGGCTTACATTTGCCTCCGACGCCTTGCTCCGACGGAATTTAAACGAGTGTTGTTGTAAAGATCATTTTGATGTAAATATAAATATTTTTATAATTAAATAAGAACTATTGAATACATTTAGTTTTTTAGCTGGAAAATGATGCACTCAGGCTACGGTTTCTTATACCGGCTAATCTTTGCACTATATGCGATTCAAGTTGAGCGGACTCTATCTGGTGACCAAACATCGCACTAATTATGTGACGTCACAACGAGTATAGTTTCTTGCACTCCGTAAGAAGTAACGTTAGAATTTTAGACAAGATTTTAAAAATTCAGCAAGTATTTATATTTATTGGTGATGATTGTGAACACTTCCTCTGTTTAATTATACAATAAAATTCGCGAGTATTCCTAGTATGTTGAGACATTGTATATTTTTAGATAAATAAGGTTAAGTATAATGTTTGTAGTTATAATGACATAAATTTACTATAAATAAGTTAAAAACAACATGAATGCAAAATTAGATCGTTTAAGGATTAATTATATATTTGTAAATATTGTAGAAATATAGAATTTTCACCAAAACCAACGAAATCAAGTGTACTGTTGTGTTCCGAAATGTCATACCTAAAAATCGAGAAATCCCACCTTTTGTTTTCTCATATTTCCAAAATTGAGACAATGTGATAGATTAAACTGTTAATTGGAAAGCGAGTTACAAATTCAATGTTTGTTCCTTATATTTTTTAATGAAGATTATATATTGGTAGTTCTAAAACAATATAAACATATTCAATTATTTTATTATGTATTTATATTTAGGTTAATATATACATATTTATATTTAGGTTTTATATTTATACTTAGGTTAGTTTCCCGTCTTACACGAACAAGATGCTTTTTATTGCTAGTGAGCCAGAATTTATCAATTTTCCAATAATTTCATGCGGATATTTATTTACGCCGCTGATTTGTGGGGATAATCCAAAGAGAAGTGTTTAATTTTTGTCATCTGATTGTGTTTTACTATATGCTAGCATATGTCCAGAATTCAATACTTCATCATCCTCACAAAAATTTCTGCTGGTCGCAGAAGCATTTAGATAATTAAACACATCCTTTATTAACAGTCTCATTACTAATAAACTATTAATTTATGAAATATATGTATTAAAACAGCAATACACACACAAACTTTAATGCAGAAGTGAACGACAATTTGAAAACATACTCGTTGTGACGTCACGTCACGTGTTAAAAGTTGCGGGAAAAGTTAATTTGAATCGCCTGTTGGACCATAAGAGAGATTGATAAATCCAGGATAAAATATTATTAGACGGTATTGCTTAAGACCACTACTGACGATAATGTCAATCTCCAACTGAAGAGGATCTATTCCAAACAATATGTCGCTGGAATATGTTTTATATATGTTTTAATAATATTGTATTCTGTATGTTCCTGACACGACTTAAATCCAAAAGTTAAAATAGAAAATAAAGTGTGTGTGTGTGTCATAAAGTGTCAGGTGTCAACTAAAATGGAAAAAAGAAAAATTACTCAGAAATAGACAAAGAAAACATGTTGGAGATAAATAAATGTAAAAATTATATATGGGATTAAATTTATAATGAATTTAATTAATGTTGACATGTGTCAAATTTATTTTACACAATAAAATTTACTTCCTCGAACATCGGTGGAGTATGGTCTTGGTATGGTCAGACCTTATGTCACACAGTTGTCATTAAAGCAATCATTGACGTTGATGTATGATATATTTGTTTTTTTTTATCATCTTTCCAGTTTTGTCATAGGCAAATGTATAGGTACGTTCTATTGGTGTCAGAAATCTTCCTACTTCTTCTAGTAGAACACAATGGTCGTTATTTTGCGTCAAAAAAATCGAAATATTGCTACGAATCATTCCAACTTCAGAGTTGGAAGCGTTGGTAGGAAGATATATAGAGTGGAGATAAATTCAAAATTTTACTAGCCGACTGTCGCGCGTACATTTCTGTCACATTTGTGAATGTTTAGAGTGGACTGTGCTCAACAAAAATATCTCCTTTACGTTTTTATTATTTAATATATTTTTATATAATTATAATCTCTGTAATATTTGCATAACAGCATTTTGAAGATCCAAAATAAACATACAAAGTTATCTTTAGTTGTTAACTAACTATAACACATAACCAATGCCACTGTTCTATTGTATTTATTTTTTTACTTGACAGTTATTTGCTACTGAGTGTTCTATTGCTTTAAGAATATTCTTATTCTAGTAGGAATATTTCTGACACCGATAGAACGTACCTTATGTCTGATGCCACAGACGGTGTAATTTGGCGCCAATTCCAAAAGTAAATTTTTAAACTGCTACTGTGCTTAATGTATACAGAAATTTGAACAGAAAATCATATTTAATCACACTGTAGAACGTAATTATTCGAATTTCAGAAGAAAAAAGATATGTTAATATTTTTTGCAACACCTCATTGTAAATTTAAAATTCTTCTAATCTCATGAGGATGTGACGTTAGAGCACTTGTTTAAACACAGCCCAATTATTTTTTAGTCTGTAGCTTTATGCTCATTAACGCCACATAAAAATAACAACCCACGATTCAACAATTCTCCCCCTTCTATAAAACTTCGAGAAGAATTTGTTGCTTCCAAATAGGTAAACATTTGCTTAGAAATAAGTCTAAGATAACTTTCTTCGAATGTCGTTATAATTTATACAAAATTATTACTAACACTATTTATAAAAAGTTTATAAGTGCATGAGTGTCAGGTCGCGAATCTGGGGAACCGGGTTCGATCCCGACCGACGCAAAATATTTCCAATTTTAAATGGCACAAAATTGACCCCTGTGGTGCACTCTCCACGCCAACAATGAGTGCCCATAAGGTGACGCCTGGTAAGCGCCCGCACGGTGCAAATATATCATTATTACCGATATCTGTGTACAAAGCAGATTGGCACACCCAGCAATGGGTAATAAGCCGTGATGATATATTTGTTTATTTATTTATAAAAAGTTTAATGAATTTGTTATACTTCAAAACGAATGTTGGGTTGGTTATACAATGTTTCTGTATGCGATCTTATAGCACAATACCATTTTCAGAGCACGTGTATGCTACCAAACTAGCGCCGCCATCGGTAGTTTTAGTCGCCAATAGAATTGATTGTACAATTATTAAAATTTAGGTATGGTGTGTTTACGTTTGTAGTGGTTATTGTGGTAATCCGTATTTAAATTCAAATTGATGTTGGCCAGAACGTTTTGGTTTGTGGATGTTTCTGCGCTGGTGCTGGTAGAGCTGGAGCTAGTACGTGGACGACTTGGACAATCTGTGGAAAAGATCTTCTGGGCTATGTCCATTTTATTTCGCACTAACTATCAATGTATCCTTCTGCCACTGTTGTCGACTTCCAGGCCACATGACGTTTAATATCTGCAAAGTCTGCACCAGCGTGAGAAAGTATTGAAGCAGAAGAACGGCGGAAACAATGCCAGGTGAAAAGATGTGGCTGTTCTAATTTTAAAAAATCTGATGTGGCCAGCACTTTACTTTCCGTCCGTTATATGAGGCATTTACGAAAATTCTACTGGTGAACTGTTACCGGGAAACAGCTGTTTATCAAGTTATAGCTACCGGAATCGATATTTTAAGAACGCAAGTGGTAAACAGGGGTAGTTCCATAACCTATAGAAAAAATTGAAACGGGTTAGAAATTGAATGTAGTTAACAAAATGAGCAGATTAGATTCTTCATGAATCCGGTAGATGAATCTGGTAGATATTGTACAATTTTCGAACACGGTAACTTTTTACCACTCGTGTTTTCGAACACAGTCGGTAGATGCGGTATCTACCGGTAGAATTTTCCTAAATGCCTATGTATTTTCTATAAAATCCTTACAGAAAGTTCCTTGCAAAAGATTCTAAATTTCTTGTATGTACATTACCTGTCGACAGTTGTATGTATTTTATACAAATTCCATACAGAAAGTTTCGAGCAAAAATATTCTATATTTCGAGTAAAATTATAACACATATATACTACGAATATGTCAATTGACACTGACATCTTTCAATCAAAATTTTTTTAATTTAGTAGCTGTTTCTAGCATAGCTGGCTAATTTATGAAATTTAATGTCTTTATAATTTTATAACTCTATTATCTATTTAATACGGAGTATAAAATGCAGTCAAATCATATATAGAATACAATGTTCTTTAATATTTATAATTTATTTTATTTATTTTTTTTATTTTTTTATTAATTATTTTTTATATATTTATAGATGGTAGGTTGAGTGATTGGTTTCGTATAAATGTTGGTGTGAAACAGGTCTGTGGTATGTCTCCGCGGTTGTTTAACTTGTATATGGATGTGTTGTTGCGACGAGCATTGAGTGAAATGGATGGTGTACAAGTGAAAGTATTACGCCTGCGTTAGCGTATGCGGATGATGTAGTTGTTTTAGGTGAAAATGAAGAGCAACTCAGAAGAATGATAGAGAGAATACATGTAGTTGGAAGAAGTATGAATCTGAAGTTGAATGTTCATAAATCCAATGTGTTAGTATTTGAAAGGAGTAAATTGGTGACTGTGTGCAATGTGTTGGTGGATGGAGTGAAACTGGAGCAAGTGAATGAATTTGTATATTTGGGTAGCATGATGTCAAGGGATGGTCGAATTGATAAAGAAATTGAAAGGAGAGTGAGTGCGGGGTGTCAGGTAATGGGTGCTCTGGGTACGTTTTCTCGAAACGTAAACGTATCTAGAGAAGCTCGTTTAAGTGTGTATAATGGAGTGCTAGTGCCTGCTTTAATGTATGGAACCGAATGTTGGGCACGGACGGGAAAGCATAAAAAGAGAGTGACTGCCGTGGAAATGAGGTATTTACGTGGAGTATGTGGATATGTAAGACGGGATCGCGTGAGGAATAATTTGGTGTATGAAGAATGTATGGTTAGGAAGAATGTTGTTAAGAGAGTAGGAATGAGCCAGTTGAGATGGTTTGGTCATGTGGAGAGAATGAAGAGTGAACGTCTTGTAAAGCATATATATCTTGGTGAAATTGAGGGTGTTCGATTGCGTGGCCTTCCAGAGTGTAAGTGGATGGATGTGATTGATAAGGTACTAAAAGAGAGAAAGTTTCCGAGTGGGAAGAGAAGAAGAGCGTGTATGAATGCGATTATGAATGTGGCCGAGGTGAAAGAAGTGTGCTTAGACAGGAATGTGTGGCGAAGGATGATTGTTTCGTAACTATTATTGTGGTCCGGTTGCGGTATTTCGCTACCGAAAATCGGTCACTTTGATATGTTAAGAGTGAGGAATATATGTTGTATCTTTGATGTCAGGTTAGTAAGAATGTTGTTGAAAGAGAGAGTGATTATTTTTTGGATGATGTTATTTTTATTCTTTCGGGTTTGTGCTAACCCACTAAGTGGGAAATGCGTGATTTTATGTATGTATGTATGTATGTATGTATGTATTAAATGTGAAAAAATGATATTTACCGAAACCCAAGTAGCCGTAAACAAATATGAGCCGTAATGCTTCTGTGCGTTAGGTAAAGCTTTCTGTTGCTGTTTTTAATTGAAATGGTCGAACTCGTCTACGTCCCGCATAAATACAGTTGTTTCCTTTAATACAACTAGTGCTTTTTTGTGGTAAACTAATGACTTTAAAGCAAAATGTTATATAACAAAATGATCAAGAATAAGAGACAAATTTATCAGTAATAACAAACCGAAAATTCAAACAACGGAACAAAATTATATATTGTTAGATGGTACCCTATGTGGTATTAAAAATTAAAAATGTTAAAATATTCGTCTCAATCTCCATAATCATCCTCAACTGGTAGGAAGCACTTACTGCCCTTAAATATTTATATATTGCTACGAAAAACAGGAATGTCGTGGTTAATTTTTATAAGGAATGGTTCTCGGAATGGATACACATAATTAGATGTGAATAATAATTAAAAAAATATATATTTCGCAATACTATGCACATTTAATTTTATTATAAAAGTATTACCTCAGCACCACACAGTGTTTGTTGAGTAGTGAAGAGGTATCTTTGTCCTTGAGCACCAAATACATAAATTTTATAATATAAGCATCATACTGATATAAATAGTATATTACATAACGAGCATGGAAAGTGTATGATATCGTGCGAGTGAGAATATTTACGCACGAGGCCTTGGCCGAGGGCAGAAACTCACGAGCATACGATAATCACTTTCCAGCGAGTTATGTACACTATTTTTCCCACGACAGTACGAAATTAATAAACAATAATGTACTAGTAAGTCATTTATTTTTTAACATCATTTATAAAATTTATTGTAATGGTATTATTGTAACAATTAGTAAAAGTGATAGGGTGTGTAACTGTTTGATTGTTCATCAGATTAGATAGTGTATGACTTTGTTGAATATTGGTTTCGTTATTATTCGAAGATCCTGCCAATGGAGTTGGTGGATCCTGGTCCGGGAGTACTTCAGTCGTGTGTTTAGAATGAAATTCGTGTGCAGCAGGATTTACAGCTTGTAAAATTGTATTTGCAACTTGCATTTTGTTTGTAAAGGACTCATCGATGTAGCTTTCGGCCACGGTCGTGGATTTCCACCCTCCGTGGCGCTTGAGCGTAGTAATATCTCCACCTGCATCTACCAGTATTGTTGCCGATGACCGACGAAAACAATGTCCGGTATATAGTTTCGGATTGTCTAGATGTAAATAGGAAGCTATTTCTCTTGGCACGAAGCCATATTTATTGACACCTACTGGCTGTTTGTGCATTTTTGTTTCTGGTAGTTTAAAAAGAAACGCCGCTCATTTATATCTGATGGTCTAAGGATGGCATATTTTTTGAAGTATTCATAGAATTTACCAGTAATGGTAAATGAACGCGGCTGGTTTGTTTTGGTATCTCGTATGTGAATCAGTGCAGCTGATTTTAGATCTTCGACATCATCGACCTTCAGTTGAGCTAATTCTTGCTTACGGCATGCTCCAGTAATACCAACAATTAACGCTACCTGGAAGAACAGTACAATCGGTGGCGGATTTCCTATTAGGCAAAGTAGGCTGAAGCCTGCGACGGCAAAATTTTGACGGTCGCAAATTACCAGAGAATAGTTTTCAACAAATATTTTTACCTTCCGTCACCTTTAGGTAAGGAAGGTATTGTCTTTGGTCAAAAAATTCGGTGGTGAGTTTTTGATGAATAAGCACGTTTTAGGGTCCTTAGAATACGATTTTACTATTTTTACGATGATGTCTGTATGTGTGTGTGTGTGTGTGTGTGTGTGTGTGTGTGTGTGTGTGTGTGTGTGTGTGTGTGTGTGTGTGTGTGTGTGTGTGTGTGTGTGTGTGTGTGTGTGTGTGTGTGTGTGTGTGTGTGTGTGTGTGTGTGTGTGTGTGTGTGTGTGTGTGTGTGTGTGTGTGTGTGTGTGTGTGTGTGTGTGTGTGTGTGTGTGTGTGTGTGTGTGTGTGTGTGTGTGTGTGTGTGTGTGTGTGTGTGTGTGTGTGTGTGTGTGTGTGTGTGTGTGTGTGTGTGTGTGTGTGTGTGTGTGTGTGTGTGTGTGTGTGTGTGTGTGTGTGTGTGTGTGTGTGTGTGTGTGTGTGTGTGTGTGTGTGTGTGTGTGTGTGTGTGTGTGTGTGTGTGTGTGTGTGTGTGTGTGTGTGTGTGTGTGTGTGTGTGTGTGTGTGTGTGTGTGTGTGTGTGTGTGTGTGTGTGTGTGTGTGTGTGTGTGTGTGTGTGTGTGTGTGTGTGTGTGTGTGTGTGTGTGTGTGTGTGTGTGTGTGTGTGTGTGTGTGTGTGTGTGTGTGTGTGTGTGTGTGTGTGTGTGTGTGTGTGTGTGTGTGTGTGTGTGTGTGTGTGTGTGTGTGTGTGTGTGTGTGTGTGTGTGTGTGTGTGTGTGTGTGTGTGTGTGTGTGTGTGTGTGTGTGTGTGTGTGTGTGTGTGTGTGTGTGTGTGTGTGTGTGTGTGTGTGTGTGTGTGTGTGTGTGTGTGTGTGTGTGTGTGTGTGTGTGTGTGTGTGTGTGTGTGTGTGTGTGTGTGTGTGTGTGTGTGTGTGTGTGTGTGTGTGTGTGTGTGTGTGTGTGTGTGTGTGTGTGTGTGTGTGTGTGTGTGTGTGTGTGTGTGTGTGTGTGTGTGTGTGTGTGTGTGTGTGTGTGTGTGTGTGTGTGTGTGTGTGTGTGTGTGTGTGTGTGTGTGTGTGTGTGTGTGTGTGTGTGTGTGTGTGTGTGTGTGTGTGTGTGTGTGTGTGTGTGTGTGTGTGTGTGTGTGTGTGTGTGTGTGTGTGTGTGTGTGTGTGTGTGTGTGTGTGTGTGTGTGTGTGTGTGTGTGTGTGTGTGTGTGTGTGTGTGTGTGTGTGTGTGTGTGTGTGTGTGTGTGTGTGTGTGTGTGTGTGTGTGTGTGTGTGTGTGTGTGTGTGTGTGTGTGTGTGTGTGTGTGTGTGTGTGTGTGTGTGTGTGTGTGTGTGTGTGTGTGTGTGTGTGTGTGTGTGTGTGTGTGTGTGTGTGTGTGTGTGTGTGTGTGTGTGTGTGTGTGTGTGTGTGTGTGTGTGTGTGTGTGTGTGTGTGTGTGTGTGTGTGTGTGTGTGTGTGTGTGTGTGTGTGTGTGTGTGTGTGTGTGTGTGTGTGTGTGTGTGTGTGTGTGTGTGTGTGTGTGTGTGTGTGTGTGTGTGTGTGTGTGTGTGTGTGTGTGTGTGTGTGTGTGTGTGTGTGTGTGTGTGTGTGTGTGTGTGTGTGTGTGTGTGTGTGTGTGTGTGTGTGTGTGTGTGTGTGTGTGTGTGTGTGTGTGTGTGTGTGTGTGTGTGTGTGTGTGTGTGTGTGTGTGTGTGTGTGTGTGTGTGTGTGTGTGTGTGTGTGTGTGTGTGTGTGTGTGTGTGTGTGTGTGTGTGTGTGTGTGTGTGTGTGTGTGTGTGTGTGTGTGTGTGTGTGTGTGTGTGTGTGTGTGTGTGTGTGTGTGTGTGTGTGTGTGTGTGTGTGTGTGTGTGTGTGTGTGTGTGTGTGTGTGTGTGTGTGTGTGTGTGTGTGTGTGTGTGTGTGTGTGTGTGTGTGTGTGTGTGTGTGTGTGTGTGTGTGTGTGTGTGTGTGTGTGTGTGTGTGTGTGTGTGTGTGTGTGTGTGTGTGTGTGTGTGTGTGTGTGTGTGTGTGTGTGTGTGTGTGTGTGTGTGTGTGTGTGTGTGTGTGTGTGTGTGTGTGTGTGTGTGTGTGTGTGTGTGTGTGTGTGTGTGTGTGTGTGTGTGTGTGTGTGTGTGTGTGTGTGTGTGTGTGTGTGTGTGTGTGTGTGTGTGTGTGTGTGTGTGTGTGTGTGTGTGTGTGTGTGTGTGTGTGTGTGTGTGTGTGTGTGTGTGTGTGTGTGTGTGTGTGTGTGTGTGTGTGTGTGTGTGTGTGTGTGTGTGTGTGTGTGTGTGTGTGTGTGTGTGTGTGTGTGTGTGTGTGTGTGTGTGTGTGTGTGTGTGTGTGTGTGTGGGTGGGTGGGTGGGTGGGTGTGTGTGTGTGTGTGTGTGTGTGTGTGTGTGTGTGGGTGTGGGTGTGTGTGTAACAAAATTTTCGTCTACGATAACTTCCATACTACAATTCTAAAAATTATAATTCTTTCGTATTTCTCTTCGTTACATCCATGCGAAGAGCTGATTAGATTTTGGTTAGAATTGGACAACCGGAAGTACCCTCATTTGAAGAATTTAACAGCTTTTCTTGAAAAAACTATGTTAAATATCATTTTTTCACGTTTAATGTTATTATAAATATTAAAGAATATTTAATTTTCTATACGATTTGATTGCATTTTATACCTAATATTAAATGGACATAGAGTTAAAAAATTATAAAGAAATTAAATTTCATAAAGTAGCCATAGCTGTGGAAACAGCTACTATATTAAGAAAATTTTGATTGAAAGATGTCAGTGTCAAGTGAAATTGACATAGTGTGTTTGTCTTATAATTTTACTGGAATAGGTATAGGATCTGTTGCTTTCTGTATGGAATTTGTATAAAATACATACAACTGCTTTAAGGTAATGTACAAGAAATAATAATAATAAATCTTTTATTTCTGCAGATACATTACACTGTATATAGAAAACGTCACAAAATAATAATTTTCTTTATGAAATTTGCATAAAATACATGCAACTGCCGGAAGGTAATGTACAAGAAATAGAATATTTAATTTAGCAAGGAACTTTCCGTATGAAATTTGTACAAAATACATAGAACTGACGGAAGGTAATGTGCTGGCCACATCAGATTTTTTTTAAATGAATTAAAATTGCCGCGTGTACTTTCGCAAATACGAAAAGATGAATTTAAACAGGGTGCCAAAAACTAAGAATTTAGTTATATAATGAATATAAATAATGAACAAAGAAATACTTGATTACAATAATAAGAATGTGATACCTACCAAAAAAGTAAATGACCAATCACACAAAAAAATTATTATAGGTAATAAAGAAAATTTGATTGCAATAATAAATATCAGTAATTACACAAAAATAAATTGATTATAATCGTTGTTGGATTTAGGCGGCAAACTAATATCAGGCTTCTGGCAGCAAAATCGTAAATCCGCCACTGAATACAATAGATATGAATTAATAAAAAGAAATTCTTTTATATTTACCTTTACGAACAATTATTTGTCATTTGGAGCTTCTAGTAAGAATTTATTTATTTCCTGCGATGTGAGAGTTTTCGATTTTTTCTATTTATAACCGTCTGATTTCCTCTTCAAAAGTACCCATAAGGAGTTCGGTTTGATCTTTTCAGATATTTCTCCAAAGTAAGCTAGTAGCACATTTTCCGAAAAGGACGTTTTGATTTCCTTAACTTTTCTCCAGTCCATAAATTGCTTATATGTTATTTTGTACCTGTTTTGGGATTTTTCGGGTAGCAAATTGAGGGAGGTGTTTTGAGCCGCTTCAGTTATATTTGGTGGGGTGCACTCTTGAGACGAATCACTTTCAACCCCATTATTATCCATATTTAAAAAAATAATGCGATGTACCGTGAAAAACGAGATGACAGGAAAAAATTATCAATTGTCAGAAAGTAAACACAAGCCTACTTACTAGAAAGTGAAACAAATGTACAATATCTATGGATTAACAAACACGTTTGTTATGATGATAAGGTACGGTTGAATGATATTGTTTATTTTCGTAACTAGGTGACTGTATGGATTCTGTTACTTTCGTATATGGTTGTGGGAAAAGAATATAAGTGTAGAATAAGCAATAAACAAATTATACAAAATAGTAATCTATCCAGACATTTGACAAGTCATAATGGAAACAAAGACTACATTTATGTACGATATGCAGTAAACTATTTAAATATAGTACAGGTGCCAATTTTAAAAGTTCCCGCCTGAAAATTCATGAATAGGCAATCCTGGATACATTTCATAATTGACTTGGAATTTAAAATTTTGTTTTGCTCTTATACCAACTGTGATTATTCGATTTAAAGTACTAATATTCACCAAGTTGCTTATGAAATATATTTTGTTTTGCCTATTCTTAAAATTTCAGGCGGGAGCATATAAAATGGGCACTCTGTATATATCTATCCAAACATGAAAAGTCACACTGGGATTAAAGAAAATCAAGGAACTGTATGCGGAAAATTGTTTATGTTAAAAACTTACCTCACCGAACATATGAAAATACATGCTGGGACAAAAGCATATAAGCGTAGTAAGTATATGTGAAAAATCGTTTATACAAAAAATTACGCTCATTAGGCTTATGGTAATTCATAAGCCTGAAAATAACTGCAGTCGATCTCATCGTAATAAAAAGTGATTGTAGTTGCTGTCATTTAATACTATAAATAATGATAATCGGACATCTGAAATACTAACTCAATTGGGGAATTAGTATGTGCTACCTGTTATAAATAATTTTTAAGTAAATATTTACAGAGTTGCGCGAAAATTTTCTGTAAAAAAACCTTATATTCAACTTTGGGCTTCGTCGGAAGCAAAAACATCGTTGATTTTTTAAGTGGAATGGTAGGTGCATATATTTTTGGAAAGTATTTAAAATTAGCTTTACAATGATGTAAAATACTTGCATTTTCATTTAAAAAATAACCTAGTGTAACGCACCTCTCCACTCAACTCCCCACTCTACTACCTCAGCGCTGCCGTTGCTACACTACTTGCCAAATGCCAACCGACCACGTTACGACCACCGACTACCGCCGATGAGTGTGGGCTGCCTTGCCTAGTCGAGTAGACTTGTAGTAGTTAGACGGTGCGCGCCCTTATTTATCTTATATTTGTTAGAATTATTAGTTTACTTTATATATCCTTACAGTAATATTAGTTTGTTTGTGAAGTTTTCTAACATGTTAATTTACACTCAACCCACAATCAATTTCTTACAAATTGTTTGTGAACATATAAATAAATAAATATCAAATTGAAAAACATAATCATGATAAATTTCGAGTTCTTTGTGTAGTGCTGTAGAGAACTTGGGTTAAAAAAAATTGTTATCGATGACTGCCAATACACATAGGGAAGGACAAGATAATGGAGGAAATTTATTTTAAGATTCTGTCGGAGGTATTTGCTATGCCTGAGTATTTGGCGAGAACTCAGATTGTTTCCGAGCAGAAGGGGCGGTGGATACTAGAGGTTTCTCTGGCGACAAAGGACGCGCTATGTTCAGAGGGTCGGGTTTATATTGGGTGGAGTAGTTTCCGCGTTCACGAAGTTGATGCCGTACCGCTGCTACACGTGTGGGCACATGGCGAAGGAATGTCCTGTGAGGGAGAATTTGTGTCGCAGGTGCGAGGTGAAGGGGTACCTTGCGAAGGATTGCCAGAGAATGGAAGTTTGTCGTAACTGTATTGTAGCCAAGTGTGTCCGGAGTACTTGCGAGCGGCGGCGAGAATGAGGGCGCGTATTACTGCTGATTAATGGCTTGCATTCGCATTATTCAGTTGAATTGTGGGCGGGGTAGGGAGATCATGTCTGACGCGGGTCAGGGGTTGTTAGCAGATCGCATTGGGATAGCTCTGTTGCAGGAGCCCTATGCGGTCGGGACACGTGTTTATGGCCTGCCGTTCGCTATGCGAGTATACTCGCATGCGGGTAGGGGAATGTCCAAGGCGGCATTAGTCGTCGTATACTATACACTCGACGTCATGGTGATCCCTGAGTTGGTCACAACCACGAAAGTCTGTTTTGCCATAGTTGGGCCTTTAGGTAGATTTCCTTTTTGCTCGTTGTATTATCGATTGGGGGAGGGGATATCAGGCTTGATCTCGACTACTTACGCAGGGTGATTGAGATTGCGAATGGTACTCCGTTGATCTTGACTACTTACGCAGGGCGATTGAGAGTGCGAATGGTACTCCGTTAGTAATGGGGTTAGATGGGAACGCCGTTTCGCTGCAGTGGTTCAGCAAGGGGGACAACCGGTACGGGGAGAAGGTTGACCGCGGTCTCTTGGTTGAAGACCTAATCAACGAGCGGGGGTTAGTTGTGCTCAACCAGCCGAGTTTGATTTACACTTATTGTGGGCCGGGCGGAATGAGCGACATTAATATTTCGTTGGTTCACATGTCTGGGGATCGATTTAACTGGACGTGGGATGTTTTCGATAGTTGGGGTATGTCGGACCATAACACTATGTAATTCACGGTCTCAGGTAGGGATGGCGGTGGGCGCGACACGGTAGATCGTCTGGGTTGGGTGACAAAGGGTGTAGACTGGGAACTGTACGAGACGGAATTGTTGATGTCGCTGAAGTCGACTTGCCGGCCGAAAGGCAATCGGAAGTTCTTTTGAATTGGGTGACCAATACAAATGAACGTCTTGTGGAGGAGACCGAGAGGCAAGAGGCGAAGACAGGTCCAGTGGTGGACAAGCGACTTGGCGGCATTGCGGCGCGATTCAAGGCGCTTGCACAGGCTATTCCAGCGAGCTAGACGGGAACAGTTGCATACTTCGACACAGAGGGAGGCAGTGTACTGAGCTTCTGTTCGAGCATATAGTCAAATGCTCAGGGAGGAGAAGGATGGGCATTAGCGGGAGTTCGTGCAGGAGCAAGGTAAAGACGATCCGTGGGGGGCGCTATACCGGATTTGCCGGGGTTTACGTGCGGACGCGGACATTCCGAGGATTAGGCAGGGTAACAGGGTCGCCGAGTCATGGGATGAAAGCGCGGACATTTTGTTGGGTAGCTTCTTTCCGGGGGCTGATGAACCTACGAGGGCTATAAAAGTCAGGGAGGAGGCTAGGGAATTTAGCTGGGATGAAGTGGAGTCGGCAGTGGCTGTGGGTAAATCACCTGGCTTAGATGGGGTCGATGTTGTAACTCTCCGTCACGTGTAGGCGGCGCTGGGGTTCTACGTTAAGTACGAGGCAATTCAGGTTTTATTGGGAGAGTTGCCATGGTGGTTGAAAGCTAAGAGAAGGGCGGGTTGTATAGGGTGATGCATGGGTTACCACTAACACCCATGGACCTGGCAGCGGATGGGGAAGTTAGGGGTCTAAACCAACCTTAGGTGAAGACCCTGCTGGCGGGAAAGGCCATTGAGGCTTGGCAGCGGGAGTGGGACGCGTCGGAGAGGGGTAGGGTTACCTACTCCTTCATCCACGACGTCTCATTTGCCGGCCGGTGTCGGTGGTTCGATCCCAGTCTGACGCTGAACTATCTGTTGATAGGCCATGGGAGCATAAGGGCGTTTTTGCATGCTAGGGGCTTGGAGGTTGAATGTGGTAGAGCGGATGAGGATTGGCTACATGTTCTTCATGTCTATACTCTCCTCGACGACGTCAAGAACCTGGGGGCGATGGAGGTGATCTTGCGAGGGGGAACAATAGACGTATCGAGGCTATTTGAAAACTAGGATAGGTACAGGGTGGTAGAAGGATCCCAGCATTCGAGGTAGTATAGTATGCGAGTGTGCGAGAGGCTGGGTTGAACAACGGGGTGAAAGTTGTGTGATAGTTGTGCGTAGCTTGAATGGGCAGTGTGCAAGATGCCATTACGTTGCAGTGGTGGGTACTTGCACACTTCATTGGGCCAAGGGTGTAGAAGCCTGGTGGTACCCGACGGATTAGCCTCGTCTTCTCCCAAGGACTGCCAGATGGAAGCAAGGAAGTGGCGACTCCCCCACCTTGGAGCTGGCGACACTGATGCCTGACTTGCAGGAGCCTAATTAAGTAGCTGTTGGAGTTGGAGGGGTGGTGCTGCTGTGCGTCGCCAGGAATGGTGGCGTCGGTACCGCTGCCACTTTGGCCTTGTATCAGCGCAACCTGCACCGGAATGTTAATCCGGTACTCCGTGGGGCTGACCGTGCCCGAGATACTTATACCCGGTCGGCGTAATGGGAAGCGCTCTGTGGTTTGAAGCATGCGCGAAGGCGGGGAGGCAGTAGTTTCAAAAGGCATATGCTGCTTAGTGGTGCTACGTCACTTCCGCGGGTGAGCTGCGTGACAATACGGCTCGGGTATTAGCCTGCATAGCTAGTAAGGTATGGATAGTTACCCGCCCCCACCAGTGGGCCTCAATCGGGCTTGCACCCGGTGACAGGGATCGCTCGGCAGCGAACTGGTAGTCACAGCCTCGACTTTGACGCGTCTGATTTAACGATATTCAGTCCCTGTTTTTATGGTTTGCCGAATGTAGTCCTGAAAGGCGGAACATTCCGACATTGTTATAGTGCTGTACTCTGTACATCCCTCGCTTCACAACTAAACTTCGCGTCACGTGTTACAGTTCAACTTCAAGCTCTCTTTCAATTGCAGATGCTCGTGATTCATATGAAATTTTTTTTGTTTGGGTTTCGTAATCGTTTCTTCAGACTGCAAACTCTTTCTTTTTCCCAATATTTCATTAGCGCGGGGTGTAGAAGTGCTAGCTGCTTCAGGAAAAGAAATTATTCTTTGATTTAAATTTTGTTCTTCGTTCACGTTCTGTAACACAAGCGACTCGTCCAAAACGTAATTTTCTTCTTGCATTACAGTGGCCAGTGCAATAGTGTCACTATCTATGGAGGCTTGGAATTCAATATCTACATTATTTAATACTCCGTCAATATGATCGTCTTTTGGAGGAATAAATATACCACCCCCTGTAGCCATCCGCTGTTTTTCTCTTCAATTAAGTCCTTCCTTCTTCTCCATTTTAAATTATCCCATGCCTTACGCAGTTGTTGAGATGTTCGATTAGTATTGGCGCTAATGGAGTTAAACTCGCTGGTTATTTGATCCCATATCTTCTTTTTTTGGGATATACTAATACAATCAGTTCTTTTGCATTCTAATATATCTTTATACCGATCTACCATCTCAGTCAGACATAACTTCTCATCTCCTGACATGTATTTTTTATCCGGCTTTGCTGACATTATTTGCAAGTCGATGTAATAGCTTGTGATTGTTCACTGACTTACCAAAACAACGAAAATTAGAACACATCTCAAAACACGGCTCACTTGAGTGACTCATACGTTTACTTTATTGAATACGAAATTGAGTAAGAAGTGAGTGTTCGCTTATCTCACACTCAAGTGAGTTACAACTAAGTGACAACTCAGTCTAGGTTGAGTGTTCATTGAGTAACGTCTCTGAATTTGGGCCTAAGTCTAGGGGTCTGGGGTATGCGCTTTTAAAAGAGTGCGTCTACGGATTTTCTCTTCGGATTATGTTTACAAGGTTGTTAGAGATGTTTTTATCTTGGTCACATGATCTGTAGCCCGTCAGTTTTCTTTCAAAATGGCCGCCAAAAAAATAGGTAATTTATATAAAATAATATGTTTGGTATCAAATTAAAACTCTAAGTACTGCCAATTACCATATCGTGTTAGTTAGGTAAAGTGATATGCATACAGGGTGATCAGCGAAAGTCCGGCACCAAAAATATTTCGTTCATTTTGAATTTTTGAGAGATAAAAATGTTAACAAGCAAAGTTAAACAAGACAAAGGGGCACATAAGCAGAACGCAATAAGAATTTTATATCACTTTCGGTTTTGGCGGAAATAGTACAATTTTGCTTGCTATATTTTATTTTATATGGAATTATATTAATACATATTTTAAAAATAAATGGTCGCCATTTTGAAATGGTTAAAATAAAACTATTCTATATTTCTATCATTTTGAAACTAATTTATGCAAATTCTGACAAAAAATTACCGATTCCTCGTGATAGATTCAAAGTTGTACCCATTTCCGCTAAAACTGGAAGTGACACAAAATTATTACTACGATCATCTTATGAGCCCCTTTGTGCAGTTTAACTTTGCTTCTTAACATTTTTTTATATCTCTCTAAAGCTCAAAATAAACGAAATATTCTTGGTGTCGGACTTTCGCCGATCTCCCGGTATTCATATCAATTTACCTAACTAACACGATATAGTAATTGGCAGTACTTAGAGTTTTAATTTGATACCAAACATGATAATATTCGACATAAATTGCCTATTTTCATTTTAAAATAATGAATTAAAACGGATATGTTTGGCGGCTATTTTGCAAAAAACTGACAAGCTACAGATCTTGTGACTAAGATAAAATCATATCTAACAACCTTGTAAACATAATCCGAAAAGAAATCCATAGCGCGTACCCCAGGCCCCTAGACTAAATGTACAGTCTTCCAGCGGAAGCTCAAAATTTATCAAAAAAAAATCAAATTGCCATAACTGTTGTCCGGTTGAAGATAACATAGAAAATTGTATCTATCATTTTGAAGAGAATTTAATCCTCTACAACTTCTTTTCTGGTAATTTTTCTATAAACCGAAGAGATGAGATGCTAGAGAGAAAAGTTTCACGAAAAACGTCAGGTAAAATATATTTTTTCGAAAATTTGTGGTGTTTGATAGCAGATATCTCATAAACGGTTGAAGATAGAAAAAAACTTAAAAATATAGGAAATTTTGTCAACTTTCATTTTGTATATAACGACTTTTTTGATACGGCGCATCGTATCCAAGATATAAGCAAAAAACCAAAAATAGATACCTTCTCGGTCCCCCCTGCACCCCGCTCACCATCTATGTCCGGGGACTTTTAGTATGTTTACCTCCTAACGACTAACGACTCCAAACAAAGCCCTGAAGTTAAAAATTGTGACACCCTCCATGCATTCTATAACCCCTCTATTGACTGGACCAGACTGGACTATACATTTGACATCATTTACGTTGTTTGCGCATGTAAGTAAGCTATCATAGATTACGCGTAGACGCTGGGATACAAAAACAATTCGGGAATACCACATCCAAGAGATGGCAGCACTGCAAACAGACTTATAGGGAAAACGTTGAGTTTTTCACTTGCAGTCGTTGTAGTTTGATGCTGTTTTAGGAAATATTCTATTATTTTTGATTAAATTCAGAATGTTTATTACAATGACAGATGTATATATTTATTTAAAAGGTGCTGTGCTGCCTATAACCGAAGGAGAAGCAATGTATGAAGGTAAAATGATATACAAATTTGTGGTTATCTTGCTTGTTAACTTATTTATTTTTAGTTATCTACACATTATTTAATACGGATATGAACACAATGTGGCACCTAACTCTATCGTGATAACAATAACACAAATTACATCGTGTGGAAATGTGTGTGCAGCTGTAAAGCAGGACAGGGAGAAAAGTGGAAGAGACCAAACTCCAAACTATTGGATTAAAATTCATTATAGTTACATAATTATAAGTTAATTTTTGTCCCTAAATTGTAATAGTAAGAGGAAATTATATTTGTTTGATTAAAAAACCATCTACATGTATTATGTTTTGCACGTCTTCCTCTTGCTGGCTCGATTTCCGGCATTTTTATCGTTTCTTCTTCTCTATCTTTCCTATAAATAATATAAAATAAATGTAGTTATAATGTTAAAGAATAATAATTACTACTCACGTAAGTAACTTCTCTCTATTTTTCTTCTCTGTACCAGAGGTTAGGGTTACGGTAATTTTTGGCATGGAATAGCATTTTTTTAATGTTTTTCTTCTAATGACTATAAAAACAATCCAATACTGTATTGAAGCCTAAATTTATATAAATACTTACATGAAATTAAATATCTAGGCAAAATTTATTGTGAATAAACGTTATTGAATGGTGACATGTTCTTCATTTTTAAATCGATTTTCAATTGATTTTTTAATATTTCAGTTTTTGGGAAATAATGAACGGATATGTCTTTACTTGCATAATTATTGCACTGCGGTATAACACAATATCTTTTCGTTTTTCTGGTCATTTTTGGCTCTTGTTTACTATATAACCCTATATGACAGCACAACGTTTTCCCTACGACCTATGTTTTATTTTGCCACCAGATGTCAGCTACTTTGTTGGCTCTTACCAATAACAAATTAAAAGTTTGAAGTCTATATTATACAAGAATATAAAAAAGTGAACAATTTTAATCTATTTACTGAACAAAATATTGAACAAAAAATAATTAAATACTGAGCAAATAAAATATTTAAATATGTGCTTTTTTCTGTAAATTTTTTATTGCTATAATTAAATATGAGCAAATCACTTAGTTTAGCTTGCAAATGCAGTTTTATATTTTGTTAGCTCATTTAAAAAATCTCAGTTTAGTTATGAGCGGGGGCGAGATTTTAGTAAATTGAATGCTACTAATGTAAATTAAGCTTTATGCTACGGAGCCATCTATGATATAAATTGTTATATAAACATGTCGAATGAATCCTAACCTAACATTTACAGCTGTTTTCTACATTTAACAATAATAACAAGTTTATTCAATTTTTGAGTGGAGGTTTGTAATTTTTAATTGTTTTTCTTTTTCCAATGTTATATTATATATTTCTAGAAGTACTTCGATAACACTACGCCTAGAAGATTCAACATTCTTCAAGTATTCCACAGATGTTTTTACATTTCCAAACATCATTTTTTCCATTGCAATTTTCTCATGAACTGCTTCAGTTAACTTCTCTAGAAATACAAATTATGATGTTTGTTTAGACAAGATCAAGTAGAGCAACAGCTCTTGTGATAACAAAATTCTTATGGAAATCTACTTTACTTTGGAAAACATATATTGTAAGTATAATTAATTTGATTATACCTTATAGAGCGATATCAGATTGCTCAATTTTTTTTAGTTACGTTGTATAACATCGGTTATTTGCTTTGCTAAATTGTATTTCGCAAAACACAACTAGGAGTGTTTCGGTCGCAAACAAATGAATCATATGTAATCATATCATCCATGGATATAAAGGAACAAGTAATATTTTTGACATTTTGTAAAAATATAGTTGGTTGATTCGTTGTATAGTCTTCACATATACCTACAACTCTAGCTTCGAAAATCATTTGAATATACAGTTTGCGGACTCGATGTGTTTCCTTAACAACACATCTCTTCTTCTCAACTGTATATTCGATTTTCGAACCTCTTTTTGTATAACTAGAATATCTGACAAAGTATTGTAATATTCCAAGTTTATATTATTTAACGTTATTTGCATATCGGCCGTGTGGCGTTCAAAATTTTTCGTAATAACAATATATGTAATTTGCCATATCTGCAAAAGACGTGTGTTTAAAATAGACTAATATGAGGTTACATAATACACAATTGCTAATAATAGAGTTTCATTTACCAAGTTTACGTGTCTGGTTTGGTTGTGTTTTGTACGTTTCAACGACCACAAATATACTAGACAAAACATGCCCTATACGTCACTATTGTTTGTTATGTTTTCGGCTGGACGGAAAGAGACAACTAGAGATAGAAATATATAAAATCTACTCTAAAGTTTGTCGAGAGATGTCTCTATGGTTCATATAATATATTTGTGACATTTAGCTCCTTTGTTTGGAAGTTGTGGTCGTTCGGGCCTCGATATTGTAACTTTAAACTCTGTCTGATTTCAAATTCTGCCAGAATTGGGTTTACCCCACTACAAATTCTACTGCTCCAGACTAGTAGAATTTGAAATCTATCCGAAGTAAGAATTGGGGAAATCTTAATTCTGTCATTTCAAATTCTACTGGTCTGGAGCAATAGAATTCGTTGTGGGGAAAACCCAATTCCAACAGAATTTGAAATCAGACAGAATTTAACTTAAAGTTAAAAAATCGAGGGTTGCTTGTTCAAAGTTTCTGGTTTCATTGTTCTCTATAAATCTGCCTTTTTCAAGTTTTGAAATAAAATGTACAGGGTGTAAATCGAAAAGTGGAACATAGGCGTTTAACATGGGAAATCAGTTTTTCTTTGCGCAAACATTACCTAATTATTTTATGTAAAAATACTACTTCAAATAAAAGTTACAGAGATTTAAATTCTGCATCTAAACCATGTAAAACGATTATTTTAGCTATTCATAGAAATATAAAAATTAATTATAAAGGTACAGTTTTCATGAGCTTTTACTCTAATCAAAGAATATAAATGCGTTGTTTGTATCTGTCAATTAGAACTAAAACAGTTTACCTTTTTGTGTTTTGTGTTAATAGACTATTGTAAACTAAATTTAGTCCAAACTGACAGTTAATAATTACGCATTTCTTTATATTTTGGCATAAAACCATGGCAGTCTTGACGAAAAACTCATAAAAACTGTAACTTTATAACTAATTTTTACGTTTATATGAACAGTTAGAATAATAATTTCACGTTATTTCGAACAGAATTTAAATCTCTATAACTTTTGTTTGAGGTATTTTTGCATAAAATAATTAAGTAGCGTTTACGCAAAGAAAAACTGATTTTCCATGTTAAACACCCATGTTCCACTTTTCGATGTACAGCCTGTACATAATTCTAAAAACTCTTATTAATTAAAAAAACAATTAATTAATACTACCATGAGAAATTTACCTACGGGAATTTCGTTCGAACTGTATTCATAACGATATCCTGGAACACGATCCATTAAATAATCATGGCATTCAATTGCTCAATTTAATTTTAGACATTTATTTGAAAATCCGGATCCACCATGAAACAAAAAAAAAAAAAATAGAAAAAACTACAAGTAGAATAAGGAGCAAATATATAAAAACAATATTGTTTAAAAATCAATAGAATAAATAAATAATTATATACAATTATTTTTACCTTTTCTTAATACTAATAACAATTTGTTTCATGCATTTTATAATTGGTTTTTATTAATAATAATTCAAATGTTTCAAATATAGTACAGTGGTACAATTCATTTTAATAAAACAAGCAGTGACATCCACGTGACATCTAGCGAATACTCCGTGAGGGGAATTTACGTATCTCTATCCTTAGTTGTCTCATTCTGTCTAGCCGAAAACAAAACAAATGCTATGAAGTTATATCTAGTGTATTTGTGATCGTTGGTACGTTTACGAATTGTCAATTCTTCCTGACAGTTGTACCGTGTCAACCACCATGGAATGAAATAGATTTTCTGTGCGAAGGTTATGCAGAGCCTTTAGCGGCATATTGAGTAATTAGATATATTCTTATATTTTAAATTTAAATATTACAGAGACTCGAATTTGGATCATGATGCTGTGATTTTTGTTAGAAACACAAAAAACATTTGAAAACTTGATTCTTCATTGCAATCGCTCGAGCGTCCGTTATAATAATGGCCGGCGGCCGTGATAGACCCATTAACACTTACGTGTTTAGTTCTGTTAACTCATATTAATAGTTATTACGAAAAAAATAAAACAATAGTGGAAAGTAATCATCGCTATTCGGCACAAAATAACATATGTAACAAAAGTTTTGAGAAAAAGTTTAGACATCTTTATCTAATAGAAAGAATATTTTTATTGAAACGTTGACTAAGGGGTTAGTCCTATAAACTAAGGAGATAACAAATCTAATTTTTCAACTTTAATAGGGGACCATTATCTTCAATGCGACGCAGTTTTTAATACTTTGTCTCATTTGTCTCTGGACGATGTTAAATCTACTTCCCAGATCGTCAGAAATATACATGTTTGTAACTCTTGTTCTTTTAGTATTCCCTTCCATTATTGTATACTTTTTTACTAAGAAATGCCCAAAAGTCTCGATCAATCGGGCATGAGAAACATTTGGGGAATTATACTCTCTGTTTTCTATAAAATGTTGGCTCCTTAATTCTCTGCAGCAAGTGGAGATTCTCTCAAGCTGGGCCGAGTGGGCTACAGTCTATTTGATTATATTATTTCTTTTTCGAAATTTTAAATCATTTTTGACCAAAGTTCTGCTAATAATCCTATTTAAAATTCTAAATTTTCGAGTTAACTTGCGCGATAACATTGTAATAACTTTGTCTTGAGCACTTGAATGAGTCTGCTTATTCGATTTGGGGGCAAACGTTCGGGTCTCCCACTTCTTGTTATATTACTATATACTGCACTTTCTTAACCTTCCCGTATAGATCGGTAAATAGTAGTCTGTCCAATATTTTGATCAACAAAAAGGTTAACAATTTCACGTTTCGGCTATGTATTTGTCCAACTATCCTACACTTAGATTTACATATGTTAAGTTTATATAATATCTTCCAAAACTTTTTCAGGAAATTTTAACATGGTATAATATAAAACTGTTATTAGTAATAAAATTTGGAGCATAAAATGTTTCTCAAAACTTTTGTTACATACGTTATTATTTACGAAATAAAACAATAGTAGAAAGTAATCATCGCAATTCCAAACAAAATTTAGAGGAAATGTATCACAAAAATTAAGTTTCAGACTATCATCAAAGTGGGAAGAATTCTTATGCAAATTTGTTCTATTTGTGAAACGAATCTGCCCTCATTAATTTATTAATGAGGAAGCATCCATGGATACTCAACAACATATAATTGGTTCTGATGCGAAGGACGAGGATACTACAGCAACAATAACCAATTACCAAAAGTTTGAAGTAGTTTACATTAAACAAGAAACGCTGGAAGAAACTTGTCAAGACTATGAATCTTACGAAAATGTTATAGAACAAAATATAAAGAAGGAAGAAGACATAACTGATAATGATGTAAAGAATGACAAAATATGTGACAACTCAATTACTATAAATAATTATTTTGGGGGAACTGAAAATATTAATTCAAACAGTTTTTGTTGTGTAGAATGTAATAAGAGTTTTACGCGGAAATCTAACTTAACAAGACATATACAAATACATAGTGGAGAAAAACAATTTCACTGTAAAATCTGTAATAAATACTTCAGACAAAAGCAGGTTTTAACAGATCATCTGAAAATTCACGTGGGAATTAAGGAATTCCAATGTTCTACATGTAAAAAATCATTTACAAGGAAAGACAGTTTAAGCGCCCATATGCTAATGCATACGGGCGAAAAGCAATTCGAATGCCCTATTTGTCATAAGTTTTTTGCACGACGATTTAGATTAAACTTACACAAGAAAATTCATACTGCAAAAAAGGATTATAAGTGTAGTGAATGTAAAAAAAGTTTTATCTCAAAAGATAAATTGGAGAGACACACGGCTATTCATACTGGGAGGAAGGATTTTGGATGCACAATTTGTAAAAAAATGTTTATCACGAATGATAAATTACAGAGACACATGAAAACCCATCTTCGACCTAAAAACAAAATGAAAACAAAAGTTCCTTAATCTTAATACAATTTTTGATTTAAGAGGAGATACCCAAAAGTAACGAGAATTATTTTCTGGCGCATGGTAGGGAACTAATTCCAATTTCTCCGGCTATATACAATTATTTTTACCTTTTCTTAATACTAATAACAATTTGTTTCATGCATTTTATAATTGGTTTTCATTAATAATAATTCAAATGTTTCAAATGTACAGTGGTACAATTCATTTTAATAAAACAAGGAGTGACATCCACGTGACATCTAGCGAATACTCCGTGAGGGGAATTTACGTATCTCTATCCTTAGTTGTCTCATTCTGTCTAGCCGAAAACAAAACAAATGCTATGAAGTTATATCTAGTGTATTTGTGATCGTTGGTACGTTTACGAATTGTCAATTCTTCCTGACAGTTGTACCGTGTCAACCACCATGGAATGAAATAGATTTTCTGTGCGAAGGTTATGCAGAGCCTTTAGCGGCATATTGAGTAATTAGATATATTCTTATATTTTAAATTTAAATATTACAGAGACTCGAATTTGGATCATGATGCTGTGATTTTTGTTAGAAACACAAAAAACATTTGAAAACTTGATTCTTCATTGCAATCGCTCGAGCGTCCGTTATAATAATGGCCGGCGGCCGTGATAGACCCATTAACACTTACGTGTTTAGTTCTGTTAACTCATATTAATAGTTATTACGAAAAAAATAAAACAATAGTGGAAAGTAATCATCGCTATTCGGCACAAAATAACATATGTAACAAAAGTTTTGAGAAAAAGTTTAGACATCTTTATCTAATAGAAAGAATATTTTTATTGAAACGTTGACTAAGGGGTTAGTCCTATAAACTAAGGAGATAACAAATCTAATTTTTCAACTTTAATAGGGGACCATTATCTTCAATGCGACGCAGTTTTTAATACTTTGTCTCATTTGTCTCTGGACGATGTTAAATCTACTTCCCAGATCGTCAGAAATATACATGTTTGTAACTCTTGTTCTTTTAGTATTCCCTTCCATTATTGTATACTTTTTTACTAAGAAATGCCCAAAAGTCTCGATCAATCGGGCATGAGAAACATTTGGGGAATTATACTCTCTGTTTTCTATAAAATGTTGGCTCCTTAATTCTCTGCAGCAAGTGGAGATTCTCTCAAGCTGGGCCGAGTGGGCTACAGTCTATTTGATTATATTATTTCTTTTTCGAAATTTTAAATCATTTTTGACCAAAGTTCTGCTAATAATCCTATTTAAAATTCTAAATTTTCGAGTTAACTTGCGCGATAACATTGTAATAACTTTGTCTTGAGCACTTGAATGAGTCTGCTTATTCGATTTGGGGGCAAACGTTCGGGTCTCCCACTTCTTGTTATATTACTATATACTGCACTTTCTTAACCTTCCCGTATAGATCGGTAAATAGTAGTCTGTCCAATATTTTGATCAACAAAAAGGTTAACAATTTCACGTTTCGGCTATGTATTTGTCCAACTATCCTACACTTAGATTTACATATGTTAAGTTTATATAATATCTTCCAAAACTTTTTCAGGAAATTTTAACATGGTATAATATAAAACTGTTATTAGTAATAAAATTTGGAGCATAAAATGTTTCTCAAAACTTTTGTTACATACGTTATTATTTACGAAATAAAACAATAGTAGAAAGTAATCATCGCAATTCCAAACAAAATTTAGAGGAAATGTATCACAAAAATTAAGTTTCAGACTATCATCAAAGTGGGAAGAATTCTTATGCAAATTTGTTCTATTTGTGAAACGAATCTGCCCTCATTAATTTATTAATGAGGAAGCATCCATGGATACTCAACAACATATAATTGGTTCTGATGCGAAGGACGAGGATACTACAGCAACAATAACCAATTACCAAAAGTTTGAAGTAGTTTACATTAAACAAGAAACGCTGGAAGAAACTTGTCAAGACTATGAATCTTACGAAAATGTTATAGAACAAAATATAAAGAAGGAAGAAGACATAACTGATAATGATGTAAAGAATGACAAAATATGTGACAACTCAATTACTATAAATAATTATTTTGGGGGAACTGAAAATATTAATTCAAACAGTTTTTGTTGTGTAGAATGTAATAAGAGTTTTACGCGGAAATCTAACTTAACAAGACATATACAAATACATAGTGGAGAAAAACAATTTCACTGTAAAATCTGTAATAAATACTTCAGACAAAAGCAGGTTTTAACAGATCATCTGAAAATTCACGTGGGAATTAAGGAATTCCAATGTTCTACATGTAAAAAATCATTTACAAGGAAAGACAGTTTAAGCGCCCATATGCTAATGCATACGGGCGAAAAGCAATTCGAATGCCCTATTTGTCATAAGTTTTTTGCACGACGATTTAGATTAAACTTACACAAGAAAATTCATACTGCAAAAAAGGATTATAAGTGTAGTGAATGTAAAAAAAGTTTTATCTCAAAAGATAAATTGGAGAGACACACGGCTATTCATACTGGGAGGAAGGATTTTGGATGCACAATTTGTAAAAAAATGTTTATCACGAATGATAAATTACAGAGACACATGAAAACCCATCTTCGACCTAAAAACAAAATGAAAACAAAAGTTCCTTAATCTTAATACAATTTTTGATTTAAGAGGAGATACCCAAAAGTAACGAGAATTATTTTCTGGCGCATGGTAGGGAACTAATTCCAATTTCTCCGGCTAGGTGCCTTCACTTACAGCGTCTACAAAACGTCGAAACAATACTTCTCAGCGCGGTTACTGGACTAAACATGGCGACTGTCCGCTTAAACGAATGAGGTACTCTCTCTGTTTTCGGGCTCTACCCTTTTGGATCTGTTGCCCAAGCTTCATCCTTGGGAAGAGATCAGTGTGATTTTTTTGTGTAAGCACTGTTTGACGTGTTATGTAAAGGCAGACATTAAAGTTTTGCTTCCTGTTAGGGAAATCAGCAACGGAAACTACCGGACTTTGTAATGCATCGGAAAGGTACAATGTTCTCTAGTGGTCGTAGAAACGAATATAAATTGACATATTTGTAAAGGTCAAACAAACTGGTAATAAATATTCCTAAATCTAACTAGAAATAAAAACAATTGGTAATACAATTAAAACACTTCATGTCACTATTTCTAACAATTTTGTTCAAACACAAAAATTGTTATCTGTTTTTAGCAATGTGGTTACCCGAACACCAAACCGTAACAAAATTGTTAAGCTCCTTGTTAAGAGAATTTATTTTTAACAATATTGATAAGTTAACTGGGCACAAGAATAAGGCGATTATATAAGTTTTGTACTCATTTAACACATTTGCGCATTTTTTTACATGTTAACGTAAAAATACTTTTTTATGCGTAAATGTCCATCCTTCCTGTGCATGACAATCGTCGTTGATAGACTCAACTCGTTTATTTATAAATTATAAACAAGCTTTATTTTCTGTCATTTGTATCGTGAGAAATATTGAAAATGGCTGATCTGTCTGATAAAAACTGTAGTGAAAGTGTTATTTTCGTGCCTGATGTTATTTTAAATGCATTATCTGTTGCAGAGTGAATTAAAAATATGTGGTAGTGACTTAGATAGTTATTTAACTACTAAATGTGTTGATGAGGGCGATTAATGATTTAGACATTTTAACGCGTGAACGTAGCGAACGCGTTATTTATTTAGATCTTTAATCGCCAATTAACACACATGTTAGTTACAATATTTTTCCGTTGGCCGTATCTTATCAATTTGGAGAAAATATAATTTTATTTCATGGCAAAATATTTTAGGTTAGTAACCTTTGACACATGAGTTTTGACAATAGAGCAATCCAGAACACGTGGCCATTTGAAGGTCCAATATGGCGGCCGAAGGCAAATATTGAGCTGTCATATGTATTGTGTATTTCACATGTTAATTGCCAGAACTTTGCTTGTGTTAAACTTTGATTTTTGGGCGATTTTTGTAAATATTGTAGTACCTATATAACGATTCAGTAAGTATTAATAGTTATTTATTTGCGCTGTTCATTCCTTGCTTTGCTGTTGCGTGTTTTAAGAAATACACAATTGTCAGTAAACCTACGTGATCGTATGTAAATGGACAGTATTTAAGCTATTGGTATATATATATATATATATATATATATATATATATATATATATATATATATTAGTAATGTGGGTAATTTAACTTTAATATAAATATTTTGTAGAATACAATATGGATAGTATAAGTTCTTATTTGCTAATGATGGATAAGGAGCTTCCAGAGATTGGACTTCGGTATATGGAGAAAATAAAAATTATTAATTACGTATATTCGTTCACAATTTGTGCCAAAAATTCATTTATTTACTTATACAAATTATTATTTCATATTCTTAATATATTTACCGAATATAAAATGTTTGCTACAATCTTTTTGATATTAATTTACTCTATGTTAAATCCCCTCTTTTTATTGCTGCTATCCACTTTTATCTTCTTTCCTTACTTAATTCATTCAAGTGAATTAAAAATTTATGATTCGTTCCTGCAGGGACAGCGTAAAAAGATAGTGTCTGCTATACCTGTAGTAGACTTGACCAATAAATTCAAAATTTACAAAAAAATATTTCATTTTTCTTCCTAAGATAATAAATAATTTTATACATAATTGACTCATAATTTATCCTCATTACAACTGTATAATGGAAACTAATACTCACAAGTGATTATAATGAGTTATGCATGACAACCATAAACAAATAACAACACTGTCATTTATTTGAGAGATACCGTTCAATTTTCGAACTTTATTGCAATTTAAATGAATTTATTTTGGATAAAAATTTAATTGTGGATAAAACGTTATACTGTATTTGTGTTTTATTCGCGTTTTATCCATTCGATAAAATTAAATGTTCGAGCTAATTTTAACATTCTTTGGTTGATAAAACGCTTCCTAAAATAAATCAATAACTATTGTTAATACTTACTGAATCGATATATTTTATAATATAAAAAGCGCCAAAAAATCAGAGTTTAGCACAAGCATTTAACATGTGAAATACATACGACAGTTCAAAGTTTGCCCTCTGCCACCATATTGGAACGAAGTGTGACATAGTGTTGGAGTGCCCTATTGTTCAGCAGTGGTATGTGGTATCTAGGGTTACCCACTAAAATCGTTTAATAATACAAATCATGCATTAATATGGGTCATTAATATATGATTTTATATACATTAATATAACCTATTAAAAACGGATAATTGAAAAAAATAATAATTCACTAGCAAATAAACAGTTATAGCTGTTGCTATGGAGTTAATAATGGCAGTTTAACACGTCAAATTGAATAAAAGAAATAGGTAACTCTTGATTGAATTTATGATGCCACGACAGATAGATACTCCATATGTTGGTATGAAAGTGAAAGAAATGTTGATAGACAAAAAATAGTGAAGGACCCCCATTGCTATTAACAGTTTAAGGCCTTGTAACTATCTTGTACACACTACGGGCCCAGTTTGTCGGGAGATTTGTACTTGTGAGGATCCGTACAATGGATGATGAGCTTGTCCGTCCACAGAACTTGCAAGTCTTAACGATTTTCCTATGATGTACCGACAACGAGTGGATCCAGGCGAGCCACTGCCTCGTGGTGTGTATTTCGACTCGCACGCCCATACACACTTACGAGCTACCAATACCAGCCCGAGAAGTCTGGACCGGGCTTTAGAAAGCTTTTATCAAAGTTATATTAATGAGAGCTTTTGTGCCATTGTTTTATTATCATCTCACAGCCTATGAAAATTCATAGCCGTAAAAATAATTTTGTAATATCTGTTCCATATAAGCCACTCAGCAAATGGCGCTCACATCAGCGTCAGTTTTAAGTAACCAAAATTATATTGGATAAAGTGTCTCTTGCCTCCAATTTCCGTCAGTCAGAGAGATCAAAACTATGCCCTATTTTCTATAATACTGAATGGCTTAAATGGGACAATGTTTAGTTTGGTTCTCGAAAGATGACTATCCATGGTCATTTATGAGCCGTCTGATATAGTATTTCTTGCAGATAACTTCAGTGCATTTCGCATTTTTAAATGCTTTTCTCAACGTTCTATCTTCACCTGTTTTGGCAAAAACAAAATTTTAGAGTGACAGACTATAGAATAATAATTTGATTGAAATGTCAACGTTACTGGATAAACATGATTACAGGGGGTAGTGTAGTAGATAATTACATGTCTGTAACTCTACGACATACATCACTACTATTTTTATAGTGTGGTAGAAAGGAATGCCACTATTTACGTACCTACATCTGTCAAATAACAAATTAAATAGACATACCTTAAATATTTGTTTTCTTTCTAATACAAAATGTTGCTAATGTATGCTTTTTTTCCATCAAATGACCTTGAATAGTCGTCTTTCATAAATAATAGTAACCATGATTTATTTGTAATGAAATATTACTGATTGTAAATGTTATCATTCAAACTCTTTGAATTGAATACACAATGCACATACTTGTTACAAGATTTAAATACTCAAAAACTGTGTGTATACATATATTTTTTATCACAAAAGTAAATAAAATGTTTTTATACAAATTCTCCATAGCTTTCATTTATATCCTTCGGGCAGTACCTCCGCTATTTGGGCCGGGAACTTATTAATATTATTTTACAAAATTTTGTACCGAATGGGTTTATATATCCATTTCGAATAAAATATTTTCAGTACAGTAGTAGGTACTTCCAATTTAATCGGATGTAATATCTAATTTTCTTATTTTAATTGGAATAATATATTTTTTATTTTGCCATTAAATTCAGTAGAAAATTTTACATATAAAATATCTGAGGATGTAGATTTGTCACAAGTTTTATTGTTATCTAGTTCAAAGTCGTGAAGTTCGAGTTCCATTTTTACCACTTAAATTTGTTTCTAACAGGAACATATATATCATCCTAGATGGTAAAAAATGGAACTCGAACTTCACGGCTTGTGACAGATCTATATCGTCACATCCTCGGGTTACTTCGGAAAAAGAAAAACGGAAAAGTTAGTGCACCCAGCACAAAAACCATTATACAAAATTTACCAACTTAACTAACCAAAGTTATCTAAATAAACTTAACTAAACCCAACTTAATATAAAGAAAACTATATTGTCCACAGGCGGCACTTGTGTCCTGGGCCTGGTCAATGAAAAGGGAGGGGGCACTGCATTCACGCACTTGTAGGGGAAGCGTCCATGTCGCACTGGGAGGATGGTCACTCTGAGGCCGTCTGGGAGCCGCAACCGCTTAGACAGGGTGCACTTTTTTTGGACGCAGACTCTGGACCCAGGCGTCGTAGTCCTGGGGGCGGGCTGGGGCCACGGACGGAACAGACGGCGCTGGTGCCTGCTGCTTAGTCGGGGTGGACATGGGTGGCTCTTGTTGGCGAGGACTCGAGTGGTCGGGGCTGAGGGACGACAGAATGTCCCAGAGTTCGGTGACGGCCTCCGTCACCATGGGCAATTCTGCTGGGCGGCCGGAATATACATCACTACAAACTGTCGCGGCCGGGTGGTCTCTGATCCATGTAGCTTGGCTCACGTCTCCGTCGGTTTCGGTGTCGGACATTATGAGAGACGCAGCCAACTGAAGGATGTGGCCATCGGGAGAAGGCGACCGGTACGGCTAGATTACTGGCGTTGCGGCTAGCTCAGGTAGGTAGGGTCCCAACCGAGTGATCAAGGCTTCTCAGAGGACGTCGCTCTCTCCAGGTCTCCAACTCATTACTGGGGGCTCAGCTGGCTTAGGAGGCGGTGGTAGTGCTACAAACGGTGGCGGTGCAGTGCGGGCTGGGCGGAGGAGACGGTCCTCCAGGATTTGGATCCTTGGCCGGGTGCTCCTAGTGACCCGTCCTGTGTCTGGCAGCAAGCTCGGCTTGCTTCCAGCCCTACCTTCTACCCTAACTAGACGTGTCGGTCGACGAATCCACGAAGCGGCGGCATCGTTCATCCTGCATATCACTGGAAGTAGAGGCAGGTTTTAAATCTATACACGGATTCATTTTAAAGCGTGACCGTGGGCTTCGCGTAGGTCGTAAACGTTCGCGGAATGTTTCTTCACGACTTTCCACGGCCCGGAATATCGCGGTGCTAACTTTGCGGCGAAACCAGTTGCGGCAGAGGGCAGCGGATGCTCTCGACGCATTACCGATGCTCCTATCAGGGGCTGCCATTCTCTACGCCGTAAATTATAGTGGTGATATTGCATGTTGGCGGTTTGTTGAGGCGACTTTTGAGTTTCTCCGATGCGTTTTTGTTTTACCCTTCTGCCCCTTCTTCTTCTAGGTTCTAGGTTGCCTCGTGGAAGAGCCCGGGCATCAGCGATTCACGCCCATAGTTAAGAAGGGCCGGAGAACACCCCGTTGACTCATGTTGGCTCGTATTGATTGTCATGGTGAGTTATGGTAAATTTTCGTCTCAGGTCCGTTCGTTTTTCTACAATACTGGGCTATCATGGTCTTCATCACCCGGTTGACTGTCTCCACCAGGTTGCATAGTGGAGTGTATGGAGGAGTTTGAGGTGGCGTATGCCCAAGGCCACCAGCATCTCTCAAAAGACCTGGTTGGTGAATTCGTTGCCGTTGTCAGTGATTACCGGTCGGGGGCATCCATACTGGAAGAGCACCAGCTCTTGAAATGCCCGCGTAATGTTCGTGGCTATGGCTCGTCGGAGGGTACATTTCAAGCAAGTAGCTGTTGATTGTGATTTTGGGCGGGTGCATTATTCCAGCCGTCCCCAGTTGACTGACCTTGAACTTTTGATACGGTGCACACTTGCGGACGTATCGGGCAACGCCACAGAACATTCCCGGTCAATAATAACGGACGGCTACTCAGGTCGCGGTCTTGGCCACTCCCCCCATGTCCTCCTACGGGCCGGTCGTAATTCTCGGCCAGTACTATTGAGGGACACAGAGCTTCCACTCGGCCCCTTCGTGGTTGTGGGCTGCGGGAATTCGCTGATACAACTGATCGTTGTGTATGCAATAGTCTGGCCAGGTATCGTGTTGGTTTTGTGCCTCGGCGTCGGTGGTACCAGGGACACGCGGTCTCGACGGTGCAGACGGGCGGCGTTTGTCTGGCGGACAGGCTGGCGCGAGAGGGCATCGGCGACGCGATTTTTGAGTGCTCTTTCGGTATTGTACCTCAAAGTCAAATATTTGGAGGAAAATTGCCCAGCGCGCAAGTTGTCCGGGCGGGTTCTCCAGCTTATTCAGCCACCGTAGAGCTTGATGGTCGGTGACGACAGTGAAATGGTAGCCTTCGATGTAGTGTCGCATCTTTTCCATAATATGTATGTTCTGCCCCTTGGAGGGTACGACTGGCGTACGCAGTTACTTGCTCACCCTTTTCGGTGTGCAGCACCAGTACAGCTCTTAACTCCTCGCTGAAGGCATTGGTCTGGAGATCGAATAGACACGAAAAATCGGGACAGGTTAGTGCGGGGGCAGTGGACAATGTCTTTTACAGGTGGTAAACGCCTGGGATTGGGCCTCGCCCCAGGTCCACTTCTTGTGCTTATGAAGCAGCCTTATCAATGGCTGCGCGATCTTGGAAAAGTTCGGTACGAAGCGGCGGTACCAGGAGGCGGTTCCCAGGAACTGGCGAAGCTGCCGGAGGTTTTGAGTACAGGCATGGCCTGAATGGCCTCTACTTTGTCGGGGTCTATCTAGATGTCGTCGGGGCCGATTACATGTCCCAGGTAGCGGATTTAAGTTTTGTCAAACTCGCATTTTTCTGGGTTCAGACGCAGGTTAGCGCAAATGCTCCAGATGTTCCTCCATGGTGCGGCTAGCGACGATGATGTTGTCGAGGTACGGGATTGCATACGAGTCCATTTCTGGCCCAATGACAGTGTCCAGCAGTCGCTGAAACGTTGCGGGAGCGGCCTGCAGTCTAAAAGGCATCACACGGAACTGGAATAACCCTCTACCTTGACCCCTATTCTATAATTTTAAGAATAGGTAGTATGACTATACGTGAACAATGATAAGAGCTTACGTTATAAATCCGGTAAATGAGTTTTACGGTACGAATGAGATGAGGAATTTCGAAATGAGTACCGCGAAAATCGTTTAACGGACGTACGACGCACATTTTATTCCATAACTGCGTCGCATTTTTGGACGAAAATTTGCAATAATTCCTCCTTTCGTTCTTAAAAAAATCACGTCGCTTGGTCGTAATGAAAATTAAACAGTAATGACAGCAACCAATTTTGTTTTTTTGACATTTGTAATATTTTCAAAATTAAGTACGAAAAACGATACTTCCGATCAAATCCCATTAAAATCTTCGGAAATAAACGGGAAATTAATCCCGAAAAATCCGCTGACGGATATAGGAACGATTATTGGCCTTTTGTGATATGTGGAATAGAAAATAATTTTGCAAACATAATAGAAGACTCAATTTTGGCATATATCCTAGATCTGGAATGTTATGACAAATAAAATATTCTATTCTATCATAAATTATATGCGTTTAACAATCCAATAAGGAGTAGTTTAGTAAAAATATAGTATCGTAAAGAATAATAGTACTACTGTAAAACCTCATTTACCGGACTGAAAAATATTTTACTTATGACCTACCACATACGGCGTAATTCAACTTTTATCTTATTGTAATGGGCAGCGACCGCCGTCGCCGGCGTTATCGCAGCCGTGCCGCAGCGATGAGCGAGTGGCTATTTTTATCAATGACGCAATAGCCACGGACCGTCGTGCGTTGTAAGCAGACCTGTCCGAACTTGTTTAATTGCTCGGGTGATGTAATTTATTGTTTTTATCTGGAATTGTGTTCTAGTAATTTCTCGAATACAACCACCGGAGTATATAAGCACTGTTAGAAAAGGCATTGGACAGTCTAATATAAATAAGCGTCGTGAAACGAATAGTTGGTGATGGTAGACGGATAGTCGACAAGTTGTGAACATAAATAAATATAAAAACGATGAAATCTGGTTTGGGAACCTTGTAGAATGTTTTTAGAAAGTAAATAATAGTAGGCCTTGAAGTTCCAATTTAGTTTATTTAAGTCATTTTCATTGTGAGGACGTTTCGGACGCAAATTCGCCCATCATCAGCTTTTCACAATTGAAAGGGCTTGAAGTCCAAAAGTGGCGTGAAGATGTCCGGAGAAGCCTGCTTGCTCCATCTTGAAAGAGTTGAAGTCTTCGGCTTGTAGAAACTTGTTACCTTGTGGTTAAAACACAAGAAGAAAGGAAAGTAATAAAACCTGATACTAGTAAAACAATGCACATTAATACGCCGGAATTTGATGGAAAATCTATGAACTATTTAAAACAATTTGAAGCGACTGCGAAAAGACATAACTGGACGGCTACACAGTGTTGACTCTCTCGTTGCGTGGGGAATTCATCGACAACCTATAAACGCTGAAGGAAGAAGAAGCTCCTGACAGCGTTTTGGAGTGCCTGGCCATTCAAACATTCATCTACGGGGTTCGAGACAGCGAAGTTCAGCAAGCACTGCAATTGGCTCACTCAAAAACTATAGTTAACGCACTCTCACATGCATTAAACCATGAAGCTGCCAAACAAGATTCAAGTAATCAATCGAGAGTGCGAAATATTGATGCCCAGAAAAAGGAAAACACGGAAGATATAGATGAGAGGTTGTGAAGAATTGGAAGTGCAATGTTTGCTGAAAGAAACTTAGCTGTTGGGAAAATGCAAAAGAAGATAGAATCGACAAAAGAAGAAAAGCAGTTGGAAAACTAAGTCGGATCGTTGCGAAGGGGCAATCGTCAACCCGCATTCTGGTAGCCCCACAATCCATCAGTTATATCGCATCCCTTCATCATCAAGCCAGCAGCATCTACGTGAACGGCTCTGTTGATAGACCACTGAAAATGTTACTGGATACGGGTGCGACGAAGACTATAATTAGACCCGACTTAGTAAAGAATACAGGCAAGACGCATCTTCAACCAATTAAGTGGCGATTACGTACAGCGACGGGAGAACAAGCTACCACATTAGGAGAAATAGATGTGACCATCACTATTGGAAACAAATCCTTTAAACATCGTGCGCTGGTAGCTGACGTTGAAGATGAATTAATACTCGGTATGAACGTAATGAAAAAGCACGGTTTTAAACTTGACCTAAAGAATGGAGTAATGATGGTCAATGAAGAAGAACTTGTTTTAAACCCACGAGAAGACACGGCTGTGCGCGTACTAATGGCCGAAGATGTTCCCCTTCCAGAACGAAGTGAATCTTTCGTGCAAGCACAATTAGATGGTGGTTTCTGTGACAGGAATATTGTTATGCCTGAGCCCAAGAAAGATAACGTCAAAACTGTTACTGGAGTTGTTGTAGGAAAATCACTGATCAAAGCCAGCCAACTAATACCAGTTCGAGTAATGAACGTAAATTGTTATGCCGTTGTTCTTAAGAGAGGAACAATTATAGGAAAATGCTTGGCAGTTTCTTCGATTCGAACTGTGAAGGCCAAGGGAAACATATCTCAGGAAGTTCTGGACACGTTAATCAACCAAATATCAACACCGTTTCAAGAACTGACCGCAAAGAAATTAATTGGAAAATTTCAAGGCGTATTCCAATTTGACAAGAAAGCTAACTAATTTAGTTCACCATAAAATAGACACCGGCGACTCAAAACCCATCCGTCAACCAGCAAGGAGACTACCATTGGCGAAGCGTGAGGAAGCGGAAAGAATAATTAAGGACATGAAAAAGGAAGGTGTGATCGAACCTTCAAGTAGTCCATGGGCCTCACCAGTGATGTTAGTGAAGAAGAAGGATGGCTCTACACGATTTTGCGTCGATTACCGTCAACTTAACGTTACCAAGAAGGATAGCTACCCGCTACCTCGAATAGACGATACACTAGACACTTTGGCTGGCTCGAAAAATTTCTCTACTCTGGATCTAAAGAGCGGATACTGGCAAGTAGATTTGGATCCAAAAGATAAGGAAAAGACAGCCTTCACCATTGGTACCGGATTGTGGGAATTTCCTCTAATGCCATTTGGGTTCTGTAATGCCCCTGCAACGTCTCATGGAAACAGTATTGGCTGGACTATCATGGAAAACCTATTTAGTCTATCTCGACGACATTATTGTTGTTAGTGAATGCGAGACTTTTGAATTTTCGTGCCATGGCCTACGGAATTTTTGGTCCCTACAGTTGAGTTGAACATGGCGACAGACAGTCACGTCAAAAAGATAATTCTGTATTTATATATGTTCTTTGTTTTTGTAGTGTTATATGTGTAAATATAAGTAAATAAACGTACAATTACCAGCAAGCAATATACCGAGTGTGATTAACATATTGATGGTCCTTCGAGAAGCCGGATGATAGCAGATAACCAAAAAGACGGTAGCAAAGAGCAACTTTGCAATACATTGCAAGGAAAAACACGAGGATAACTATTAGCAGAGTGTAAGCAGAGCGGGTTTATAATGTTTATTTCAGTTCAAAATTACATAAAACTATATTCATATTTATTGACAAAACATCTGATTATCTGTATCAATAACAACTGTCAAACAAAATGTGGATATACAAAATATAATATCAAGTCGGTATCACCGACCGGATTGTCTTGACTTCTATCTTCATTACTTCCCCTCGCGACACATCAAGGCTCGGTGGTCAACTGGAGTCCCAGAAGGTCGGCGCATTTTGATCGTTGAATCCAAGCTCTTGCATGAAGTAAGATAAATGGATGACTTCTTTTGTCACTTCTGCTATAGCCATATATTCAGCTTCAGTGGAGGATTAGGCAACAGTCCTCTGTTTTTTGGATTCCCATGAGATAGGTCCATTACATAACATGGTTATGTAACCGGTATATGAACGCCTATCCTCTATGCAACTTGGCTTTGTCAACTTTGATCCAAGCTCCATGGGTGTGCTAACAGGTTTACATTCTAACATATCAAACTTTTCTAAAAGATCGTTTATATAACCTTTTTGGCTGAGAATAATTTTGTCTTCTTCTTGTTTAAATTCAATCCCTAAACAATATCCTACTTTACCCATGTACTTAATTTTGAAATCTTCGGAAAGTTTCTTTCCAAAAGATTTCACACTATTCCTTGATGCAACCAGCAAATCATCTACGTATACGGTAATGAAAGTTGCATGCTCACCTGTACCAATGTGATACACACATGGATCAGAAATAGTAGGAACAGCTCCGAGGTTTCTAAGTGTTTCGTTTAATTTATGGTACCAGCTTCTTCCTGCTTGACGTAATCCATATAATGATTTTCTTAATAAACATACTTTATCAGATTTTCTAAGTTCCTTTAACATCTTGCTGCATTTATTTTTCATTTCACTGTCGGTTTTATGACAGTCAATAATTTTCTGCAAAATTGTACCTAAAAGTTTTGGAGTATTCATAAATACCTGTTCATCCAGTTCACCGTTCAAATAAGCGGTTGTAACGTCAAATTGATGAATCTTCAGACTGTAACGAGTAGATAGAGCAGTCAGCAAACGGATTGAACTTAATCGGGCAACCGGTGCAAACGTTTCATTGAAATGAATTCCTGGTTTTTGAGAAAAACCCTGTGCTACCAGGCGAGCTTTCCTTCTTTCGAGAGTACCATCGGGATTATTCTTGTTCCGAAGAATCATACGACAGCCAATAACCTCGCAGTCTTTCGGGCGATCAACCAATTCCCACGTACCATTTGCAATGATAGATTTTATTTCATCCATTATTGCAGCATACCACTGATCCGTGTCAGGTCCAAATAAAGCTTGGTTCATGGAGACTTCTGAAGTGAAAGCTTCTTCATCTTCATTAGAATCTTCTATTTCATGAGCTTCATGATGGTAATATAGGCAAGGTCTTCCCCTTAAACCGGAAAGAACTCTTCTTGGTCGACCACGATTTCTTCTCATGCTAGATTCTTGCGTAACGTTGTTTTCGCTAGAATCTTCAAGAGGTTTCAAATCAATGTCTATTTTCTCATCTGTCACAGGAAATGGTTCAGTATATTTTTCGGAATGATAATTAGTATTTTCTATAAATTTGACGTCTCTAGAGATTAGTATTTTCCTTTCGCTGGGTATCCAGATTCTGAAACTTTTAGACTGATTTGAATATCCTACAAACATACCTTCTTTGCTTCGATTATCGAATTTTCCTTTTTGTGGATCTCGATTTAAACAAAATACACGGCAACCAAATTCCCGGAAGTAACTTACTACCGGTTTTCTGCCAAACCATGCTTCATGAGGAGTAACACCGTCAAGACTTTTACTTGGACAACGATTTCTAATGTAGTTGGCTGTATTTATTGCTTCAGCCCAGAAGGAAGCCGGCAATCTAGACTGCAACAAAAGACATCTAGCTGTATTTAAAAGAGTACGATTTTTCCTCTCTGCTACGCCGTTTTGCTGTGGAACTGTTAATCTTCTTTGTATTCCCCTTTCCATTAGAAAGTTATCAAATTCTTTATTCACATATTCTCTTCCGTTGTCGGATTGTAAATACTTTACACGTTTTCCAAGTTGATTTTCTGCCATATTTACAAATTCTTTAAAAATTTGTAATATTTCATTTTTATGTTGAATAAATCGAACTTCACACCACTTCGTATTGTCATCAATGAATGTTACCATATATTTATTTCGGCCATTGGATTCGATCCTCATTGGCCCACATACATCCGAATAGATTATTTCCAGTGGTTCTGTAATCTTTTCAGATTTATGATTAAAAGGTAATTGACACATCCTACCTTTGCTGCAGATATCACATGAAATGTTTTCTTTAGATTTCTTGTTATTTATACCAAGTACGATACCTTTGGTTGAAGCTTCCTTCAAGTCATTCATATTCAAATGACCCATTCTTCGGTGCCAAAGCTGTAGATCATGTGAACGGGATGATGCAGTACATGCATTCTGATTTGAGGTACTTTTCTTTCCAGGTAAGTAGTATAGATCCCCGTTACGCGAAGCATTTAAAACGATGTCGCCACCCTTGTCCACGATTGTGGCATTTTCCTTTTCGAATATTACCTTGTAGCCGACATCCGTGATTTTGGCAACTGACATTAGATTTACTCGTAAATCTGGCACATGTAGTACACTTTGCAACGAAACATTTTTTGTTTTTCCATTAACATTCGTACTAAATTTCACAGCTCCTTGAGCTTCTATTTCAGCACATGAACTATTTGCCAGGTTTAGTTTTCCTACAATTGAATGATTAACTTTAAAGATATTATTTAAATCATTGCACATATGTGATGTTGCGCCGCTATCCAGACACCATTTTATTTCCGAATCGCGTAATTCCGCTTGTAAAGCATTTTGCGCACATAAACTGACATTTTCAGCACATTTGACATTTTGAACCGATTGTCTGATTTTATTGACATTGGGACAATCAATCGCTTTATATCCAAATTCTCGACATTTGTGACATCGAAATTTAAAGGTTTTATCGCCGTAGTCCGATTTTACATTAGAAAATTGTCTTTGATTTGAGTCTTTCTTTGGAAATCGATGTTTATTAAAATGTTTGTTAGACAACATTGCATTTTGCATGACACTTCGCGTAAAAGTTTTCCGTGCTTCGCTTTCATCTAAAATTTTCACATGTAGAGTCTCTGGTTTCGGTAATTCGTCACGTGATTCTATCGCGCACCGAAAATTTTCATAGCTTTTAGGAAGACTATACAGTAACATTATAGCTAATAAATCATTGTTAATTTCAATGTTCATTTCACACAACTTGTTCACGGTATCAAAAAATTGATCAAGATATTCACGCACGTTGCCACCTTCTTCCATTCGTTGTAATGTCAATTTCTTCAACAATGTCGCCTTACGTGCAGGTCCACTAGACTGATATATGCTTTCCAGTTTAGTCCAGACATCGCGGGAAGTTTCGCATCCTTTAATTTGCTTTAGTTCGGACGGACTGATAGACAAAATAATGTCAGATTTAGCCTTTCTTTCATTTTTTATCCAATTCGTAACAGCATCTCTAGAAATTTGAGTTTCATCAATCTCTGGTTTCTTAAACTCACCATTCACATATGACCACGCGTCGTTTTTCAACAGAAGAGCCTCCATCTGCATTTTCCACGTGTCATAATTTTCTTTATTTAATGTTTCTATTCTCATTAAGCCTGATGAACTCATTTTAGTAATAATACTAATAATAATAAATTACAATACTATATGCTGTGGGTGCTCTGGGCCCATAACCTATTAGCAGAGTGTAAGCAGAGCGGGTTTATAATATTTATTTCAGTTCAAAATTACATAAAACTATATTCATATTTATTGACAAAACATCTGATTATCTGTATCAATAACAACTGTCAAACAAAATGTGGATATACAAAATATAATATCAAGTCGGTATCACCGACCGGATTGTCTTGACTTCTATCTTCATCAATAACTACAGTTATCAGAACGAGAATCGTCTCTACAGACGTGAAAACAACGAGAAGATGTTACCAGAACGAGATACATCTCTACAGAGGTGAAAAACATCGAGAAGTGTGTGAACGTGCCAAGGCGTCTCAACTCAGCGTGCACGTGCAGCAACAAAAAAAACTTCAGTAATTCGGTAAGTCAAACATCTCTATTTCCATATTTTCAGACATTCCTTAACTATTACTTCCTACTTAAATTAAAAAAATGGCACCACATTCGAAAGAACAGTTATTAAATAGTCGAGAATCAGTGCATACAAGAATGAAGAGGATTCATAAGTTTGTAACAGAGCAGTATTCATCGGAGACGAATACACCGGAAGATATGCAAGTAAGAGGTGAACTATTAGAGAAATTATGGATAGACTATGATAATATTCAACTAAAACTGGAACAGCTAGAGCCTAATAAGCATAACGATAATCGTGCGGAAGTTGAAGAACTGTGTCTTACAGCGATAGCAAGAGTTAAGAAGATTCTTAATGAAAATACGAAGAAACAGCAAGAAAGTGATTTAAAGTCAATTGCAGCAACCCAAGAAATTCCAAGAAAGACAGAAATGTTGAAAAATAACGTATCTTTGCCAGCAATCAAGGTTGCAGAATTTGATGGAAAATACGACCAGTGGCAGGGGTTCTATGATGTTTTTATGGCTTTAATTGACGCAGATACTTCGTTGTCAGATATCGCGAAGCTGTTTTATTTACGATCATATGTCAAAGGTGAGGCATTCAGGTTAATCGAAGCAGTTCCAGTATCAGGTGAGAACTATAAACCTACATTACAGTTATTGATAGATAGGTACAATAATTCGCAATACATTGTAAATTCGCATCCAAAAGCATTATTTGAACTACCGACCGTAACTAAAGATGCGCCACGTACTCTAAGACTGTTGATTTCAGAAACGAAGCAGCATTTGAAGTCACTAGAAACCCTGAAATTGCCAGTACAACATTGGGACCGCACGATAGTATTTATGCTAACACAGAAGTTAGATACATCAAGTAGAACAGCGTGGGAATTGCACAGAAGTCACAGCGAGTTACCAAAACTTTCAGAGTTGTACAGTTTCTTAGAAAATCGTTGTACTTCGCTAGAATCAATAATGTGTCAGCCTAAAACAAGTCAAAAGAGTACTTCACGAACATCGCTTGCTACAGTAAGTGTACTAGAGAAGAATTGCAAACTTTGTGACGAGAAACACAATTTATACCATTGTGAGAAGTTCAAGAAGATGAATTATGAATAACGGTTAAAAGTAATAAAGGGCAGTAAGGTTTGTTTTAATTGTTTACGTTTTGGGCATATAGGAAAACATTGCACATCACAAAAGTGTAGAACATGTGGGCGGAGACACAACACATTAATACATCCTCCTGTACAAGAACAAACCGTAGAGAAACGAAGTAAACAAAACGAGAAAGAAGAAACGATACAAGCCACTGCAGCAACAGCATTGTATAATGCAGAAGAAAAGACTCAGATACTTCTGTCAACAGCTTGCGTAATGGTCATGGACAAGGCACAAAGTTGGATTGAATGCAAGGTATTACTAGATAATGCATCACAATGCAATTTTGTACAAGAAGACTAGTTGAGAAGCTGGGTTTACGTTTTACGTACGTACGAGAAAAAGGTGCCAATCAATGGCATAAATCAAATATCAGCTAGGACAAGTAAAGCAGTACAGGTAACTTTTGCATCGAGATACAATAAGTATAAACGAACTTTGGAATTCTTAATTCTACATAGCATTACACGTGATTTACCAGTAGAATTCATAAATATTGAATTGTTTAATTTGCCAAAAGAATTGAAATTAGCTGATACACAGTTTAATCAACCTAGTACAATTGATATGTTAATAGGCGGCGAAATATTCTTTGAGATACTGGGTTCAAATAAACAAGCACTGGGAGAGAATCTACCGTACATTCAGAGTTCAGCACTGGGGTGGATTATCTCAGGAAGAATACAGAGTGGAACATCAGTTGAAAAGAATTGTTTTCTTGTAACGTCGGAACAACTGGATCAATCTTTAAGGAAATTTTGGGAATTAGAACATTGTTTCACAACTGGCACTACAATGTCAATTGAAGAAAAGAAATGCGAAGAGATATTTGCAAAAACAACTTGTCAGAATACTGAAGGCAGATACATTGTTAAATTACCGTTACGTGAAAGCACACAATGTTTAGGAGATTCATATACTAATACGGAGAAACGATTCAAGAAGTTAGATTTTAGAATTTCAAGAAATCCAGAACTGAAATGTGAGTATAGGGGAAGGTAGGGAAATGAGGCCCCCTTAACAATTTTGGGCTTTATCTTGTACGTTTTTGCATTCGTAGTTATGATTTTAAGCAAACATTAATGTTTCATTGTCAGTAAACATAATTGTCATAAAAAATACTTTATTTCAAAGAAAATACATTTGTAATAAATAAAAATTGAAAAAAGTGCAATGGGCCCCATTGCCCGTCTAATGGGGGAATGGGGACCAGTATATTAATTTAATGTTTAGCAACAAAAATCACACATATATATCTTTTTTATTGGCACTGGAACATTCGGCATGAGCCCACTCATGGTACATTGTGCATCTGTACCATAGCTCATTGAATTTACCAAATTCTCCACATATGATGCATTGATCTGCCGGGGAACCATCAAATTATCCAGCTCATCATCGTCGTGAACAGGCTCATCAATATCTTCATCAGAGGAACTTTGTACATACATATTTACAAGGCCTCTAGATAAAATAAAAAACAGTTTTTCAGTAAATATGCCTTTATAATCAACTCGGGGTAATGGCGCCCACTGAGGGCTTCATTACCCCAACACGTCTTGAAAAAGTCAGAAATTATTTTAAAATATCAAATACATCACATAGTTTTTGTAAATGTTGATTTTAAAAACAGATCATATCAAAATAGTATTTGTGTATACTAGATATATTTAAATCATTATTTTGAATGGTCTTACCTCAATATTATTAGTACCCCACACTTAGATGGCGAGCTGATAAACTATAAAATACGCTTAAATTTTTTTTATGTCAATAGTAGAGATCTCATATTTACCGATGTAGCTTAGAACACAATACTACTGATGTCACCTTTGCAAGTTATTCCATAAAACAAACAATTTGTCCAATAACATGGTGGGTGCCATTATCCGCTGGGCCCCATTACCCTACGTTCCCCTACAAGATTTATGAATGAATATATGCAACTAGGACACATGCAGAAGATAGAAACAACAGAAAGAGACTCAACAGAGGTTAGTTATTATATACCGCATCACGCTGTATACAAAGATAATGATGTCAAGAAAATAAGAGTAGTCTTTGATGCTTCGATGGCTGCAACGAATGGGAAACCATTAAATGACATTTTAATGGTGGGACCTGTGGTACAACAAGAATTATTTAGCATAATATTGAGATTCAGGAAACAAAATAGTAAAGCAGACATCAAGAAAAACTAGTGACTGAAGAAGACAGGAAGTTACAAAGAATAATCTGGAGAGAAAATGTAACAGAAGAATTGGGGATATATGAGTTACAGACAGTAACATACGGTACATCAGCAGCACCGTATTTAGCTACAAAATGTCTCCAGCATTCGACCCAAAATAACTCGGACTATCCACTGGCATCAAAGAGAGTTCAGAATGACACGTATGTAGATGACATATTAACAGGAGCAGACTCTACATATGATGCTTTAAAACTACAAAATCAAATAATTGAACTTTTAAAAACAGCATGCTTAGAATTGCATAAATGGTGTTCCAATTCATCGGAAATACTCAGTCATGTAGAAAGTTCAGAAGGACAACAAAACAATAGTCCTATTCATTTAGGAAAGGATGAAACAAAAACACTAGGGTTATTGTGGTCTCCACAAGAAGATAAACTGAAATTTGTGACAACGAAAGGCGAGACATCACAAATGACAAAACGAGCTATATTATCAACGATTGCAAGTATATTTGACCCTCTAGGACTTTTAGCGCCAGTAACATTGAAAGCTAAACTTATCATGCAAGAGTTATGGAAACTAAAAATAGAATGGGACTCTGAACTTAATTCTTCACTTTCAGAACAATGGCAAGACTGGCAAATACAAATACATGACATTAAGGACTTACAAGTAGAGCGACGAATCATTGCAGTAGACAACGCAACTACATTCCAGCTACATGGATTCTCAGACGCGTCGCAAACAGCTTATGGAGCAGCTTTATATCTGAGAGCGGAAAACGATCAAGGACAAGTTTCGGTGAGGCTAATTTGTTCTAAGTCGAGAGTTGCACCTTTGAAACAGATATCACTACCGCGCTTAGAATTATGTAGGTCACATGTATTAGCGAATTTAAATCACAAGGTACAACAGTCATTAGAAATTGAATTTTCAGATATTTATATGTGGACACACTCAACAATAGTTTTGTCATGGCTGGTTAAAGAACCCACGAAATGGACTACCTTCGTGGCAAATAGAGTGGCAGATATACAAGACGTTACAAAGGGATACAAATGGCTTTTACCACATATACAACAAATATACCCGAAGAAAAGAATTCAGGCTCAACTGTGTTATTAACGACACAACCCAATGAACTATTTACGAGATTTTCCAAATTAAGAAAACTACAGAGAGTAACAGCATATTGTTAAGAGTTGGTGGAAGATTACAGAACGCATTGATACCGTACGAGCAGCAACACCCTCTAATTTTACCACCAAGACATCCGTTAACAACATTGATTTTAGAAAATGAACATCAACGATTATTGCATGTAGGCTGTCAAGCAGTGTTAGCAAGCATCAAATTGAAATATTGGCCAATTCACGGAAGGTCAAGTCTGCGGAAGATTATTCACAGTTGTATGAAATGTTTTAGGTTCCGTACACAGATTCAACAACAGTTGATGGCACAACTACCCAAAGAGCGAGTGCAACCTGCAAGGCCATTCTTGCACACAGGTATTGATTATGCGGGACCAATATTTATAAAAACCGGCAACAGACGGAACTCGCAATTGCAAAGGGCATACATAGCATTGTTTGTATGTCTCAGTACACGGGCAATTCACCTTGAAGCGGTAACGAGTTTAAGTACAGAAGCATTCATCAATGCTTTACGAAGATTTATGAGTAGAAGAGGTAAACCTGTGCAGATTAGAAGCGACAATGGCACGAACTTCAGGGGTGCTAGCAATGAATTGAGAAAACTTTACTTAAACTTCAAAAATGATAAACAGAGAAAACACATCCTTGATTATGCAGCCAATGAAGGAATTTCATGGAAATTTATTACCTCAAACGCACCATACCAAGGTGGCATCTGGGAGGCAGGGATCAAATCAACTAAATACCATTTGAAGAGAATAATGGGAAACTCGCACTTAAACTATGAAGAATTTGCAACAGTTCTAACAGAAATTGAAGCGTGCCTAAATTCACGACCTTTGTTCCCTATTAATGACGACCCTCTCAGTTTTGAACTACTTACCCCTTCCCATTTCCTTACCGGAGATGTCTTGACTAAAATACCAGTACCAGACTATACGCACACTCCAGAAAACAGATTACTTAGATGGCAATTCGTCCAGAAGTTAGATCAACAATTTTGGAAGTTGTGGTCCAATCAGTACTTGACGCAGCTCCAACAACGGAACAAGTGACAGAAGGAGTCGGCTAACATATCCGAAGGTATGCTAGTCCTAGTGAAAGAAGACAATCTTCCTCCACTGCAGTGGGCTCTTGCGAGAGTCAAATCAGTACATCCAGGAAGCGACGGCAGAGTTCGAATTGCTACAGTGAGAACTCCAAGAGGAACCGAATTTCAACGACCAATCACGAAGCTGTGTCCACTTCCCGTTGAAGATACTTCAAGGGCGGCGGAATGTTAGTGAATGTGAGACTTTTGAATTTTCGCGCCATGGCCTAGGGAATTTTTGGTCACTAGAGTTGAGTTGAACATGGCGACAGACAGTCACGTCAAAAAGATAATTCTGTATTTATATATGTTCTTTGTTTTTGAAGTGTTATATGTGTAAATATAAGTAAATAAATGTACAATTACCAGCAAGCAATATACCGAGTGTGATTAACAATTGTGGTAGATAAAACATTCGATAACTACATGAAGAATTTGGAAGAGATTTTCCAGAGATTGCGGAAGGCTAAGCTGAAGCTCAGCCCCAATAAGTGTCACCTGTTTCAAAGGGAAGTTCATTATCTTGGACACGTGGTTTCGGATAAGGGTATTACAGTTGACCCGGAAAAGATAAAGGCTGTGAGCGATTGACCAGCACCTAGAGACAAACACGAACTTAGAAATTTTCTTGGTTTGTGTACCTATTATAGACGAAATGTACCTGGATTTGCCAACATAGCCAAGCCACTGACAAGGGTTACTGAAAAAGGTCGAATATTTATCTGGGAAATGGAATGCAAAGTTGCGTTCAAACACTGAAAAATGCTTTGACAAGCGCACCTGTCCTCATTTATCCTTTACCTGAAGGAGAGTTCATACTAGACACAGATGCCAGCAACGTGAGAATTGGTGGCGTTCTTTTCCAGATACATGACGGACATGAGAAGGTTATTGCCTATTTTAGTAAGACCTTGTCAAAACCGGACAGAAATTATTGTGTTAGCAGAAAAAACTCTTTGTAGTCGAGAAATCCGTGGAATATTTCTACAAATATTTGTATGGAAGGAAATTTTTGATTAGAACTGACCATGCTGCATTAAAATGGCTACTACAATTCAAGAATCAGGAGGTCAGGTGGCTAGGTGGATTAAAAGACTACAGGTATACGATTTCAAAATCGAGCATAGGACAGGTACCAGTCATCGTAATGCCAAAGCATTGTCCAGAAGGCCATACCAAGATGAGTGCAAGCATTGTAGTTGACTAGAAGAGAAATTTTCCATCGTCGCCAGGACAACAGTAGTCGACGATAATTGGCAGCCCGATGGACTACGCGAAGACCAAGAAAAAGACCCGACTTTGAAAACTATTTTTTATTTTATTTTTTTTTTATTTTAGAGATTTGGCCACTCAACAGGATAAATCCCAATAACAGAGTGGCACTTACAAAAAAATACAAAGAAATTTACAAAAAAAGCATAGGCAGTAATAATGTGGTAAATATATTAGATTGCAAACATTTACAGATTAGGTGCTAATAAAGAATTAGCAGATTTTATATATTCTATAAATGAGCGGTTATTTTCCTTTTAAAGTTTTTTAACATTACTGTGAAAATATCTGGTAAAGAACTATCAATCATTGTTTTATTGAATAAAGAGGAAATTCTGTTAATCGGTGAATTAGCGGCAGAGTTGGTACTGATATTTGGAACAGTGAACATATTATTAGATCTTGTAGAATAGGTAGGTACACGGAATGAGAACTGGCTGAGGATGGATGGGGTATCGATAAGGTTATTCGTTAATTTATAAAGAAACATAAAATCTGCTAACACTCTCCGTTTTTCTAGAGATAATAAATTAACAGAATAATTGGTAAATTTCCCAACAAAATATTTCAAAAACTTATCTTGAATTTTTTCAATTCTATTAATGTAAATACTATATGTCGGAGACCAAGACACAGAAGAAAATTCAAGTTGACTACGAACTAATGAATAATATAAGGATAATATAGTGTACGGGTTTTTGAAATTTCTTGCTGTACGTATTAAAAATCCCAACATCTTATAAGCTTTTTTAGTAATATGGTCGACATGAACATCAAATATAAGTTTGGAATCTAATATTACTCCTAAATCTTTAACTTGGTTGACATATGTTAATGTTTCGCCATTAATACTATAAGAATAATAAATTTTATTTCTATTTCGCGTAAAACTAATGGAACAGCATTTAGTGGTATTAATATATAATTTATTCTTAACACAGTATTCATTGAACAAATTTATATCATATTGAAGATTTTCAACTATACTGGAATGGAAAGCAGAGGAGAGCAATCCAGTATGGGAAGATGTTGCCCCGCACTCACCGAGTGTAAAATCGTACTGGGCGCAATGGGACTGCATGGTGATTGAGGAAGGCCTGTTAAAGCGTGTGGTAGAATGTGCTGATGGAACTGAGAAGAGAACTCAGTTATTCCTAAGAGTAGAGTACCAGACGTGTTGAATGAGATCCATAACGGATCTGGAGGCCATTTTGGAGTCATCAAAACGCTAGAAAGATTGCGCCAGCGGTTTTACTGGGTTAACGTCACGGAAGATGTTAAAGATTGGTGCAAGAAATGTATGGTTTTCGTTGGAAGCAACGGTCCGCATAAACAACGAAAAGCTCCAATGCGTGGTTGTCATGGACTACTTTAACAAGTGGATTGAAGCGTATCCATTACCCAACCAGGAAGCCACCACGGTGGATATCAACCTGAGGATTTAGTGTGGCTCTACAATCCACAAAGACGTCGCAGTTTATCACCAAAGCTGCAAAAGAATTGAGAAGGTCCCTATGTGGCAGTCAAAAGGATAAACGACGTGGTATACAGAACTAAGAAACGACCTACCGGGAAGCCGAGAATAGTACACTTAAATCGGCAAGCCCCTCTCGCCGGCGACAACCACGAAGACAATAATGGAGCAACGGTTCGTCGGATAATAACCAACTTTTGAATACTTCATGGAGAACTATTCCTTTGTCCGCAAGGCGCGGTTCGGCGTGACGAAAGAAGAACACCGAGATCTATTCACCGTGTCTTCACATTATTCCCTCAGTCACTGCGTATCAGAAGACTTAAAGATGTCCCGCGGTATAGCTTCAGTTTTTAAGGCGAATTTTGGGCGACTGCAAGAGCTGGCCAACTAACGTCCAACTGTTGTGAAAACGCTGAGACTGAGGGATAGCAATGCAGAACATCAGCGGTACATCTATTACTTGGTTACAAAACCACGCTCGTACCAGAAGCCGTCGTATCGCAGCATGTTCTAGAGAATGACATTTTGAAGTTAGCCGTACTGAAGTTAGGCTGTGGTCTAGATGGTTTAGATTGGAGGACTGTTAGGAACATGATAGAAAACCTCTTCTATTTTACCGGCGTTGGAATTCTTGTTTGCAGCTTTAACCCTAACGGACATAAAGAAGAAATCGAGCGTACCATCGACTGCCATTTCTGCAAAACTTAGAAATGCACCAAGGGTAATGAATTGCGATTCTTCCAATTTTTTCTCAGGGTAGATTTCAAATTTGAATTCTGACAGAATTGAGATTTCCCCAATTCTTTCTCCGGATAGATTTCAAATTCTACTGGTCTGGAGCAGGGAAAAACCAATTCTGACAGAATTTGAAATCGAGGCCCGAACGACTTCACAACTTCCAAACAAAAGAACAAAATTATAAGGACCGTAGAGACATCTCTCGACAAACTTTAGAGTAGACTTTATATATTTCTATCTCTAGTTGTCTCTTTCTGTCCAGCCGAGAACATAACAAACAATTGTGACGTATAGCGCATGTTTTGTCTATTATATTTGTGGTCGTTGGTTTAACATGGGAACTTTACTTCATTTCACGTAGGAAAATAGTAGATTGTGTTTGAGAACCGACCATTTTAAAATGAATTAAATAAATGAATTAAATTCGTGAAAGTAAACTTTATCAATAATATATATTTTTATCTGTAAAAATGTACGATCCTTGAATAATAAAAATTTCAACAAAACATGGTTAAATCAATTAATTTTTTAGATTTTGTATGCTGACAGGTAATTTCTTCGTTTTTGTGAACTAGATTTGCATTCTGGCCAGTCAAGGGGTAGAATTTATTATTCCTATCTAAACCAACGCTATTTTCTTACGTGAAATGAAGTATAGCGTTTAAAACGTAACGGTCATTTTAACCTAGCGGATCGCTCAAGTGAAGTTCCCTAGGATAATGAGCAAGCTGCTTGTTGTGACCGTTGTGTATATCTAGCTTTATACTACAGTGCCATCGTGGTGCCACCTATAATACAATTTGTAATACATGCATATTCTAACCTTTACAGAAACAGAATTTTAAAGCAAGTACTACATTACCATTATGTTATGTTTAAAACTGAGTAATTTCATCAACTAGATAAAACGTAGTTTTTTAATCATCTTTTGCTAATATTGCGTCATATAGTTCTAAAAGTACTTTGATAATATTACGATTACGTCTAAAAGTTTCATTAATTTACAGTATTCCATTGATGTTTCTACATTTTCAAACATCATTTTACCTTCGCATTGTCTTCATCAACTGCTTCGTTTCAAAAGATATGATATATTATTAGGAAGTTACTATAGGCCATTTGAATATAGTGCATCAACTTTTACATAAATAAAGTCCTTATGGAAGGAGGCTTAACGTAGGAAAGGATATATTGTAAGTATATTTCATCAAAAAGTGTTAAAGTATTTGTTGCATAATGTATTATTTACAAAAGTCGTTAGTGGTTTTGTAATAAACTGCTAATACGTCAAAATTTATGTAAAAAATATTTTATGATTCGAAAATCAAGAAGTTTATAGTTATAGTCATAAATATTATACAAGACGATTGAAAATTCTCGATTATACGAAACATGTTGTCTGGAAACACCACGAGACCTATGGGCAACACGCCCAGTGTTTTAAGAATTTTCGATTGTCAAGTTGTATGCAGGGTAGACTATGTCATAAACACGGTCATAAATAAAAAAATCTGATGTGGCCAGCACATAACCTCTCGCCAGATATTTTACCTGGTTGTACGCATAAAACGAAAAATATTTTTAAATACAAATACATATATTCATGTCTCACTACAAAATAATTCTCACATATATTTGCAAAATCTATGGGATATTTTAATATAAATTATGTACAATACATACATTTTCTTTATATTCGATATCCTGATATTTTCTTTTTCTACTTTCTTTTTCTTTATATTCGTCATTTTTTCGCAAATTCCTTTTGTATTCTTTTTTACGTATATTCTTTTGCGTTGTTGACTTTTTTATTTTCATAATCTTCATAATGGTGTACAAATATTTTTGACAATGGCATACAAATATTTTTGACAGTGACATTTATGTGTCAATTACAAACATTTGAATTTCTTGTCTTGAAGTAGTTTGATCTGAGATTATTTTACATCAAATTATTTTATATGTATTTCTTTATCTCCAAATCTATAGAAGATATAATAATGAATTTATATTTATCGAATAAAGAATTTAACGTTCTTTAATATAAGTATTTACACAAATTTTCGATAAATAATATTTAGATGATTTTTTTCTTGTAACTACTACTTCCGGTTGTTCAATTGTTACCAAAACTTAAATCAACTCTTCCCAGTATTGTTAGATTGAGGAATCCGTAGTTAAAAATGTTTTAAGTCTTATAGTATTTGAGAAATCGTGGATCCAACATCCACACACACATACGGACATCTTCGTAAAAATGTTACAATCGGATTCTAGGGACCTTAAACGTGCTTATACACTAAAATCTGGATATGCGATTTTTAACATGAATCCAATACCTCTCTTAGCGAGAGGTAAAAATAAATTTTAAAAAATCTGATGTGGCCAGCACATTACCTTCCGTCAGTTATATGAGGCATTTACGAAAATTCTACCGCTGATCTGTTACCGGTAAACAGCTGTTTATCAGATTATAGCTACCGGAATCGATATTTTAAGAACGCAAATGGTAAACAGTGTAGATCCATAACCTATAAAAAAATTGAAAATTTGAAACAGGTTAGAAATTTGATATAGTTAACAAACTTTTAACGCGCGCGCTTCACTTTGCATCACTACTACTTTTTGAATTAGATTCTTCATGAATCCGGTAGATGGATCTGGTAGGTACAATTGTCGAACACGGTAACTTTTGACCACTCGTGTTTTCGAACACATTCAGTAGATGCGGTATCTATCGGTAGAATTTTCGTAAATGCGTATGTATTTTCTATAAAATCCATACAGAAAGTTCCTTGCAAAAGATTCTAAATTTCTTGTATGTACATTATCTTTCGACAGTTGTATGTATTTTATACAAATTCCATATAGAAAGTTTCGAGTAAAAATATCCTATATTTCGAGTAAAATTATAACACAAATATACTACGAATATGTCAATTGACACTGACATCTTTCAGTCAGAATTTTCTTAATACAGTAGCTGTTTCTAGCATAGCTATCTAATTTATGAAATTTAATTTCTTTATAATTTTATAACTCTATATCCATTTAATATGAAGTATAAAATGCAGTCAAATCGTATAGAGAATACAATGTTCTTTAATATTTATAATAACATTAAATGTGAAAAAATGATATTTAACATCGTTTTTTCAAGAAAAACTGTTAAAATCTTCAAATGAGGGTACTTCCGGTTGACCAATTATAATCAAAATCTAATCAGGTCTTCATATGGATGCAACGAAGAGGAATACGAAGGAATTATAATTTTTGGAATTGTAGTTTTAGAGTTATCGTAGACGAAAATTTTGTTACACACACACACACACACACACACACACACACACACACACACACACACACACACATACATACATACATACATACATACATACATACATACATACATACATACATACAGACACCATCGTAAAAATAGTAAAATAGTATTCTAGGCACCTTAAAACATGCTTATTCATTAAAAACTCACCACCGAATTTTTTGACCAAAGACAATACCTTCCTTACCTAAAGGTGACGGAAGGTAAAAACAGTAAATTTGACGTAGATCTGTATTCTGTATTTCTCCAAGAAACGCCAAATTATATGCCACAACCACGGTATAAGAAACTAGGGTAACGCGGCTGTATTTCGCGGTCAAAGATAGTACACTTAGTTCCACGCATATTGGCAGTGGCGGTAGTGCAGTTGGATTCTTGTGTGTGGTTTATAAGATACTTGTTTGATAAGTTCAAGGTCATTATTTAATTGTGTTGTGATTGAATTGCCTTAAATTTAAGGTAAGAACAATGAATAAGCATTTTTATGTATGTCATTATCTGAGTAACTAATTTAACATAATTTTGTTACAATTGCATTACTGAGATCTCAACATAACCCCATTTTAACTGCAAAATTGTAAGCTTTAAAGTATTATTCACTTATAATTATATACATACGTATAAATATCTATGAATAAATATAAAATTTAAGTATAATTGCACATGAAATTTCTTGAGTGGATGTGGCGGAAGTCATGATATACAGTGGCGGATTGTCGCCTGTAGTCTGATCTTAGTTTACCGCCTAAATCCAACAACAATTATAATAATTTATTTTTGTCTAATTAGTATACTGTTATTTATTATTGCAATCAAGTTTTCTTTATTGTAATAAAAATTTATGTTGTAATTAGAATAAATACATACAAGAACAATTATTATAATCAATTTTTTGATGTGATTAGACATTTTCTTTGTTGGAATTCTCATTATTATAATCAAGCATTTCTTTGTTACAATTAAAAACTATTTAAAAATTCCTAAAGGGATATAATTAAAGCAACATTTATATTAATTAAATTGCTACGTAAGTTCTTAGTTTTTGGCAGATTGTTTAAATTCATCCTTTCGTATTTGCAAATTTACACGCGGCAATTTTGATGCATTTAAAATTATTCTTATTTGTTGAAAATTATTCTTCGAAAATCCGCCACTGTTAATATTATCATGAATCGGGAAGCCCCAATTATTTAAAAATTTTCAACCTTTAACATGTACCGATTTCGACTTTTAGCCTTCATTGGGATGATAATTCAAGTGGAGTCGAAACCGCTAAATCTGGTATCTGACCGCTTCCCTGTAAGCTTTAGTTTTGTTATAATCTAAATTTACAATTTTAGAATAGAAACTATAGAAACCGCGCACGTTTCCTACCCAACTGCAAGTCAGGATATTAATCTTCGAGTGAAAAAGTGTCATTATTTTTATACCCATCTAAGACATGTAGCGCCACAGCGGGATAATGGAGAACTAAGAATATTCCGTCTGACCGCATTTGTAGCACAGGAAACATAGCGAGTGGCGTTATCTTAGCTTCTTATACCGTGGCCATACCTATTTTTTCAATAAATACATACATATATATGTATATATGTATATATATATATATATATATATATATATATATATATATATATATATATATATATATATATATATATATATATACCGGGTGTCTTAGGCCGACCGACACATGGGCGATTAACAGGTAAAATTAGTTAATTGTGAATAGTATCTCCCCAGTGCAAGATATTAAGATGAAATTTTGCATGCTTATCCGGGGATACTATTTCTATGGATTTCAATTCAAATCAGTCAATTTACAAGTGTAATATTAGAATAAATTAAGAAAAATTGTAGAAGTACCATGAATGTTATTCATATCTTGAAAATAATAGTATCTAAGCAACAGCTCTGATAGAGTAGGGGTAACGTGCGCGCTTCACAATTTAGAGAGTCGGGTTCGAAACCAACCGACAGCAATATTTATTTTTTTATTTTTTCTTTTCAAAATAATTTTTATTATTAATATGTTTTTAATCTTTTATTAATATTTAATTTAATAAAGTGGATACATTGTACGTAACAAGATTTATTTATTTAAAAAATATTTTATTATTTGCTTTATTGGTTTATTATAAATTAAATTTCTTCAAATTATAGTTAGCCCTGACGAAAACAAAAAAACGAGAACATTTGATTTGAATAATCAAACGTCAAATGCAGATTTGTATTGTACTATCTTTATTTGTTGCTAGTGTTATTTAAATAATATGGATTTAACTACAAAAGATAAAATTCGTATTGTGAAATTATTTCACATTGGTAATAGCCTACAGCAAACTGCTGATGTATTTTCTGCCGAAAATCCAGAAAAAGTAGTTAATAAATCCCGTGTAAGGCGTATTATTAACAGATTTGAAGAAACTGGGTGTGTTGCTAATCACACAAAGCAGGAAATACAACCAATTGAAAATGAATTTGAAGAAATAATAATTGCGCGGGTTGAAGTGGAGCCTACTATTAGTTTAAGAAGTTTACAAATGGAATGTGGAATAAGTAGAACAAAAATTGCTAGAATACTTAAGAAAAATGGATTTAGAAGTTACAAAGTAGGTAACCATCAAGAATTGCGAGACGGCGACGAAGAAAGAAGAGCAACTTATTGTGAAACAATTATGGATAAAGCCAATGAAAACAGAAACTTTTTGTATTCCCTCTGTTATACCGATGAATGCACATTTACTCTTCATAACGAACCGAATGTGCAAAACTTTCGCCACTGGTCAAAAGATAAACCAACTCTTCAAAATTTATCAAGAACACAATATCCCCAGAAGGTTAATGTTTGGGCGGGAATTTTGGGATCACACATTATTGGACCATAGTTTATTGAAGGGACATTGAACGGTCCAAAATATTTAGATTTATTGGAAACAGTAGTTGGGCCTAGACTTACAGAATTAAATATGGAGAGGATATGGTTTCAACAGGTGGGTGTCCAGCGCATAACGTGCAAATTGTCAAAGAATATTTGGACAATTCATTTCCAGATTCTTGGATTGGTTTAAATGGACCAATTAATTGGCCGGCAAGGTCTCCTGATCTAAGCCCCTTAGATTTTTTTCTTTGGGGTCATTTAAAATCAAAAATTTACGGCCATTATGAATTGACCACTTTAGAAGACCTGAAAGCGGCAATAAGGAATGAATGTAGGCTTATTTCTAATCGACAGCTAAGCAACGTGAGACAGCAATGTTACGATCGTCTCGGATTTTGCTTAGCGCAAAACGGCGGCCATTTTGAATATTTATTATAATTTTTAAATTTTAATGTTGTAATTAGTAGGTACGATTTAATATTTTTTAAATAAATAAATCTTGTTACGTACAATGTATCCACTTTATTAAATTAAATATTAATAAAAGATTAAAAACATATTAATAATAAAAATTATTTTGAAAAGAAAAAATAAAAAAATAAATATTGCTGTCGGTTGGTTTCGAACCCGACTCTCTAAATTGTGAAGCGCGCACGTTACCCCTACTCTATCAGAGCTGTTGCTTAGATACTATTATTTTCAAGATATGAATAACATTCATGGTACTTCTACAATTTTTCTTAATTTATTCTAATATTACACTTGTAAATTGACTGATTTGAATTGAAATCCATAGAAATAGTATCCCCGGATAAGCATGCAAAATTTCATCTTAATATCTTGCACTGGGGAGATACTATTCACTATTAACTAATTTTACATGTTAATCGCCCATGTGTCGGTCGGCCTAAGACACCCGGTATATATATATATATATGTACAGGGCGTAAATGAAATAAGTGTATTAAATTTAACCAGTAATGTAACTCGTCGAGAGCAACAATTTTTCTTAATAATTTTTTTTTCTAAATCTTGTAGTTTTTGAGTTAAAATTCTTTAAAGATTTGTATAAAATTTCGTTACCCGCCACTGGCAAGATATCTGCTGCCCTCAGCTGTCTGAATCAAATTTCCATGTACGCAGCACAAAAATTGTCGGGTTGTGGTTGCATGCTTGTAGACACATTAATTAATAAACGATCAACGGAAATAGCTATTTGTGTATTAAGAGCGCAAAATGGGACATTGTCGATTGAGAGGTTGTTGCCGAGCGACGTAGGAGCGAGGCATTCTCTCGAAATCGACAATGTCCATATGCGCTCGAAACACACACAAGATTTTTTCTACAGTCGCCACAATGAGGTCCTCCACCATAACAAAAAATTATTTTTTATTTATTTTTACTTATCGGTATTTTCCATTCTTCTTGAGCTATTGCTTCGATCTAATCTAAGCATTTTATACTTTCGTTTTTGTAAATGAATGCCCTATTTTATTTTCACAGCAGTGCGGCATTTTGTTTGGTTATGTAAGTGGGTAATGTGTAACTACAGTGTCATTAATTCCTGACTAAACGTTTCCATTAAGAATGTAGCCAAGTAACATTTCTCAACATTGTATAGTTAGAAGTTTGAGGGGCGAGCGTTTTTTCTACTTTGTCGCTCAAGAGCGGCAAAGTGACATTTTGCGTTGACAAAAGAGAGCGCAAATGGCTACTTTGTATATAGACTGTAGAAAAACATATTTATTATTAATAAATTCGTAATAGCACAATTTTTAAAATAAAGAAATTTAAAATTTGGATAACAAAATTATAAAATTGTGTATTAACACAGGTTTCTGTACTTAGGTGAATAGAGTAAGTGCGTGGGAAGTGGGAAGAGCATACTAGTTATGGAGGTTATGAAATGAATTTTCGTGTATCAACACGGCAAATCATAATAGTTTAAATACGTTATTCAAAAAATGTAAATATATACTTTGTCCATTTAAACGAGGTGGGATTATATGAGGACCAATGACTCGTCAATTTATTCCCGTCTAAACAATGATATTTTTTGTTGAAAATTGTGTTTCCTTCTTACAGTATGAGGATTTTTGTGACCAGATAAGCGTATTGTGCATTATTAAAGACACTTTCTCTAATATATCCAGCCCTATGAGTAAACAATACAACTCATTCTCAAAATTGAAGTGCTGGAAACAATGAAAGTTTTGCATATGGTATGGAAGTAACTGTTGCTCTTTTAAAATATTCCAAATTGTCATATGTGACACATCAAACTCTGATAATCTGGAAGATATTGTATGTGGTACAACATAAATTTACGAATATTACGAAGAGGATGATTTTCGTGTAACTTCGTTGACTTTGAGAACTTCACCATAGGTACTTATAATGTCTGTGTATCCGTTAATCATAAACATAAGCATTTTGTCAGAATTTTACCTTATATACCAGTTTATTACTAATGTTAAAATTTAATTGCAACAACTGACAGGACTGTCAATTACTAAAACAAAATTTTTCATAGGTATTGCTACAGAATTCAATTATTACAAAAATATTTGGAACGAATCGTCAATTTACGGGGTGGTAAAAATGCTAAAAAAATATGCGATTTCGAGGAAAAGTTATTAAGAAATATTGTTGCTCTCGACGAGTTATATTACTGGTTAAATTTAATGCACTTATTTCATTTACACCCTGTATATATACAGGGTGATTCATCGGTCTGTCCTCTCTGTATAACTCTTTTATTTTATGTCAGATAGAAAAACTCTTCAAATATAATTTATATGATATATTATTGTCTATCTACGTACCATATGCATTTGTATACAGGGTGCTTTGTTTAAGGGCAACTGTATGTAACTTTATATTTCTTAATGGAACATCCTATATTTATTTATTTATTTTGATAGTAAATTATATTCCCTTTAAAAAAGTATTAAGTAATAAGGGGTCTAAAATTATAAATAAAGTTATTTACGTTCATAAAAAATAGTAGTTCAGAGTGGAAAAAACCATAATATAATACAAAATTTTGATCCTTTTTTATTAATACTTATTTTAAACAGTACACTAATTCCAAAGAAGCTATTAAAATTTAGTGGCAGACTATATAACGCAAAATTATAATAAATGCTCGAAAACTTGTACTTCAACTTCAATAGATTTTTCTATTATAAATATTATATTAACCATATCACCTTTACTAAAATTTGTATTATTCATTTTCTCATCAACATCAACAATGATAAACTAAGAGTATTTGGACAACTTGTTTGTTTAAATTTGAAACAATTGATCAAATTATCCATAGCTTACTTTGTTAATAATAACATGATAAAAACATTTCATTCAACGAATAAAGGTAAATAACTTCTTAATTTATAATTTTAGACCCCTTATTACTTAATACTTTTTTAAAAGGAATCGAATTTGCTATCAAAATAAGTAAATAAATATAGGATTTTCCATTAAGAAATATAAAGTTGCATATTGTTGTGCTTAAATGGAGCACCCTGTATACAAATGGATGTGGTACGTAGATAGATAATACTATATCATATAAATTATATTTAAAGAGTTTTTCTATCTGACTTAAAATAAAAGAGTTATAAAGAGAGGACAGACCGATGAATCGTGTTTGAAAATAAACTCGCACTAGCAGTAGTGCAGTTTCTAGACTTCTAATTAAATAGTTATTTGTTTACTCGTCAAATTTTTATTTCAATAATGCTATACTGTCAAATGATAGGTGCGTTCAATTATTCGTTTCGGGGCACTCGAAACTACAGATTCATTTACGAGTATATACTCCACAGTGTGTTCGAAGGAAAAAGATCGTACTCTATACAATCCGTAAATAGAATTCAAAATGACATTTTCAGTACATAGAACAAATTAAACAAACGCACCTATAAGTGAATTTACTAATGTTGGTATATTCGATTATACAGAGTGTTAATGAGTACGTGTTACAAATTAATATGGTATGTACGGAATACAAAATAGACTAACTTTTAAAAATAAACTCATATCCGAAAACTCACCGTTTTCGAGCTATAGGATTTTAAAAGAGTAATTATCTACCTTGTAATGGCCAAAAGTGCCTGTCAACTTTACTTGACGGTCTCTTCAGTTCTCCTGGCTGTCAAAACGGGTTTCTCGGGCGCCAATCGAGCGGTCGATACCACAGCACAGGAGAGGTGGTAAATCTGGTGAAGGACGCTCTTATAGCGTCGCTGAAAAGAGTGGCTTGAACGCCAAAAGGGCTCGGGTAGCTTAGTGGAGACAGAGTTCGGTTTTTGTCAATGAAATCACATGTAATGAATTTTAATATTTTATTAAAATATATTAAAACGAGAATAATAACAAAACAAATGAAAATAGCAATCGCTAGCATATAATCGGCTAATACAAATGAACCAGCGATACTTGCAGGATTCGTTCAATAAAAGAAACGGTCAACAATGGCACACACCAAAGTTGAGAAGAACAAAACGGTAACAGTGTTGTCACTCGACAACACTCATCAACAATCGCGATTTCGGAACGGAGCCGTGTTGACATATAGCAACACTCATCGACAATCGCGATTACAGCAAACAGTGGTAAACCCCACTGTGCGGAAACATCCTGCTACGGCGGTGTCCGTAGCCGTACGATGCACCTTCTGCACTCCCTCACGAGCTGCCGGCACACACCAACAGCACCGAGTTAGAGGCAGTCAAGGTCCTAACAAACTGCTCGCCCGGCACTCACCAGGTTCGCGGAAGACGGCACACACCGTCTCCCCGAGGGAGCACACACACTCTCTCTCTCTCTTTCTAAGACTCAATGAAGAGCTAAAGCTCTGTTGAGAGAGCATACACTCTCTCAATGAAACTATCGTTTTATATCCCGAAAAACCGTTAAAAATACGAAAGTTTAAACAAGATTCTAATCATCCTGCAAATACTTGCTATTTTATATAAAAATATTTTAAAAAACTCATGTGAGATCGAACCCACGATCCCCAGCGCGCTGGTCGAGCACGCTAGCTACTCGACCACGCGCTACCTGACAGGTAAGCAACAAATTTATAAACATACGCAACTTTAAACAAAAATACAATAATACATTTTACAACAAACGACGTATAATATAACCAAACAATTATATTGTATGCGTAATTTCAACCAATACAAACTAATAAAAATGTAAAACAACGTTGGGTTGGGTGGGATTTGAACCTTGATTTGAATTTATAAACTTTAGCAAAAAACTAACTTGTTAACCAGAAGACTACAATGCTAAACACGAAAATTAAATCCAAATCTAGTGACCGTCGTCACAACCTTAATTTTAATTGGCTGTGTCCGTTTATTTTAACTTCTAGCATTGAATTTTTTAAATAATTTTATTCTTTTTCGATTACATATTACAATAATTGCTCAAAATGACGACCACCAACTTTAATGCAAGTATTGCACCTTTTGAGCATATTTTGATATTTTCGTCACAAAACGCCAGGATTTATTTGAATTGTTTGTACTGCCGTACACTTCGTCGTATATTAATACCATGCTTGCGTAATCGCGAACAGTATGCTCATTCATAATGCTTCTGAAATTCAATGCTAAAATTTAAAATAAACAAATTAAGAACTGAAGTGATAGGGCACAATCAACTAAAATAAAGGTACGAGCCCACACTCGCATAAGTTGAGTCGATTTACATTTCTTCTAGTCCAGATTTAGCTTTTACCGAGACCCTTTACTTTTGGCACAATTAAAAGCAACTTCGTAAAAATTCATTGCGTGCAGTAAAATCTACCTAGCAAGACATATGGGATAATACTCACAGGAAAATGTACAGGACTTAGGAATCCAATGCCTAATAGAATTAAAGCTAATATTACTAATAAAGGCAATGGAACCCAATATTAAATGGCGGAATACTTGAATAACAAATTAAGTTTTTGTAAGTATAAAATCTACATTTCAAATTACTTGAAAGAAATTTGTAGAAATTTCTCACCATTTGCATAGGTTTTATAAATTGTTTTTTGAAAATTTTAACCGGCCCAACTTATGAGTATGGGCTCGTAGATAATTGATCGTTTAAGAGTCTGTAGCTCGAAATAGGTTCCAGATATGAGTTTATTAGTAAAAGTTATCTATCTTGCTTCCCCTACATGCCCTATATATTTGTAACACGTACTCATTAACACTCTGTATAACTCAATTCAGCCAAGGCATTTAAGAATTTTACGTACTTACCATGTTTTGATAAGCAAATATATCCTTGACGATAAACGACGTGATATAATTGCTTTTATAAAAGGTGTTCAATTTTGAGGTTGCCTTTTGAATTACCCGCCATTTTTGTCTTGTAGATATCTGCGTGTGACAGTTAAAGCGTTTTCAGCTTACAAGTCCAGTGCGCACTTTTTTGCACTGAGCGTTTTCAGCTGGTCATTGAGTGCAAACTTAGTCAGGTGATGCGTTTTCAGCTTAAGAAAAAGTTGCACCGTGCACTGGCTCAGTGCGACTTTTATGCACTGTCTCCCTAGGCAAGTGCAATAGTGTCAGTGCAAATATGGCGGTTTAACAAAATCGTTTTCAGCTTAAGCCCGATCCAGACGACATGGCAAATGTGAACCAATGTTTACATTTGTATAGTTGGCCATGTCGTGTGTACGGGTAACCAATGACCAACCATAACCAACCATCACAAATGTTGGCATTGGTCGACGTTCGCTTCAGAGGCGGTAAACTGTACACACATCAAAGGAATAACCAACTTTGGCTAATACATTGGCAACTCTATCCAGACGACTGGAACGAACTTGTCTTCTAAAGTATTATTTTCATTGCATTTGCATTCATTCCGTGGTGCAACAAGCAACAAGTCATCATGTCCGAGGGTCAAAGTGAATGGTCTAATGATTTAATCTTTGATTTCATTGCACTGTATGAAAAATATCAACTTTTATGGGATCCAAAAGATCTAAATCACAAAAACAGAAATAAAATTAATGATGCCTGGAATAAAATAAGGGAACAATTAGCGGGAAATTTCACTATAGATCATTTAAAGAAAAAAAAAGAATCTTTAATGACAACTTATAGATCATTAAAGAAAAAAGTGAAGGAATCTGAAAAATCAGGAGCAGGTACTAGCGACATCTATAAACCAACTTGATTTGCATACGATGCCCTGGACAGATTTTTAAGAAGTACAGGAAAAATAAACAAAACTTTAAATACAATGAAAAAATATGAACCAAATCATCAAAATATTAAATACAGCGGTTAATACGTATATACTTATAGAAGCTTTGTTAGCACTATGATAATATTTTTTACTTCATATTAAGCGACTTCCTCGTCACTTTTCACTTTGGCAAATGCTGGAAATAATGTTCGCCTAAATTTCAAAAACTACAATAGACATATCGTGTGGATGCTACTCATTAGCAAATGTTCATATTTGCCAATCTATAACCAACATTGGTTCATATTACATGCGCCAAAATATGCCAATTATTTGTCATGCCGTCTGGATCGGTCTTAACTGCACTACCACCGCATGAGGGCAGAATTCGTTCAGTGTGGTCACGTGATGCGTTGCACTCAGTGCGCACTTGCACTGTATTAAGCTGAAAACGCTATTAATATTTGTTAAGTAAAAGCATTACATTGTTTAGTTATGAAATGCTATACGATACAACAACGCGTGTTTATAATAAAATCGTATTCCAAATATGGGGAAATTATAGATATTTTCGGAGTTTCAGCTACATTTTCACTACTGCAGCAATATTTTTTAGAGAACAACCACTACGATGGTAAACGCGCTGTCTTGCATCTTGTGCTGTACCAGTTTCATTAAATTTCTCTAATAACTTAGCAATAGCTGTTTTGGATGGAGTCGCGTTTCTTTCAAATTCTCCACAGCAAAGTCTGTTTCGGCTATACTTTTTTATACATAAATACGCAAAATATAGCGTTCCATAATTAAACAATTTAATGCTTTTGTTTCACAAATATCTACTGTCACATGACAGATATCCACGAGAAAGAAATGGCGGGTAATTCAAAAATCAACCTCAAATTTGAACATCCGTTGTATCACCGTGGGATAAGTTATGCTATATCGCAGTCATTTTATTTGTTTAATGGCCTTGTTAACCCAATGACTGCAGTAATGAAATTCTATTGTGGTAATAATTTTTATTAAAGCACTCAATAGATAACAAGGCAATTACATAATCAAAATAAGTGCGATATGATATACGTTGACACATAAAATTTTGTACGATATTCGTGGGATACTACATCATTACCCTAACTCGCCCTGCGGGCTCGTAGGGCAATTCACAATATGTGCGCTAATAATGTTTATATCCCATTCATATCGTAAATATGTAGTTATTGTATAATCGCTGAGTCCCAAATATAATGTCGTCACAGTAACCACCAGTAAATACGTTGTTTTATGTATCAACCAAAACATGTAATCATTTTATATCCTTAAATTACAAAAATATTGAGAAAAATGAAATTGAAAATTAAATAAATTTTATTTTTATAGTTATTTTTCAATAGGATATGTATGAAAAACAAAACTGCTATCTGTCAGTTTGAATTATTTAGTGTATAATTGCTATTCTGTCTATTTATAAAGATATAAACAAATATTTATGTTTCGTTTTAATTTAGGTTCAATTTCTTTCTTGCATAGCCTACTGAAAAATAATTATAAAAAATAAAATTTATTTAAATTTCCATTGCATTTTTCTTAATATTTTTGTAATGTAAGGATATAAAATGATAACATGGTTGAATTCTACCGAATGAGTCATAAAAATATATACCATCCCATTAAAAGAAATATTGTTAAGGTTTCAGACACAACAAATTAAAAAATTCTTTTCATCAATAAGTGAATGTCCCCTTGCATCTACTACATCGTTTATTTGATTGATTTTCTTGTATTTCCAATAATAAAGAAAATAATCGGGGTGTCCCGTATCCGAGAAACACTCTGTATATATATATATATATATATATATATATATATATATATATATATATATATATATATATATATATATATATATATATATATATCCACTGATATATCATCGCACCCTGGTTCAAATAAATACATAAATAAAAAATAGTTCAGGTTCAAGTTCAAGGTTCAACTGAACTGAAGTTTAAACCGCCACTGAAAAACCTGGCATTAATGGCGAAACTATACCTTTGCAACTTCAATGTCAGAGAAAGCAACTTCAATTTTAGAAAAAGTAACTTCAATTTCAGAAAAAGTAACTTCAATTTCAGAAAAAGTGAAGTCTAATTGAAAAGAATAACTTCAATTTTAGAAAGAGTAAATTCAATTCCGGAAAAAGTAACTTCAATTTCAGACAAAGTAACTTCAATTTCAGAAAAATTATCTCAAAATTTACCTTGTCCGAAATGGAATTTACTTTTTCTGAAATTGAAGTTATTTTTTCGAAATAGATTTTACTTTGTCTGAAACTGAAGTTACATTTTCTGACATTGAAGTTGCAAAGGTATGGTTTCGCCATTAATGCCTGGTTTTTAAAAATTGAAGATGCAAAGGTATAGTATCAGTTTATACACTTAAAAAAAATCGTATTTTATTTTCTAAAACTTTCTCATATCTGTATTATAAATCTGAAATTTAAAGTTCTTTTTTATTTAATTTATAGAAATATTTAAATATTACTTGAATTTTTGAATTTTACCTGATGTGACGTAAAAGGGACTGATAGCATTTAGAAATACATATGTGTATAATTTTTTTTAAAAAAACCTATAAATCCACAAAACGGAATAAAAATTACCTCAAAAATTAAATTTTATGTTTCAGACAATTATGAAGTTCGGAACTCTTATGTGTATTTGAACATTTATGAAACAAATCTTCATTCTTTAATTTATTACTAAAGAAGCATCCATGGACACACAAAAACACGCGATTAGCACCGGTGCGAAAGGCGAGGATACAACTATGTATTTTCAAATATTTGAAGATAATATTGATATTAAAGAAGAACCACTGGATAAAAGTTCCCAGGATCATGAATCTTACGAAAATGTTTTGCAGAGCATAAAAAAGGAAGAATGCATAACTGATAATGATGAACAGATTGACAAAACATGTGACCGACAATTTGACGAAAATGATAAACAGAGTAACAAAACATGTGACAACCCAATTACTAAAAATAATAATATTCAGAAAACTAAAAATGTTAATTCGAACAGTTTTTGTTGTGCAATATGTAATAAGAGTTTTACGTGGAAAAAGACCTTAATAAGACATATTAAAATACATACCGAGGAAAAACAATTCCAATGTAAAATCTGTAATAAATACTTCAGACAAAAGACGAGCTTATTATACCATGGGAAAATTCACGAGGGAATTAAGGAATTCCAATGTTCTACATGCGAAAAATTATTTAGAAGTAAAGATCAATTAAATGTCCATATGCAAGTGCATACTGGAGAAAAGAAATTCCAGTGCCCTATTTGTCATAATTTTTTTGCATGGAAATCTAGTTTAAACTTACACAAAAAAAATCATACTGCAAAAAAGGATTATTATAAGTGTAGTGAATGTAAAAAATGTTTTATCTCAAATACTAATTTGCAGAGACACATGACAATTCACATTGGGAAGAAGGATTATGGTTGCACAGTGTGTGATAAAATGTTTATTAGGAAGGATATTTTGCAAAAACACATGAAAATCCACCTTGGATCTGAAAACAGTAAGATCCTTAATACAATTTTTTAAGGCAGTGAATCCGGTCCCGGCATTTATTTATCAATACACCTAAAACTCCCAACAGTCAACGAATAGCTTATTTAAGTTACATATTTCTTTAACAATAGTAACCTAACCAAACGCACAAAAGACACGCTTGTAAAACTCGAGCTGAGTTTTGTAAGTTGGGTCAGGCTATTGTAATATTTACAGAAATATACCATTTCTGCCGTCACAAATGAAATGCCATAACTGAAATAGGAATCAGACTTATTTGAGAGAATTATTAGAGAGAGAAATTATTATGCCAGTTGCACCACTGATACTTAAATTTGAAGCTAGGCTGAAAGAAAATATGCATATCTAAATTTTTACAGAAATATTCGTTTCGATACGATATTTAAGTCAATTTAAGGAACACTTAAAATTCAATCGTCAGCAGTACTATAAAGGCTGTAAATGAAATAAGTGCATTAAATTTAACCAGTAATGTAACTCGTCGAGAGCAACAATTTTTCTTAATATTTTTTTGTCTTAATCTTCTAGTTTTTGAGTTAAAATTCTTTGAAGATTTGTTTAAAATTTCGTTACCCGCCACTGTAAAGATCTCTGCTGTCTGAATCAAAGTTCGATGTACACAGCACAAAAATTGTCGGGTCGTGGTTTCAGACTTGCAGACACGGTAATTAATAAAGGATCAACGGAAAACATATTTATTATTAATAAATTCGTAGTAGCACAATTTTTAAAATAAAGAAATTTCAAATTTGAATAACAAAATTATAAAATTATGTATTGAAACAGGTTTCTGAACTAGTGTGAATAGAGTGACAGCGTGGGAAGACTGGGAAGAGCATAATAGTTATGAGGTTATGAGATGAATTTTCGTGTGTCAACTCGGCAAATCGTAATAGTTTAAATACGTTATTCAAAAAATGTAAGTACATATTTTTGTCCATTTAAACGAGGTGGGATTATATGAGGACCAATGACTCGTCAATTTATTCCCGCCCAAACAATTAATGATATTTTTTGTTGAAAATTGTGTTTTCTTCTTACAGTATGAGGAATTTTGTGACTAGATAAGTGTATTGTGCATTATTAAAGACACTTTCTCTAATATATCCAGCCCTATCAGTGAACAATACAACCCATTCGCAAATTTGAAATGCTGGAAACAATGAAATTTTTGCACATAATATGGGTGTCACTGTTGCTCTTTTAAAATATTCCAAATTGTCATATGTGACATATCAAACTGTGATAATCTCGAAGATATTGTATGTGGTACAACATAAATTTACGATATTATGAAGAGGATGATTTTCGTGTAACTTCGTTGACCTTGCAAAATTTACCATGGGTAATTACAATGTCTGTGTATCCGCTATTCATAAAAATAGGCATTTTGCCAGAATTTTACCTTATAAACAAGTTTATTACTAATGTTCAAATTTAATTGCAACAACTGAGAGGACTGTCAATTACTAAAACAAAATTCAAAAAATTTTCATAGCTATTGCTACTGCATTCATTTATTACAAAAATATTTGGAACGACTCGTCAATTTATGGGGTGGTAAAAATGCTAAAAAAAATATGCGATTTCGAGAAAAAGTTATTAAGAAATATTGTTGCTCTCGACGAGTTATATTACTAGTTAAATTTAATGTACTTATTTCATTTACATCCTGTATAGTGTGTACCATTTAAGTTCTACCACCATTGGGTTCTCCAGAACTATAAGAGATACAATTTCGGTTAAATGGAACTTTTTGTTTACCTATAAGAAGGCCATATCAAATGTGCCTGTTTTTCCAAAAATTTTCATATGACTAGATAATGACGAAAAACTGAATTTTGTTTACTTTATCTTTTTCAAATAACTTCTTAACTAAATAATCGAAAAAAAATGTCTCAAATAAAGAACTTATATTTTTATTACCTAACCAGTGGCGTATGATATAATTTTTTATATCCGTAAATTTACGAGATATAACACAAAGTTATATATTTTTAAATGGAACCCATATCTGATTTTCATATCAAAAAATACTTATTTTTTCTCTTTTCAGTGATATAAGGGTTATTGTGTGTCGTACTTGTTTTACTCCCAAAATTTAATATTTCACGTTATTTTTCATGAATTTTGTAATTATTTCACTAAAATCATCATTATTTTTATTAATTATATTCTATTTGATTGATATAATTTATTTAATCATTTTCTTGCTCCATATTTTTATTTTAAACTCATAATTTACAATTTTCATTATAACGTTAAGGGCGACCTGTTAAATTTTTTTTATTTGGATGTGATTAATTTTTGGACATAATTTTCTAACCAAATCAATTATTTAAACAAAACGAATATTTCTCAATAGAATTCTTAAAAATATTTCCAATATAACACTAAATTTACTATAAAATAAGGAAAAAAAATCGAAGTAAAACAAATGTACAATACAATCAAATTTAAATCATTGAAAAAAGAAAAAAAATAAGTATTTTTTTGAGATTTATTGAGTCGTAAAGAAATTCGTGGAAAAAATGAAGGAAGCCTTGGTGATCCAGGATTTGTTTATTCAAAATAACGGACGTTTCGAACCGCAGTGGTTCATCTTCAACTACAAAATAGTTATTTGTTACAAACAAACTTATGAATAAAAGATAAAATTAATACAGGAAAAGTCTCTAAATTTTTAGAATGTTCTTTTAGTTTTGCTCTTAATTCTTCTTTCAAAATTCTATAATTCTATAATTTTCTTCTAAGTGTCCTCTCAAAATTATATTAACTCGGATTCGAAGACATAATTCTCTTGATCCTCACCGTCTCGTAGCAAGGCTTCACGAAGGCGTTGTTGCAGTATGCTTTTTGTTCCAGAAGTTTCCAATTCCAAAATTAGAAGAAAACTCTAGAATTTTGAGAGAACAACTGGACGAAAGTTCTAAAATTATTTCAAACAATTCGAAGCAGCCGCCAAAGCTAATGACTGGAGCAAAGAAGAAAAAGCGACGTCACTTATTGTCGCATTCCGTGGAGATGCTGCCGATATCCTTCAAGTTATGATACCCGACGAGGAAGGAGTTTATGAGAAAATTACAAAACGGCTAGAGACCCGATACGGTCAGCTCATATGGAAACGATCTACTACACCCAACTAAAAGGGTGTGTTCAACGAGCAGAAGAGAGTTTGCAGAAATTCGAAAGCAACGTAGCTCGTCTAGTTCGCTTGGAGTACCCATCAGCCCCTGATGACTTCCTAGAATGTCTGACAATTCGGACGTTCATCGATGGACTCCGCAACAGTGAGCCTCAAGAAAAGCTCGTGTTATCGCATCCTAAGACGCTGACAGAAGTTTAGCATACGCGTTAGAGTTCGAGGCTGGAAAGCAGTACTCAAAAGGTCAAGCTCGAGTCCGTGTGATGAAGAAAGATAACCAGGAAGCAATAGAAGACAAACTGGAAAAATTATTTGAGAAAATAAATGAAGCATTAGCACAAATCGGCCAACCTAGGTGCTGGTACTGCGGGGAAATAGGACATCGCAGAAATCGCTGCAGTAAGCTTCCGATGAAATTTACCGGACAAACGTCACCGTCGGAAAACTAAACAGGGTCGGTGCGAAGGGGCAAACGTCGATCTGTACTACGGCAGCCCCACAAGCATTTGTCGCTTCCATTCACCATCAGGCAACCAGTGTATTCGTGGACGGTATCGCTGACGGAAAACATATTGCCATGCTTATAGATATAGGTGCGACGAGGACTATAATAAGACCTGATATAGTCAACACAGATAAACACCTCGCACCAAGTAAATGGCAACTTCGAACGGCAACTGGTGATACGGCGAAGACTCATGGCGAAACTAACATCAATATCACCTTGGCAAACATTTGCAAAGAACATCACGTGTTAGTTGCCAACATAGAAGATGAATTCATCTTGGGAATGGATCTGATAAACAAGGAAAGCTTTGAACTGGACTTCAAACATGGAGTACTAAAACCAAATGGTGAAGAAATTATCATGCATTCAAGAGATGACGTAGCTGCTCGTGTTGTCTACCTTACCAAATCGTGCGGAGACGGTAGTTGAAGCCTTCCTTTAAGGAAAATACGATGAGGGTAGCACTGCGATGTTAGAACCTGGCAATGAGGAGACAGCAATCGCACAAAGAGTATTAATTGGAAAAACATTATTTCAATGTAGGGAGGTAATACCAGTGCGAATGTTGAATGTAAATTATTACCCTGTAACACTACGGAAAGATAAAGTTTTAGGAGAAGTTTCCTGCGTCTCTTCAGTCGTTTGCCAGATAAATGCTACGAAGTCCACGAACAACAAGGACACTCCCCAAGAATTAATCGACCAACTAGTGTCAACCAGGTCAGATTTGACAAAGCATCAAGAAAACCGTTTAAAACAATCCTCCGCCAATACCATGATGTGTTTGAATTGAAAAGTGGGCTCAAAAGAAGAACGAACTTGGTGCAACACAAAATAAATACCGGCGATACAACACCTATTCGCCAAGCGCCAAGGAGGCTTCCTTTAGCAAAACGAGAGGAAGCGAACCAAATAATCCAAGATATGAAGAAGGATGGTGTGATTGAACCATCAAATAGCTTATGGGCTTCGCCTATTGTCTTGGTAAAGAAGAAGGATAGCTCCACCCGATTCTGCGTAGACTATCGCCGACTGAATGACGTCACGTATTCTCTACCCTGGACTTGAAAAGTGGCTACTGGCAAATCGGTCTCGCACCAGAAGATCGAGAGAAGACAGCTTTTACAATCGGATGTCGTCTATGGCAGTTCAAAGTAATGCCCTTCGGACTGTGTAATGCACCTGCCACTTTCAAAAGACTCATGGGCAACGTATTGAGAGGGCTATTATGGAAAACCTGTTTGGTATCCCTCGACAACATTATCGTGTTGGGAAAAACTTTTGAGGACCACATGGAGAACTTGGAGGAGGTATTTGAAAGGCTACGTTCAGCTAATCTTAAACTGAGTCCGAAGAAATGTCATTTGCTGAAAAAGGAAGTGCATTTACTTAGGACATATAATGTCTGTAGAGGGACTGGCCGTAGACCCTGAGAAAATTGCAGCCGTCAAGAATTGGCCAATACCGACAGATAAACACCAGATAAGTTTTCTGGGCTTGTGTTCATATTACCGACGCTACGTTTATGGGTTTTCCAACGTCGCTAAATCACTAACCCGTCTTACGGAAGACGATCGAAAATTTGTTTGGGAAGAGGAGTGTCAGTTGGCATTTGAAAATCTGAAGCTGACTCTAATTAGTGCTCCAGTACTGAGTTATCCTCTCCTAGAAGGAAAATTTGTTGGATACAGATGCTAGCAATCATGGAATCGGCGGTGTCCTGTCACAGATTCAAAACGGCCACGAAAAAGTCATCGGATACTTCAGTAAAACCCTGTCAAAACCAGAACGCAATTATTGCGTGACAAGAAGAGAATTGCTAGCAGTCGTAAAATCCGTCGAGCACTTTTATAAATAACTGTACGGCAGAAGATTTCTTCTAAGCACAGACCATGCAGTGCTAAAATGGCTCTTACAATTTAAGAACCCAGAAGGCCAAATTGCAAGATGGATTGAAAGGCTTCAAGTGTATGACTTTCAAACCGAACATCGAGCCGGAAAGAGTCATAGTAATGCCGACGCACTATTCCGAAGACCATGTCCAACAGACTGTAAGCACTGCAGTCGTACAGAAGAGAAACAAACAACAGTCTGTCGAACTACCGTAAAAGACGACGAGTGGCCGGAGAAATTAGCAGAAGATCAAAAGAACGATCCAGATCTGAAGATCATCGTGAAGTGGAAAAATGAGTCCAGATGGCCAACCTTGGAAGAAGTGGCCCCATTTTCACCAACAGTAAAATCGTACTAGGCACAGTGAAGTTCGTTGGTAATCGAAGATGGCCTTTTGAGATGTATCCTAGAGAATGAAAATCGTACGCTACGAAATGAGCAGCTACTAGTACCGAAAAATAGAATTTCAGACGTTCTGTGACAGCTTTACGATGGAACTGGGGGAGGACACTTCGGGGTAATGAAAATGATGGCAAAAAATACGCCAACGATTTTACTGGGCCAACTACAATGATAACGCCAGGGATTGTTGCAGGAAGTGTTCCACATGTGCAAGTTGCAGTGGGCCGCATAAAATACGAAAAGCACTCATGCTTCAATACAACGTAGGAAGCCCATTTGAAAGAATTGCTGTGGATGTTGCTGGTCCGTTCCCACAAACCGAAGATGGCAACAAATACATCGTCGTTGTTATTGACTACTTCAGCAAATGGGTAGACGCCTACGCACTACCAAACCAAGAAGCCTCTACCATTGCTGAAGAAATCATTAAACAATGGATTAGTCGCTTTGGAACACCAATGGAGCTAAACTCGGACCAAGGAAGAAATTTCGAATCAAATATTTTCCAAAATATATGTCAGCTACTGGACATTCGGAAGATAAAGACGACTGTTTTACATCCGCAATCAGATGGTGTGGTAGAACAGATGAATAGAACCATCAACAAATATTTGCCAAAGTAGTCTCTGACCATCAACGAGACTGGGATAAATATTTACATCTTTTTCTATTAGCACACAGAGCATCAGTCTACGAGACTACAGCTCAATCTCCATCAAAAATTATATTTGGTCGCGAATTACGACTACCTTGCGGCTTAAACGATTTTAAGAAGGGGGCAGTGTAACGAAAACTTGTACCTTTCCAGAACATTGCGTGCGGTTCTCCTGGAATGTTCTCGGAATATAAGTCTGCCCACAGATCACTATAAAGCGATAGATAAAGGAAAAATAAATGACAGTGTGATGGACAGAAATATAAAAAAATAGTGACAGGTAATATATTTTATGTAATACGTCTACCTATGTCATTAAATATTAATTTTAATAAATGAACTTGCGTTTCATTCCTAACAAACGTTACAACATATATATATATATATATATATATATATATATATATATATATATATATATATATATATATATATACAGGGTGTTAATTAAAAAGCGGGCCATAGGCGTTTAACATGGGAAATCAGTTTTTCCTTGCGCAAAACTTCCCATTTAATTTTACACAAAAATGATTCAAATAAATATTGTAGAGAATTAAATTCTACACCAGCATCACTAAACAGATTTTATTTTGCATGTTTAGTAACCTGCAAAATCCAATTTGAAATTTTATAAATATGCTCGTTTGTAGTGATAGCCATGGAATTTAAACAAAATTACAAAGAAATGTATATCGTTTGAATTGTCAGAATTTCGATTTTGCAGGTTACAAAATAAAAGTAAATAAAATCTGAGCAACAATTTAGATGTAGATTATAAAAACAAAATATTTTTAAGGACTTAGGATATAGAATATAATTATTAGTAATTTTGATTTGAAAATCGAATTTCTGACAGTTCAAACGATATGTATTTCTTTGTAATTTTGTTTAAATTCCATGGATATCACTACAAATGAGCAATATTTATAGAATTTCAATTTGGATTTTACAGGTTACTAAACATGCAAAATAAAATCTGTTTAGTGATGCTGGTGTATTATTTAATTATCTATAACTTTTATTTGAAACACTTTTGTCTAAAATTAATTAGGAACTTTTGCGCATGGAAAAACTGATTTCCCATGTTAAACGCCTATGGCCCGCTTTTTAATTAACACCCTGTATATATATATATATATATATATATATATATATATATATATATATATATATATATATATATATATATCTCACAACTCGCGGCATATCTATTCCGGCTCAACCACCCTAATATACATCCCACTTTTGTCGTTCGTTTCGTTTAAGTTGAAGGAGGAAACCTCGTTATTCGTTGACGAGGCACTCGTATAAACACAGATAATAATAGATAATCCAGATTTTCTTTAACTAATACGTAATGATTTAAGTGGCTTTAGACGATCAAATAAATTCAACTTTTATTGGACAACTATTTTCAACATAATTTTTGATCAAATGGTTACGCTTTTTTGCTTATAAGTTGGCTGCATAATGACATTTTATTTTGGTTTGACATTTCATCTGCGCGTTTGTCGTACAGCTTGTCTCTAGTATGAGTTTTAATATTGCGCGTTCATTTTTCTATACTGAAAATACTATGAAATTTAGTCAAAACAAAGACAAATATAACATTTATTAAAAAATCTTCATGCCAACATTATAAAATACAGTGTATGTAACCTAGGATGAAATAATCTCTCGACGTAACAAAAATTTGAAATAAATGACCTTGATATTTAGAACATGCCTTAAGTTGGATTTTTTTTTTTTTGATCAAATGGTTTCAACTTCGAACGTTCAAATTTCTTTGAACTTGTAAAGTTCCAGAATCTTATAGTTCAATAAGAAGTAAAAATTACCAGAGTGATTCTAGCGGCCAATTCTAGCGGCCACTTCTCTAACGCAACCTGTTGTGAACAAGCCTCATACTGTGCATTACCATGGCCTAACAGCTATATCAATGATAATTATTAAAGGTATTAACGAATAAATGACAATAAAATATACTTTAAAGTAATGTATTATTAAAGATAATGCATATAAAAATTCCCGGACGCAAGTAAGTGATGTATTTAGGGTCTGCATAATTTGCTGACCAAAAAAAGAATGTAGTAATGTTATATGGTTTGCCTACCATCTTAATATTGTATATACAGCCAACATAAATACATATGTTTATGCTACCACCTACAAATCATCCCTACAACCCCTGACAGATAGACTTTACTTGTGTAACTATTAAAATTATGCTTTAAATTCGATGTTTTAATTACCGCTACCAACTTTATATTACACATGCTTACTTCAGTAATAGATGTGATTATGCTACCACCCATAAACCACCCCTACAACCCCTGACAGATAGACTTTACTTGTGTAACTATTACAATTATGCTTTAAATTCTGTGTTTTAATTAATGTTACCAACTTTATATTACACATGCTTACTTCAGTAATAGATGTGATTATGCTACCACCCATTAACCACCCCTACAACCCCTGACAGATAGACTTTACTTGTGTAACTATTACAATTATGCTTTAAATTCTGTGTTTTAATTAATGCTACCAACTTTATATTACACATGCTTACTTCAGTAATAGATGTGATTATGCTACCACCCATAAACCACATCCTACAACCCCTGACAGATAGATTTTACTTGTGTAACTATTACAATTATGCTTTAAATTCTGTGTTTTAATTAATGCTACCAACTTTATATTACACATGCTTACTTCAGTAATAGATGTGATTATGCTACCACCCATAAACTACTCCTACAACCCCTGACAGATAGACTTTACTTGTGTAACTATTACAATTATGCTTTAAATTCGATGTTTTAATTAATGCTACCAACTTTATATTACACATGCTTACTTCAGTAATAGATGTGATTATGCTACCACCCATAAACCACATCCTACAACCCCTGACAGATAGATTTTACTTGTGTAACTATTACAATTATGCTTTAAATTCGATGTTTTAATTAATGCTACCAACTTTATATTACACATGCTTACTTCAGTAATAGATGTGATTATGCTACCACCCATAAACCACTCCTACAACCCCTGACAGATAGACTTTACTTGTGTAACTATTACAATTATGCTTTAAATTCGATGTTTTAATTAATGCTACCAACTTTATATTACACATGCTTACTTCAGTAATAGATGTGATTATGCTACCACCCATAAACCACTCCTACAACCCCTGACAGATAGACTTTACTTGTGTAACTATTACAATTATGCTTTAAATTCGATGTTGTAATTAATGCTACCAACTTTATATTACACATGCTTACTTCAGTAATAGATGTGATTATGCTACCACCCATAAACCACTCCTACAACCCCTGACAGATAGACTTTACTTGTGTAACTATTACAATTATGCTTTAAATTCGATGTTTTAATTAATGCTACCAACTTTATATTACACATGCTTACTTCAGTAATAGATGTGATTATGCTACCACCCATAAACCACTCCTACAACCCCTGACAGATAGACTTTACTTGTGTAATTATTACAATTATGCTTTAAATTCGATGTTTTAATTAATGCTACCAACTTTATATTACACATGCTTACTTCAGTAATAGATGTGATTATGCTACCACCCATAAACCACTCCTACAACCCCTGACAGATAGACTTTACTTGTGTAACTATTACAATTATGCTTTAAATTCGATGTTTTAATTAATGCTACCAACTTTATATTACACATGCTTACTTCAGTAATAGATGTGATTATGCTACCACCCATAAACCACTCCTACAACCCCTGACAGATAGACTTTACTTGTGTAACTATTACAATTATGCTTTAAATTCGATGTTTTAATTAATGCTACCAACTTTATATTACACATGCTTACTTCAGTAATAGATGTGATTATGCTACCACCCATAAACCACTCCTACAACCCCTGACAGATAGACTTTACTTGTGTAACTATTACAATTATGCTTTAAATTCTGTGTTTTAATTAATGCTACCAACTTTATATTACACATGCTTACTTCAGTAATAGATGTGATTATGCTACCACCCATAAACCACTCCTACAACCCCTGACAGATAGACTTTACTTGTGTAACTATTACAATTATGCTTTAAATTCGATGTTTTAATTAATGCTACCAACTTTATATTACACATGCTTACTTCAGTAATAGATGTGATTATGCTACCACCCATAAACCACCCCTACAACCCCTGACAGATAGACTTTACTTGCGTAACTATTACAATTATGCTTTAAATTCTGTGTTTTAATTAATGCTACCACCTTTATATTACACATGCTTACTTCCGTAATAGATGTGATTATGCTACCACCCATAAACCACCCCTACAACCCCTGACAGATAGACTTTACTTGTGTAACTATTACAATTATGCTTTAAATTCTGTGTTTTAATTAATGCTACCAACTTTATATTACACATGCTTACTTCAGTAATAGATGTGATTATGCTACCACCCATAAACCACCCCTACAACCCCTGACAGATAGACTTTACTTGTGTAACTATTACAATTATGCTTTAAATTCTGTGTTTTAATTAATGCTACCAACTTTATATTACACATGCTTACTTAATAGTTACACAAGTAAAGTCTATCTGTCAGGGATTGTAGGGGTGGTTAATGGGTGGTAGCATAATCACATCTATTCTCGAAGTAAGCATGTGCAATATAAAGTTGGTAGCATAAATGAAAGCATCGAATTTAAAGCATAATTGTAATAGTTATACAAGTAAAGTCTATCTGTCAGGGGTTGTAGCGGTGGTTAATGGGTGGTAGCATAATCACATCTATTACCGAAGTAAGCATGTGCAATATAAAGTTGGTAGCATTAATGATAGCATGGAATTTAAAGCATAATTGTAATAGTTACACAAGTAAAGTCTATCTGTCAGGGGTTGTAGGGGTGGTTTATGGCTGGTAGCATAATCACATCTATTACCGAAGTAAGCATGTGCAATATAAAGTTGGTAGCATTAATGATAGCATGGAATTTAAAGCATAATTGTAATAGTTACACAAGTAAAGTCTATCTGTCAGGGGTTGTAGGGGTGGTTTATGGGTGGTAGCATAATCACATCTATTACCGAAGTAAGCATGTGCAATATAAAGTTGGTAGCATTAATGATAGCATGGAATTTAAAGCATAATTGTAATAGTTACACAAGTAAAGTCTATTTGTCAGGGGTTGTAGGGGTGGTTTATGGCTGGTAGCATAATCACATCTATTACCGAAGTAAGCATGTGCAATATAAAGTTGGTAGCATTAATGATAGCATGGAATTTAAAGCATAATTGTAATAGTTACACAAGTAAAGTCTATCTGTCAGGAGTTGTAGGGGTGGTTTATGGGTGGTAGCATAATCACATCTATTACCGAAGTAAGCATGTGCAATATAAAGTTGGTAGCATTAATGATAGCATGGAATTTAAAGCATAATTGTAATAGTTACACAAGTAAAGTCTATCTGTCAGGGGTTGTAGGGGTGGTTTATGGGTGGTAGCATAATCACATCTATTACGGAAGTAAGCGTGTGCAATATAAAGTTGGTAGCATTAATGATAGCATGGAATTTAAAGCATAATTGTAATAGTTACACAAGTAAAGTCTATCTGTCAGGGGTTGTAGGGGTGGTTTATGGCTGGTAGCATAATCACATCTATTACGGAAGTAAGCGTGTGCAATATAAAGTTGGTAGCATTAATGATAGCATGGAATTTAAAGCATAATTGTAATAGTTACACAAGTAAAGTCTATCTGTCAGGGGTTGTAGGGGTGGTTTATGGCTGGTAGCATAATCACATCTATTACGGAAGTAAGCATGTGCAATATAAAGTTGGTATCAATAATGATAGCATGGAATTTAAAGCATAATTGTAATAGTTACACAAGTAAAGTCTATCTGTCAGGGGTTGTAGGGGTGGTTTATGGGTGGTAGCATAATCACATCTATTACGGAAGTAAGCATGTGCAGTATAAAGTTGGTAGCATTAATGAAAGCATCGAATTTAAAGCATAATTATAATAGTTACACAAGTAAAGTCTATCTGTCAGGGGTTGTAGGGGTGGGTTATGGGTGGTAGCACAAACTTATATATTTGTGTTGACTGTATATACAATATTAAGATGGTAGCAAATCATGTAACAGTTCTACATTCTTTTTTTTTGGTCAGCAAATTATTTTTTCCCATGTATTTATTCATTTTGATGATACTAACCCCAAAAAAATTTACAGGTTATGGTAGCAGATAATAAACAAATGTATTTATTCCCTATATATCTTAAGAGTGCCGCTTCGAAATTATTATAAATAAATAGTATGTATTATAACAAATATACTCATATATATTTTGTAATAGCACCACCCGTAGGGCATTTGTAAATAATTAATAAAGTTTGCGTTATATCCTATGTGAATATATTTTTTCAGATTTCTCCTCTATAACTCTGCGTGCCGCTTTGAAATTATTATAAATGCATAGCAGGTATTATGACAAATTATTAAATATATATTTCAATATAGCGCCTCCCGTAGAGAGGTATGAAAAAAATTCATGAACATTTTGTTACCTATTATATACATGTAATCTTACACATTCCCTATATAAAACCGCGTGCCGACTTGAAATTATTATAAACAAATAGTATACACTATAACAAATTATTAAATATATATTTCAATATAGCGCCCCCCGTAGGGGGGTATGAAAAAAATTCATGAACATTTTGTTACCTACTATATACTTGTAATCTTACAGAGTCCCTATATAAAACCGCGTGCCGACTTGAAATTATTATAATCAAATAGCATACACTATAACAAATTATTAAATGTATATTTCAATATAGCGCCCCCCGTAGGGGGGTATGAAAAAAATTCATGAACATTTTGTTACCTACTATATACTTGTAATCTTACAGAGTCCCTATATAAAACCGCGTGCCGACTTGAAATTATTATAAACAAATAGTATACACTATAACGAATTATTAAATATATATTTCAATATAGCGGCCCCCGTAGGGGGGTATGAAAAAAATTCATGAACATTTTGTTACCTACTATATACTTGTAATCTTACAGATTCCCTCCATAAAACCGCGTGCCGACTTGAAATTATTATAAACAAATAGTATACACTATAACAAATTATTAAATATATATTTCAATATAGCGCCCCCCGTAGGGGGGTATGAAAAAAATTCATGAACATTTTGTTACCTACTATATACTTGTAATCTTACAGAGTCCCTATATAAAACCGCGTGCCGACTTGAAATTATTATAAACAAATAGCATACACTATAACAAATTATTAAATGTATATTTCAATATAGCGCCCCCCGTAGGGGGTATGAAAAAAATTCATGAACATTTTGTTACCTACTATATACTTGTAATCTTACAGAGTCCCTATATAAAACCGCGTGCCGACTTGAAATTATTATAAACAAATAGTATACACTATAACAAATTATTAAATATATATTTCAATATAGCGCCCCCCGTAGGGGGGTATGAAAAAAATTCATGAACATTTTGTTACCTACTATATACTTGTAATCTTACAGAGTCCCTATTTAAAACCGCGTGCCGACTTGAAATTATTATAAACAAATAGTATACACTATAACAAATTATTAAATATATATTTCAATATAGCGCCCCCCGTAGGGGGGTATGAAAAAAATTCATGAACATTTTGTTACCTACTATATACTTGTAATCTTACAGATTCCCTCCATAAAACCGCGTGCCGACTTGAAATTATTATAAACAAATAGTATACACTATAACAAATTATTAAATATATATTTCAATATAGCGGCCCCCGTAGGGGGGTATGAAAAAAATTCATGAACATTTTGTTACCTACTATATACTTGTAATCTTACAGAGTCCCTATATAAAACCGCGTGCCGACTTGAAATTATTATAAACAAATAGTATACACTATAATAAATTATTAAATATATATTTCAATATAGCGCCCCCCGTAGGGGGGTATGAAAAAAATTCATGAACATTTTGTTACCTATTATATACTTGTAATCTTACAGAGTCCCTATTTAAAACCGCGTGCCGACTTGAAATTATTATAAACAAATAGCATACACTATAACAAATTATTAAATGTATATTTCAATATAGCGCCCCCCGTAGGGGGGTATGAAAAAAATTCATGAACATTTTGTTACCTACTATATACTTGTAATCTTACAGAGTCCCTATATAAAACCGCGTGCCGACTTGAAATTATTATAAACAAATAGTATACACTATAACAAATTATTAAATATATATTTCAATATAGCGCCCCCCGTAGGGGGGTATGAAAAAAATTCATGAGCATTTTGTTACCTACTATATACTTGTAATCTTACAGAGTCCCTATATAAAACCGCGTGCCGACTTGAAATTATTATAAACAAATAGTATACACTATAACAAATTATTAAATATATATTTCAATATAGCGGCCCCCGTAGGGGGGTATGAAAAAAATTCATGAACATTTTGTTACCTACTATATACTTGTAATCTTACAGAGTCCCTATATAAAACCGCGTGCCGACTTGAAATTATTATAAACAAATAGTATACACTATAACAAATTATTAAATATATATTTCAATATAGCGGCCCCCGTAGGGGGGTATGAAAAAAATTCATGAACATTTTGTTACCTACTATATACTTGTAATCTTACAGAGTCCCTATATAAAACCGCGTGCCGACTTGAAATTATTATAAACAAATAGTATACACTATAATAAATTATTAAATATATATTTCAATATAGCGCCCCCCGTAGGGGGGTATGAAAAAAATTCATGAACATTTTGTTACCTACTATATACTTGTAATCTTACAGAGTCCCTATTTAAAACCGCGTGCCGACTTGAAATTATTATAAACAAATAGCATACACTATAACAAATTATTAAATGTATATTTCAATATAGCGCCCCCCGTAGGGGGGTATGAAAAAAATTCATGAACATTTTGTTACCTACTATATACTTGTAATCTTACAGAGTCCCTATATAAAACCGCGTGCCGACTTGAAATTATTATAAACAAATAGTATACACTATAACAAATTATTAAATATATATTTCAATATAGCGGCCCCCGTAGGGGGGTATGAAAAAAATTCATGAACATTTTGTTACCTACTATATACTTGTAATCTTACAGAGTCCCTATATAAAACCGCGTGCCGACTTGAAATTATTATAAACAAATAGTATACACTATAACAAATTATTAAATATATATTTCAATATAGCGGCCCCCGTAGGGGGGTATGAAAAAAATTCATGAACATTTTGTTACCTACTATATACTTGTAATCTTACAGAGTCCCTATATAAAACCGCGTGCCGACTTGAAATTATTATAAACAAATAGTATACACTATAATAAATTATTAAATATATATTTCAATATAGCGCCCCCCGTAGGGGGGTATGAAAAAAATTCATGAACATTTTGTTACCTACTATATACTTGTAATCTTACAGAGTCCCTATATAAAACCGCGTGCCGACTTGAAATTATTATAAACAAATAGTATACACTATAACAAATTATTAAATGTATATTTCAATATAGCGCCCCCCGTAGAGGGGTATGAAAAAAATTCATGAACTTTTGTTACCTATATCATATACTTGTAATCTTAGATATTCCCTGTATAAGCCCGCGTGCCGCCTTGAAATTATTATAAACAATTAGTATACATTATACAATTTTTTTTAATATAAAATATAGCGGCCCCCGCAGAAGGGTATGAGAAAAATTCATGAACAATTTTTTACATATCATATAACGCCTCCCGTAAGATAGTATTTTAAAAAAATCATAAAGAGTGTGTGGTCCATCTTATATGTATAATTTCAGGTATATTCTATATAAGACCACCTGACTTCTTTAAATTATTATAAATAAATACAATGTATTATAGCAAATTAGTTACTATATATTTGAAAATAGCGCCCTCACCACAATACAAATATTTGTAGAGGTTAGAATTTAGTTTTGTGTTAGAACGCGTATCACAGATGGCACTGTAGCATAAAGTATGATTTACATATTACAAGAGTAAAACTTTATGCAATACATTATACAATGAAATTTAAAACATAAAATGATTTATTTTGTAACGGCTTTAAAACAGATAAAATGGGCATTCTCTATAATATATGCAATTGATAATGTAATGTTGTACAGATGGAAACCATGATGACCCTCTAATGTTCATCTTACGTATTTATTCAGCCACTATACTATTTCTTTACACTGATATGTTATATTTTTAAATATGTATTTATGAAGTATTATTAAATAAATAATTACAAACATACAAATAAGGTCACTTTTTCAGTTAACCTTTACAGATATATATTTTGATATTTATTTTAATTAAGAATTATATTGATCTCTCTATACAAATATTACATATGTTTAATTTTTGTAAAATTTATTATTTGTACCTATTGTGAAATTTGTATTTAAATTTAGAAAATATGTAAGGATAGGTACGTATTATAAATTAAAAGAAATTCAGATAAAAAAATTGTTTTAACAATTGTAAGTTTTATTTTGTCATATTACCTATTTAATTATCATATTATTCAATTTTTTAAAAATTTTAAATAACTATTTAAATCGCGCTTGTATTTGTGATCCAACGTTTAGCTTTTGGTAATAATTTGAATTTATAGGTAACACTATGTACATGAATCTTTTTCATACCCTTCTACGAGGGACGCTAGAATGAAATATATATTAAATAATATATTATAATGCATACTAATAATTGTTTATAGTAAATTCAAGGCGGCACGCGGTCGTTGTACGGAATATCTAAGATTAAATGTATATGATAGGTAACAAATTGATCATGAATTTTTTTCATACCCCTCTACGGGGGGCGCCATATTGAAATATACATTTAATAATTTGTTATAGTGTATACTATTTGTTTATAATAATTTCAAGTCGGCACGCGGTTTTATATAGGGACTCTGTAAGATTACAAGTATATAGTAGGTAACAAAATGTTCATGAATTTTTTTCATACCCCCCTACGGGGGGCGCTATATTGAAATATATATTTAATAATTTGTTATAGTGTATACTATTTGTTTATAATAATTTCAAGTCGGCACGCGGTTTTATATAGGGACTCTGTAAGATTACAAGTATATAGTAGGTAACAAAATGTTCATGAATTTTTTTCATACCCCCCTACGGGGGGCGCTATATTGAAATATATATTTAATAATTTGTTATAGTGTATACTATTTGTTTATAATTATTTCAAGTCGGCACGCGGTTTTATATAGGGACTCTGTAAGATTACAAGTATATAGTAGGTAACAAAATGTTCATGAATTTTTTTCATACCCCCCTACGGGGGGCGCTATATTAAAATATACATTTAATAATTTGTTATAGTGTATGCTATTTGTTTATAATAATTTCAAGTCGGCACGCGGTTTTATATAGGGACTCTGTAAGATTACAAGTATATAGTAGGTAACAAAATGTTCATGAATTTTTTTCATACCCCCCTACGGGGGGCGCTATATTGAAATATATATTTAATAATTTGTTATAGTGTATACTATTTGTTTATAATTATTTCAAGTCGGCACGCGGTTTTATATAGGGACTCTGTAAGATTACAAGTATATAGTAGGTAACAAAATGTTCATGAATTTTTTTCATACCCCCCTACGGGGGGCGCTATATTGAAATATATATTTAATAATTTGTTATAGTGTATACTATTTGTTTATAATTATTTCAAGTCGGCACGCGGTTTTATATAGGGACTCTGTAAGATTACAAGTATATAGTAGGTAACAAAATGTTAATGAATTTTTTTCATACCCCCCTACGGGGGGCGCTATATTGAAATATACATTTAATAATTTGTTATAGTGTATACTATTTGTTTATAATAATTTCAAGTCGGCACGCGGTTTTATATAGGGACTCTGTAAGATTACAAGTATATAGTAGGTAACAAAAAGTTAATGAATTTTTTTCATACCCCCCTACGGGGGGCGCTATATTGAAGTATACATTTAATAATTTGTTATAGTGTATACTATTTGTTTATAATAATTTCAAGTCGGCACGCGGTTTTATATAGGGACTCTGTAAGATTACAAGTATATAGTAGGTAACAAAATGTTCATGAATTTTTTTCATACCCCCCTACGGGGGGCGCTATATTGAAATATACATTTAATAATTTGTTATAGTGTATACTATTTGTTTATAATAATTTCAAGTCGGCACGCGGTTTTATATAGGGACTCTGTAAGACTACAAGTATATAATAGGTAACAAAATGTTCATGAATTTTTTTCATACCTCTCTACGGGGGGCGCTATATTGAAATATATATTTAATAATTTGTCATAATACCTGCTATGCATTTATAATAATTTCAAAGCGGCACGCAGAGTTATAGAGGAGAAATCTGAAAAAAAATATTCACATAGGATATAACGCAAACTTTATTAATTATTTACAAATGCCCTACGGGTGGTGCTATTACAAAATATATATGAGTATATTTGTTATAATACATACTATTTATTTATAATAATTTCGAAGCGGCACTCTTAAGATATATAGGGAATAAATACATTTGTTTATTATCTGCTACCATAACCTGTAAATTTTTTTGGGGTTAGTATCATCAAAATGAATAAATACATCACTTACTTGCGTCCGGGAATTTTTATATGCATTATCTTTAATAATACATTACTTTAAAGTATATTTTATTGTCATTTATTCGTTAATACCTTTAATAATTATCATTGATATAGCTGTTAGGCCATGGTAATGCACAGTATGAGGCTTGTTCACAACAGGTTGCGTTAGAGAAGTGGCCGCTAGAATTGGCCGCTAGAATCACTCTGGTGTAAAAATTAATGTAAATATTTAATTTATTAAAGCTACCTTCAAAAAGTTTACCGGTGTTCCGTGTTCTTCACGTTTACTCCCTCTACTACGAAATAATCCGAAACTGTTTCAAACCAACCCAGCGGATCGGTTTGAAAACATACGAAACTGTTTCAACAAATTTCAATATACTACAAAATAGTTTCAAACCAATGTATTGCCAAAAAACGCCTTAAGTAAAAGTAATGTAAATCGTAAAGCAAGCTTTATGCTACAGTGCCATCTATGATCTAAATAATTGTAATACATAACATTCTGAATCCTACCCTAAATAATTTCTACAAATTTCTTGACAGGACATATAAGAAATAACTTTCTTAATTTGAGGTTTGTATTTTGATTGTATTTGCATTTTTCTGTTTCACTAATATATTTCTGTAGGTGCCTCGTTAACAACGGTTTATAATTTTTAGAGTAGTCCACAGATGTTCTTACATTTCCATACATTATGCCTTCCATTGAACATTCGTCATCGTCATAAACTGATTAGTTTAACGTTGGTCTATTTAAGAATACAGGATATTTGCATAAGCCACTTGAAATTGTGTATTCTCTACAGAAATGAAGTTCTTGTGGGAGTTCTTTACTATGTTGTAAGCTTGTAAGTACATAATTATATTTTCATTACGAAATGTTTACTGGTACCTTCATCGTACTATTCGACCATAAATCGTCATGCTTTTTCGTAGTCAGATAGACCTTTTCCAGTTTATAAACATGTTACAACGGTCAAAACTGTAATGGCCAGTTGTACCGCTTAAATTGTTAACCGTTGGTTAAATTTACGATCGAAACGAAATGTGAAATGAGTTGTTAACTACTACTGTCGACATTTTGATACGCACTTTTTTGTTAACCTGTACATTAAGTATAAGCTGTGCAACTGGCCATTTGTATTAAATTTGTAAATGTGACCAAAATCGCAACGAAACCTGTCACTCTTATGTATAATTTTATATTAATCAACAAAAGAGTGGTTTTTGTTAATTTTTTTAAGGGTCGCTTAAAATTTAAGCCTTGTTTATGCAACTGGTCATTACAGTTTTGACCATAATACAGCCAAAAGAAATAGAATATACGCGTACTGGCATCTGCACATATAAAATCAACAAACTGCGAGAGTCGTGGTTACGTGTTTGTCAAATCAGATCCATATCATTTGTTTTTTAAATTTTTTACGTGAAATGTGGGGAATGACTGACAACTTGGAAAAACTTCTCAATGGAAGATTCAAAAGCTTTTATTGCAGCTAAAATATCAAACAATGCAAATTTTCACCGAAAATAGAAAAAAAATTGAATATAGATGGCAGGCAGGACGACGACAAAATGCTCGCGTTCAGCCGGGATAGCGCTAGCCTAGCAAAAATTTGCGCTGTTTGTTGCACTAGATACGTACTGAACGGTATTTATTTTGTTGAAGCTAGCGAGTGAACGCAAATTAAAGTAAAACATATCAGATGACATGATTATTAACTGACAGTTCTACCTGTCGTATTGAAAACTAAAAGACTTCAATTTTAAATAAATCTAATATTATTACTTAAACTGTTAGAAGATGTAATTCCTTTATTTTGACACTTTGTTAGTATGAGTGAGCAGGATATAAATGATAAATTTAGACAAATATGATGCGTTTAATTATATGAAATCGTGAAACTTGAAATAAGTACGAATACGATGCTAAATCACAACGTATAAGAATATAAATTAGACAATTAATTAATTAAAATAATGAAATTTGAATGACGATAACAAGAATAATCTAAAAACTGTCAAACCAATCAGACAAAAGAATGACAAGTAACGAAAATAAAGACAACAAATCGGAATTATGTATCACTTTCTCTGTTGATCTGGCCGGGTACATGCAAAGATTCTCAAACTTTATCCAGTTGTTAACAAGTCCCTGGGATTAGATCAGATCAGGTCACGTGGACATAGATTAGTTTATTCAAAAGAACACAAGTATTGTAAATATCATGCCGGCATGTCATAGTTTATTGATTAAGTAAAAGGAGGCATGAAAGTTGTAGTGTAGCATTTATTATTCTTAAACCAAAAAAATGAACTTCAGTTTGACCTCTTCTCCTGATTGATTGTCATAAAATATGGCAGATTCTTCCGCCATTTTTGAATATAAAGTGATCTGATCTTTCTAAATCAAGTTTGGAGTAGATAGCACTGATTTGGATTTCTTAGGTTAGGGATACTGATCAAAATTCGAAGGAACATGAAATTCATGTAACATGTATCTGATCCAACGCAGCGAAAGAATACTGCTATAATCATGGAGGTAGAAATAAGGAGCGAGGCTACTACATGGAAAGTGAAGCCAGCTACCCCCCGACTCCAACATGTCATTTCATGTCAAGCGATAACTGTTGTACAGGGTGTTTCATTTTCGATGTTTTTTTTAAGGTATCTCGGGTAATATCAACGATAGATCAAAACCGTTTGCATATTGCAGGGTCAACTTTTCGAGAAAAGGTTAATAGTCACCACCAATTTTTGATCTTCTTTTGTTTCTGAGCTACCGACAAAAACTCGTTTTTCGCTCATTTTGAAAATGTATCATATCTTATTTATTATGATAGTTAGAGAAAAATTGTTTTTACAATATTTTTACCGTTTTTTAGATTGAACAAAATGGCGCAATTAGATTTTTTGAAAACTTAATCATTCTTGAGATATAACACAAACTTTTGATTTTTTAAATGGGAACCTATGTTGAAAATAGTCTCGTCTTTTTGCTTAATTTATAAGCTTTTCAATGATATATAACAAATCTACATTCTTTTATTTTAAACATAATAAAAGACGAATTATTAATTTATTGGGGTGAAAATATTGGAAATTATTAAGAAAGAAATGAAAAAAATCTCTTACAGATCATCATTTGCATATTTCTAATAGTATTTGTTTCAATTTTACTCATTTTTTCAATTTATTTACTTCAAAAGCATATTAAACCATTTTTTTCGGATTGCCAACTGTACCGTAGATAAATAGTAATTTAACTAACCCGAAAATAATTGGTTAAGAACAATTTTGAGAACACAATTAATAGATATAGAATTAAAATAAACAAATGATGATCTGTAATAAATTTTTTCATTTGTTTCTTAATAATTTCCAATATTTTCACCCCAATAAATTAATAATTCGTCTTTTATTAATGTTTAAAACAAAAGAATGTAGACGTGTTATATATCATTGAAAATCTTATAAATTAAGCATATCATAATAAACAAGATATGATATATTTTCAAAATAAGCAAAAAACGAGTTTTTGCCTGTAGCTCAGAAACAAAAGAAGATTGAAAATTCCTGTGGTTGTAATATACCCGAGTACCTGAGGGAATGTGGTAGGTTGGTACAAGAGGTCTGAGAATTGTCAGTTATGTGGTACATTGTGTAAAATGTGTTTTAAGTTATAAATAAAACATTGCTTAAGTCAGTGTTTATTTTATAGTCAAAAGACATAATAGTGGTGACTTTAAACTTTTCTGGAAAAGTTGACCCTGGAATGTGCAAACGGTTTTGATCTATCATTAATATTACCCGAGATACCTTAAAAAAAAACATCGAAAATGAGATACCCTGTACATGTACACGCACGCTCATATGCTGGGTATCCCCACCGCCTTATGTCAAATTTCATGCAAGCGTCCGTTCCCACCTTACTTTACTCCCCTCGTCTAAAAGTTCACCTCATACTCCCTCCTCTTTATTTTTACCTCCATGGCTATAATAGTGTGATTGACTTTAGTTGTGCCAATTATACCCATTTGCACCGCTGAAACTTATTTTTTAAGCTAGGTTTCACATTCCGTTACTGTCTATCTAATAGATACACGAGTAAATTTCTTTTCTGAATAACTAAAGAGCGCTAAATATCATAGGACTCTCCTGTCGACTATCTTCCTAGATTGGGTACGTTCGGCATTGAAATCTACGGATTGCTCAGAGCTCATACGTCACGTGACGGTTCTCCAATTGTTACCAAAACTTAATCAACTCTTCCCATTATTGTTAGATTGAGGAATCCCTAGTTAAAAATGTCTTAAGTCTTATAGTATTTGAGAAATCGTGGATCTAACAATGTTATAATCGGATTCTAGGGACCTTAAAACGTGCTTCTTCACTAAAATCTGGATATGCGATTTTTAGCATGAATTCAATACCTCTCTTAGCAAGAGGTAAAAAATATGCATATCTTCTTGCAAATACACGAACATCGAACTTGTAAATTACATATATATTTATAGTATGTATGTGCATTAAATTAGTATATTAACTTGAAACAGATTTTAACTAAAAATATACATAACCAAACTTCAGTACACACTCATATGACAGCGATTTAAATTGCGCGGTAATATGGTAATATGGTTTATTCACCACGGCCACATTTACAAACCGTACATAGTTCATGCGTATTTCAGGTTTTGTAATTCCCGCTCGATTTTACGTCATCACTTTCGGGCTCTATAGTGGGTTACACGACTTACGAGTCGTGTGTCAACTCACGTTAACTTCATGTTGTTAATGGAACGGGAGTAATGTCCTCTGTTGACGTTTATGTATATTAATCAAGTGTCATTTGAAGCCGACGAATTTAAAATATTTAAAATGATTTAGCTAATTAAAATGTAGGATACCTTACTTAACATATATGTTTGCTTTCATTCCTCTTTTGTTTTACAAAATTTTAGATACAATAGAATTTACAAAAAAGTAAAAATTATATAAATTTATTTACCTTCATTTTGAGGACCATATTTTTTAAAAAAATACAATAATGACAACCAATTCAACTCCTCAAACGTCTGCTCTCTTTCGGGTATTGTTTTCAATAGCGCAAGCTCTCCTTGACTCTTCAGATTTGTAGAGTCGGTAGGAGTCGACTCACAGCGACACAAATCAAATGGAAAGCACATACGACGACTCACGTCGACTTGTGTCACTAAATGGAAAGCACCCTGTGTACCACTTAGAATGAACAACGTGTATACTGGTCAAATGTTTAGTACTGTTTGTGATTTACCTTCCACAACTAATAAATTGACTATTATAAATATAAATATATCATCATGGGGTCTCGTGGCCGCGTGCCTGAGTGTCAGGTCGCGAATCTGGGGAACTGAGTTCAATCCCGACCGACGCCAAATATTTCGAATTTTAAATGGCACAAAATTGACCCCTGTGGTGCAGTCTCCACGCCAACAATAAGTGCTCGTGAGGTGACGCCTGGTAAGCGGCCGCACGGTGCAAATATTTCATCATTACCGATATCTGCGTACAAAGCAAATTGGCACACCCAGCAATGGGTAATAAGCCGTGATGATATATTTATATATTTTATTTAATATATCATCACGGCTTATTACCCAATGCTGGGTGTGCCAATCTGCTTGGATTACAAATTTCGGTAATGATGACATATTTGTACCGTGCGGGTGTTTATCAGGCGTCACCTCACGGGCACTCATTGCTGGCGTGGAGATTGCACCACAGAGGTCAATTCGATCCCGACCGACGCCAAATATTTGGAATGACTTATACCTTGTTCCATTTAAGCCATTCGGTATTGCAGATTATGGAATAGTTTTGACCTTGTGGCACCCAGCAAGCCATGAAATAAAATAAAATTTACGTTGGTCATGAAATGTTTTTCGTTTTTTGCTATCTATGTAAAATTTTGAAGTTTGAGTTTATTATTTTTGATAATTAAATTTATAATTCTTTCTGTGTGTTGGTTTACTTATTGGTTATTGGTGATTAATTTAATGTGGAATAGAATTGACCATACCTACAACCTCTTTGATTGGCTGAATTTGGAGACAAGAGATAAATTTACCCAATGTAATTTCGGCTACTCAAAACTGGTACTAATACGAGCGCCATCTGCTGAATGGCTTAAATGGAACAGTAAAATATTACATTTATTTACATATAAAATATATTTTATATAAGGGATACCACGCAAGCACCCTTGTGTGATGTGGATACGCCAGTAACGAAATATTAAACAAAAAAAATCGAAATTTTCACTGCAATATTCACTTTCCCATTTGACATTTCTTTTTGATACTATATTGTGAATTTAAGGAACAATTAAAATTTAAGCTTCAGTGGTGCAATCGGGCATTAAAAATAAGCTAATAAATTTTAAACTAAGAATTCAAAAATTTATATCATCATTCGAAACAAAAAAAATGTCTCGTTACAATAAAATTTTATGTTTCAGACAATTACACAATTACAATTTGCACTAGCGCATCTAGCGGCAAAGCATAGAACTAATGGTTGCTATGGTTACGACTTCCAAAGAACTGTCACCTCTACATTCCAGCCATCGTTTTAGTTGTATTATCGAATGATCTTCAATTTTATTAAACAAAAAAGTAACCCCAAGCACCTCTTCTCTCTTTAAACTCATTTTTAAGAAACACAACGAACAAATCAGAATAGAGAATTATGGAGATTCAACTACATCCGATAAGTGCTAATGCGCAGGACGAGGATACAACAACGTTAACAAATTATCAAATATTTGAAAATATTGATATTAAAGAAGAAACGCTGGAAGAAACTTCCCAGGATAATGAATCTTACGAAAATGTTTTGCAGAGTATAAAGATAGAAAAATATATAAGTGATAATGAAAAACAGATTGACGAAACATATGACAACTCATTTACTAAAAGTAATAATATTCAGAAAACTAAAAATATTAATTCGAAGAGTTTTTGTTGTGAAATATGCAATAAGAGTTTTAAGGGGAAATCTAATTTAATAAGACATCTGAAAATACATGAACGGAAAACTAAAAATAATAATTCAAACAATTTTTGTTGTGCAATATGTAATAAGAGTTTTACGTGGAAATCGAACTTAATAAGACATAAGCAATTACATACGGAGAAAAAAGAATTTCAGTGTGAAATTTGTAATAAATACTTCAGACAAAAGAGGGGCTTACTAGACCATTTCAAAATTCACGAGGGAGTTAAGGATTTCCAATGTTTGACATGCAAAAAATCATTTAGAAGGAAAGATCAATTAAAATCACATATGCATGTACATATTGGAGAAAAGAAATTCCAGTGCCCTATTTGTCATAAATTTTTTGCATGGCAACGTAATTTATACGTACACAAGAAAGTTCATACTGGAGAAACGGATTTTAAGTGTAGTGTATGCAAAAAATATTTTGTAGCAAATGGTTTATTGCAACAACACATTCAAAAAATTCACACTAGGAAGAGGGATTATGGTTGTTCATTTTGCAAAAAAACGTTTTTCACGAATAATAAATTGCAAAGACACATAAAAAGCCACCATTAGGGAAAGCGTCGAGCCGCCGGACACCGCTTTTAGTTTATTTCTGCGAAAGCTGCAAGTTGTTTCTTACAATGCGTATTTTTCGTTCGTCGGATTTTAAAATGCCTTGAGGGCAGCTTGCAAACATAATGACTCCCTTCAGATGCTAAAGAAAGCATACGGAAATGAGGCGATGGCACGCGCGGCACAAGCAAAAATTTTGCTTGGACAAAAGGGGAAAGTGATTAGGAGTTGTTTTTTGATTACCAAGGCGTGATTCACCACGAATTCATTCTTCAAGGACAAACTGTAAACAAGGAACTTTAGTGGAGATTCTTCAACGGCTATGAGACGCAATCAGATGAAAACGTCCTGAAATTTGAGCAGGAAACGATTGGAATTAGCTGCATGATAACGTTCCGTTAAATCGCTTCCTGATGGTGAAAAATTACCTTGTTAAGAACAATGTTACCACTCTGGAACACCCCTCCTATTCTCACAACCTTGCACCAGCCGAGTTTTACCTGTTCGGCGGTTAAAAATGAAATGGGAGGGAGAACGTTTTGTTAATCCAGCAAAGGTGATAGAAAATTCGACGAGGCAGCTGAAGGCACACATGCAGGAGCGCTGTATTTTAAAAGAAATTAGTGTAAAAAATTAGTGGGAACATATTGACGCTACCTCGTATGTATAATTTTATATTAATCAACAAAAATTGATGTTCTTTTTTACATACTATTTACTGATCTGGGGTACGTTCCAAAACTGTACTTTGGAGTATAGAGTACACCCAATATCGTTCCGAAAACCAAGAGCATACTCTTTTAGTATACTCCCGAGATGTTCCAAAACTAAAAATGTACACTCCAGAGTTTACGTACCCTACTTATATAGTAGGGTATGAACGTACTCCAATATGAAAATGTTTAGCGCTAATTGTTTGCTTACGTTTGACGCACGGTTTGACATATAATACATGAATGACATATAATTTGTATAAAAATAATTAATAAAATGTATATTAATTTAGAAGAGTATAAATACTGTGGCGTCCTAGAAGGCGAAAAGATAATTTTCATTGGAAATAAAAGGATGTACATATATTTGACAAGTGTATTACTCTTGATGCCGTTCCAAAATAAAGGGATACTCTTAATCACGTGATCTTACTCTGTACACAATACTCCAGAATAAGTTTTGGAACGTACCCCTCTAAGGTATATAAGTTTTGTACAAATACGGCTATAAGTTCTATAATATTATATATTATTTTTTAATATTATTCTTTATCTAACATCTTCTAATAATAAGGCTATAACTATGGTGATTTGAAACAAATAAAGCTATTCATGAGTTCTAGTGAGATAAAAATCATAGGTGCTATAGCAACGTGAGATAAACATTCATATTTTAACATTATAGTTACTGTCTAGGCCTTCTCGGCACTTTTTTTTACCAAATATCATTTCGAAATATCAAATTAGTAAATATTTTAAACACATTTTATACCATTTGAGGACGTGTTGGATAAAATTTTGTATGGCACATGTGTGTTAATTATATAATGCACTTGAGAAAATTACCCCACTCGGCCCGACTGCCTCATGGGCTAACACTTTTCTTACGTGTCTTATTTGCAATATGACACTTGTACCATAAATAAATAGTAACCTTTAAGTACTCGTGTGCTCTGTGTGATGTTAGTGCTCGCGTGGCGTCAGATGACGCCAAGTCGGGGGATAGCTTTTTTTCGGTTCATTTTTGGCAGAAAAAAAATTGAAAATTTGATTATTTATTATTTGCAATATTTTAAAAACGAACAAAAAAATAAAATTTACATTTGAACACATGATTTACTCGTAGCATTCGGAACTTTGGGTTCTTTGTTGTTCCTGGCAGAGATGTTTGTGGTAGATTATGTAAGTTACTCTACTTGATTTCGGGTAGATGTGACACCTTGTTTGGATTCTTGGCCCAGACACCGCAGGTGAGTCGGCGACCATTTCATGGCGCGCTATACTACTAAAATGATTACAGCTTCAAATTGTATCATAGAAATAATAATAATGGGCATTTATATATCTCAAAACTATAACAAAAGAATAATTTGGGGGTAGAACTCCAGAAAAAAAAGTGTATAAAAATTACAATATTTTAAACTTTCGTTGGCGGCATATGACGCCACGCAAGTACTTAAAGGTTAAGTGACTTTTATTGTAATTTTAATGTTTGATTTGTATTGTAACCTAACTCAAAATTCCATTTGCAATAGTGACACCTATTCTTCACATATCGAAGCGCATGTCTTTCGCCATTCATAATCGCATTCATACCTTTTTGCAATGAGGTGCTCCACCGTCACCGTAGTAACAAATTAGAACATGGGTCCCCAAGTTCTACAAATGACCTAAAATCGACGTCACTGACGTTCTAATTTACGTCAAATAGTCGTCCGGAAGACGTCTCAACGTGGAGCTATGCGACGTCATTTTAAGACGTAGTTTCGACGTCAGTTTAAGATGTGGTTTCGACGTCATTTTAAGAGGATGTTTCGACATAATTTTAAAACATTTAGACGTCTTTTTAAGATGTTATTTAGAGGTGTTGATAGACCTCGGTATATTCCGAAAATAACTTAAATAGTTAGGAGAAATTACGAGAAAAAATAAAAAAATATTTTTGAAGGGTATTGTATGACAAAAATTAAAATACAATAAAATGATAAACCTACATAGAATCCTGAAAAATAATGAATCTATCAATATTATACGATGTATGTACATTTATTTAACAGAAATGAATAATACTATACTCTATCCGTTTTAACTATAGAGCGTTGGGTGAGATAGGGCTTAAGATTCTAGCTTTCTGATTGGTTCAAACGTGAACCGAGTTTACACAGTAAAATAATTGACGCGAAATTTAAATTTGCTTGACAACTGTATCAATTATTTTGCCGTCTGACATAAAATATATAAATGTCAACAAAGTTAATAGTACACGATTTATTACATATTATCAATTTATGTTCAATTCTGTTCGTTTGTTTTTATCGTTTACATAATTTTCATAGTGTTTTGTCGTTATATTTCATATTACATTGTTTTCATTCTGCGCGTTTTCTTAGTTTTTAGTTAGTAGTTCGTCAGTTTTGTTATTGTTCTCTTCGTTAATATTATGCATAAAAATCCTAAACCTGGCTGTGCCAATGTTTTAAAATATCCAAAAGGACAGGCCCTCCGAAGCGAACAAAAAAAGTGGCATATAATTCATACTGTAAATATCGTGCCACGAATGCATATTCCAAATTAGAAAGTGTCCAAATTGTGGCATCAGAACTGGGCATAGGACGATGTAATATTTGGAAAGCTATAAAAGAACATGAGGAAAAAAGGTCATTCGGATCACCCCAGGAACAAAGAAATTTGTTTAGAACATTATTTTGTTCATATTTAACGGTGTATATACTTTATAATATAATGTATATATTTTAGAGGCGTAATTATTTATATTTCAAAGGTGAATTATTTTTTATTTTACGTTGTTTTCTTTAAAATTTATTTGAATAATGTGGTTTTCATTTATGCATACCCCTTTCGCCGAAATGTAGAGAAAGGTACGGAGATTATAAGTAAGTATATGCATAAAAACACAAAATAGACTAGCACATGTACGTACAAGACAAAATTACTGAAAAAATGTCAATTAGAAAAAAAAATAAATCCAGGAATGGCGCCAAAATTTGAATTATTTATTTAATACATGTAAAAACGGCTGCGATCGAAACGCCATCTAGTCTATAGTTAAAACGGATAGAGTATAGAATATACAAAATATTCGAATCGTATTGAATGCGTTATTAGCTGTTAAAACAAAAAAATGCAATTCTGCCCGGAAAGTTATCAATAACTATTCTTAGCAGGTATTCAAAATTAATATGTAACAATAATAGATAAAATAACTTATCTTTCCGCAGGAACAGTTCCTTTGAGACCTGTATAATCTTAGAATTATAAATTAGTTTTAGTTTCAGAGAATTTTATTTTTGTAATTATTATGAAATAAATAGTTAATCACTCAAATTTGAGTAAATTTTGCTTTGTTACTGGAATGTCTTATTTTATATTACCAACCTTTCCATTTTTTAATTTTAGAATAGAAAAATAAAATTCTACTATGGCCGTAATTTTAAGCTGATGGATTTATCCACCTGTTGCTGTCAGGGATTACAATATCATCAATTCAGAACATAAGAGCTGCTACAAAGTACAAATGGAGTGTGTACATTTAAGCCTTTTACATTTGCTTACGAAGAATTTTCGATAAACCTCTGAAAATGTTGCGTCTGCAACAGAAACAGTAATTATGAGTATAATTTCAAAAATTATCGTTTGGCTTTTTGTAACCTTACCCCACTTATAAAATTGATGTCTAGACTTTTATAAACTCAAAGTTCTTCCTGTGTTACCAAGTTTTGAGACAGAGCACTCTTCTTCTTTAGTGTAAAGAAATATTTCTGTATGAATATATTTTAATAAAACAATAACAAACCGCCGCAATTTAACATCAATCGGTAGATTTGCCTACTTAAGCATAAGCACAAGCAACAGTAGCCATTTTGGTGACATGCTGCTTTGTATTGTTTTGTTCATGGTCTATTTGGAAATCTGTCAGGAGGAAAATACAATTTATTTTTTTATTTTACAACCTATTCATTTTAAAGGAAAGTTGTAAATACATAGCTCCAGAACCCTTTATACATTTTCTTTTATAATAACATTTCTTGTAAGATTTAAAATTTACTTTTAAAGCACTATTAGATTTTATTTAAAATGTTGAAAATAAAATTTCCAATATATACTTTGATTTTTGTACCACCAATATGATATAAATTTTTTCTTTTTCATAGTCCTAGTATATAAATGTAAATGTTTTACGATATACTGAATTGTAAACGCTCTGCCAAATCTCTTGACAGCTTATTAGCATAGCTAGTAGTTCTGCATGAAATATTGTCGTATATCGCCCAGTGGAAAGCTAGAGTCTGTTCCTGTTCCTTTGTCCAGAGTTCCTGCGCCTGTTCCTAATTTAGTTTTTGAGCCATCTGTGAACCATATGAGTCCATTAAGATGTATGTTTTTGTTGTCCCAGTCGTTTATATCTGGTATTTTAAGTTCAAAGTTTTTATTGAATTGGTAATAAGATTTTCTTCTAACTGATTCCATTTTCAGGATTTCATTTCCGGTCCGTTTGTCCGTGAGTGAATCTATAGTGACAAAGTTTTGCCTCAGCTTGTATTACAAAATGTAGTGGTGGTAGACTGGGAATTGCTTTCATGGCTGCAGTAGGTGTGGTTTTCATAGCCCCTGTTATGCCTATGCATGCCATGCGTTGTATTTTACTTAGTTCTTTCTTGCAAGTCCACAGTTCGGTTGTTTCGCCCCAGACTATGGACCGCCTTTGGTTATGGGGATTAGGGCGGATGTGTACAACCAGTACAGTATCTTTGGTTTTAGCCCCCATTTTTGACCAAACATTCTTCTACAGACCCAGTACAGTCGTTGTACTGTACCGGTAATTTTTTAAACATGTTTCCTGAATTTCAGGTCCAATATGATTCCCAGATATTTGACTTCAGTTGACAGTTTAAGTTCCTTATGAAATAGAAAGGGCATTTTGATGCCACTTATTTTCCGTTTTCTTGTTAATTGCATCAGGTTCGTCTTTTCCGTATTTACCGAAAGTCCTTCCTCAATACACCATTGCCTTACGATTTTTAGAGCGCTTTGCATGAGCTCTCTGATAGTCGCAGGGTATTTTCCGCTGATTACTATTACTAGGTCATCTGCATAACCCTGTACATAGAAACCTTTCTTGGATAGTTCGCCGAGCAGGCCGTTTACAACCAGACACCACAACAGAGGTAAAAGTACTCCTCCCTATGGATATCCCTTGGTTACTTTAGCCCTCAATAATGTGTGGTTGAGACTTCCTTCAACTTTCCTGCTAGTAAGCATGATTTTTGCCCATTTACATGTGGTGTGTTCTATACCATGCTTTCTTGCTGATCTAATAATAGATTTTATAGAGGTATTGTCAAATGTCCCCCCTATATCCAGAAAAGCTGCAAGTGCATATTCTTTGTCTTTTATGACTTTCTTCAGTTTCTAATTTAACTTGTGCAATGCCAGTTCACACGATTTTCCAGCTTGATAGGCATATTGTTCCTTATGTAGTGGTTTGTTAACCCAAGCATTGTCCCTTATATACCTGTCTAGCAGTTTTTCTGATGCTAATGGACCTGAAAGAATTTGCCTCAGCGAACGTTTCACGCCCAGGTTGTGGTATAAATACCACTCTTGTCAGTCTCCAGTCCTCAGGTATGTGATCCAGAGCTAGGCTTGCACGCAATATTTTTATCAGCATTACAGATAGTATATGCAGCCCATTTTGCAAAAATGCTGGGAATATACCGTCGCCCCCTGGTGATTTGTAAGGTTTGAAGACATTTACATTTTATTGTGACAGTGTTGTCTTTTTTCTTTAGTGATCCCAGTTTTTGTACTGGTTCTCTACTTAAGATTTTAAATAATTTGTTGAAAGGCCTTTACGTTCCAAGTTCAACAAATTATTTACTCTATATTATGGTTCCTGTCCAACAACTTCTGTACTTAAGATTTTCTGTATTTTGTCACAGTTTGGTATCTTGTCAATTTCTTGACAGTATTTTTTAAAAAAATTTCGCTTGGCCTTTCTGATCTGATTGTTGTACTGAGTTAGATGCGTCTATATTCGGCATAGTCTCCTAATCTTTTCGCGATGTTGAATAATTTCCTCACTTTGTTCCTCAATTCAGAAAGTGCACCGTTCCACCAGGTGTTTGTAGCGTCCTTTTGAATCGAGATTTTACAGCTATTATTGAAGGCCGTATTTATGGCCTGTGTTAAATAGCTGGCTGTAAGTTCGAGGTCTACAACTGTATTTATAGATGCTGAACAGCCCCCAAGGTTATCCCTGACTTGTTCCCTATAGAGGTTCCAGTCAGTGTTCCTTGGGTTCCTGTTCCTTTTAGTCTTACTTGTTGTGTTGATTTCAAATCTGATATATCTGTGGTCCGATATAATTGGCTCACTTGATACATGCCAGTTCTGTACCTTGTCAAGGAGACCTGAAGATATTGTGGTTATATCCAATACTTCCTGTCTGTTACAAGTGACGAATGTTGGTTCGTTACCTACGTTTGCCGTGTATAATTGTTCCGCCATGATAAATTCCAAAAGCCCCTCTCCTCGGGTTAATGTCAGTATTTCCCCACACAGTGTGGTGAGCATTGGCATCATACCCTAGTATGATGTTCCATTTGTGAATTTTGCCATGGTTGACTATTTTCTTAACTTCCGGTGTTGGAGATAAGTCAGCTTGATTGTAGGGCATGTAGGCAGACCCTACAATCATTTCGAGTTTTCCCTTAACTTGCTCCAAGATCACTGGAACAAAAATCCCACAAAGTTAAAATTTTACATTCTTGTTAGAAGACATGTAAGAGGGTTTGCTTCGCTCATGTTATAGATAACATGAGCTTTTGCATCCTGTAGACTTTTAATCTTGGATTAGAGCTACATCAATATTTTGAGATACAAAATACCTGCTCAGAGTTGCCGCTGCTGCCCTGCAATGATGTAGATTCATCTATAGGAACTTGAAGGTATAATTTCTTCTGTTCCGCGTCAGTCGGTCGAGGTTCCACTGGTTGCTCCTCTACCTCCATGTTCTCGGTTGTTCCCTCCGGTTTACCTTCCTTCTTGCCAAATACCTTAAAGGTGATCCTAGGGAAGTTTAGGTGTGGCCGGCGGTCTACACGTCCGAAGTATTCCCACGACTTTTCATCCATAATGACGAGTTGCTGTCCTTTGGCATCCTTCTTCCTGTCTATCACTTTCCACTGTTTCGTCAGGAGACCTCCGTTCTGCACTTCTATCATTTGCAGGATCCGGTTCTTCTACAGGTCCCAGAATCCAGGTCACTATTCTCACGGGCTTTGGTAGGTTCTTAGCTTCAACAGCCTTGAGCCCTGGCCCCTCCCATGAAATGTTCTGTACCACTCTGGTGAGCCACTTTTGGGTATGCTCATCGGCACATGTGATGCCAAGAACTCCTCCTTGGTAGCTACTTCCCAGGAATTTGGGAGATACCTCTCCTTTGCTCAACTGATCAATGAGTTTAATCAATTTCCCCTTCACTGTCACAAGTTCCTCTGCATTCAGCATTGTCTCCGGGTAGTTAGACGACGCTATTGCTATCTTTATCCCCGTCAATGCAGGCTTTCCTGCGGTCTTGCTCTTCTTGGCAGGTTGGGATCATCCAGGAGTGCTGCCGTCCGACCGGTTTCGCTTTTGCGTCCCTATCGTATCGTCAGTTTCCTGTGTTCTTTTTTTGGTTCCTTATTGGTCCCAACTTTTTGTCTTTTGAGCTTCCTCCTGGCAGCCCCAAGCAGCTTTTTTCTTTCAGGGAGTTCCCTTTGGCTCTCTCCTGAAGATGACAGTTTGCTCTCCGCAGAGTTTGGTTGTTTGGTGGTTTCCATAAAAGTCCCACGAGTAGCTAGGGAAGGGGTGGTCCATCTTGGCAGAGCCCCGCATGCCAGGGCAAGGTCTTCATATAACCGAGTGCGACCCGGTGCTCGGAGGTGTTACCAGTAGTGGCTGATCCTTTATTCAGTCGTGCATCTCTTCGGCCTGGTCTACCCACCTTAACATTTAGGATTTTTATTGAGGTTTTCTCTTCTTAGACCGGGCGGTAAAACCAAGTCCCCCCGCACCTTGTGTAACACGAGGGGGTGCGGAAGAGGATGATGATGCTACTGCTTACTGGAGAAACGTAGGTCTGATCATTATTCAATGCAAATGCCAAGTTATCAAAATTGATCTTGAAATGAAATTTTAAGTAAAAAAAGATAATGAAAACGATACACAATGTATTGTCAATCGCCAATTCTTTATCTTTCTTCCAATTTCTAAAACAAAATTCGAAAAGAAGACCTTTGATTTCTTTAGATAACATATTTGATTATCTCGTGTCAATTTGGCATTTATTAAAAAAATTAACGTATACGTTTCTTTGTTCATAACCTCCTCCGAGTTAGGATTTTTTTGATTATACTGTATTATATTATATAACGTGTTCTAAAAAAATCCTAACTCGGAGTAGGCTACGAACAATATGTCTTCATTTGAAAGTATTTAATTAAATGTAAATTTGACACCAGAAATTGTCAAAAATGTTATCTAAAGAAAGCAAAGCTTTTTTTGAATCTTATTTTAGAAATGGAAAAAAAATGGAAAACGGCGTGTGGTAGTATACTGTATCCTTCATTATTATCTTTTCTCCTTAAAATTACATTTCAAGATCAATTTGGGCTACTTGACTTTTGAAATGAATTAGGATCAGACATATGTTTCCCTATTCAAAGCCTATCCCGATTTAGGATTTTTTTCTGATCTCTACATATCACATAATTAGTAAAAATGAAACCCGACCCGAACGGTACCCGACAATGAACAAACCCAACCCGACCCGGCCCGAACTGAACCAGATCCGAACCCGACCCGACCCGAACTGAACCAACCCGAACCAAACTGAACCAATCCGAACCGAACTGAACCAACCCGACCCGAACTAAATCAGCCCGACCCGAAGTGAAACAATACGTTGTTTGTTTGTTTATCTAAACAAAAACTATTATATCAAATTTTAGTTGACACAAAAGTGACCTCTGTGGTACAAAAACCAATATACCTACAAAACTAAAATATACTACTGATGCTCTATCTCTCACTTAACAGGAGTCTGCTACAAACATTAATGTCTATCCTTGTCAGTCAGTGTACGAATTTCCCTTTCGCTAGTTCCCCTTGCCCGTTGTAAACCAATAAAATCAAAGCAATCCGGCGGTTGCGCAAAGCTATTCTTACAGACAAGTGCAGCTATATATGTAGATATATCTCTGCACTCGTCCAATGTTAGTCTCACAAATCTCACTCCCACCAGCAGTATATTTTAGTTTTACGCGGTACAGAGATGTCGTCATCATCATTACAATCGAAACATATGCATGCAAATATGCATTAAAAATATACTAAAAATAATTGATATTACGATCGAGTAGGTTTCGCGCAGTCGAATTCCACGCGGTCGAAATTCCACGCCGTCGAAACCCCACGCGGTTGAAATATTATAATTTATAATATCCTGTACAGTAATAAAGATGAAGCCTTTTTTAGACAAAAAATTCAATAAGGTGAATTACTCCAGAAATAGTTGATTATGAATAAAATTCTTTTATTGTTTCGTATGTAAAATTATCTGCTGAATGCTGAATAAAATCGAGTACGCTCATTTTGGGACACCTGTACGTGTACATGTTCATCTTAGATTGAAAACAACAAAAAAAATATTTGTCAGATTAAAAAAATAATCACACTCTCTGTATAGTGTACGTATACGTAACATTCAGCACTGTTAAAATGTATTTTCAAATTCTTAAGGTCAATCTAGATGAAATATTTTAAACAAACATTGAATAAATATTCTTTATAATTTGACATCGATATTCTTTTTCGAAGAACTTATTCTTTGGATATCATATCACTTACATTATTCAAATTATATTTTAAAATAATATAAAATTTATAACAATTACAGCATTTAGTCAGGTTTAATACTAAGTTAATTCACTGAAAAGATGATAAAATTGAATATGTATAAAAACTACTTATGCCCAGCTGTGCAAACAGCCATTAGTATAAAAAGTACGAGCCAAGTTCTTTTGACTTATGTTTGTAATTTTAATAATTAATTTAACCGCGAAGTTAAGTTTAAATTATTTAAGAATGAATCTGGCTGCAACAGTAAGGAATGAACCGAGATGAACCAACCCGACCCGAACTGAACCAGAGCCGAACCCGACCCGACCCAAGCTGAACCAGCCCGACCCGAACTGGAACCAACCCGAACCTACCAGCTCGACCCGAACTTTATATCTTGAATACAAATTCGACCCGAAATGCGCATCTCTACTGCTTGCTGTTTACTCCAACGATGACGCACTGACTGGTTGGTGAAAAGGAAGAACACACATACACTAACACTTTACACTGGATGAACACTTACAATTTATGGACATGGACACTTACTTGAGATTTACTGATTAACTAACTAATTAACTAAAGTTTTTATTTACATGATTACAATTATTATTATCTAAACATAACTAACACAACTAAGCAATTACTAACGTGTTACATTCTGTAACCCAGCGGGCGGGCGTTTAGCTCGCGCCCGAAAACTAAAATACACTACATGTCCAAAATAACAAACGTCTTCACGACGCGACGAACTAATCTAGACTCTCTAAAACAATGCGCTATCTTCAGGACAGGTTTATCTTAGGGGTACAGGGGGCATAAGCTAGGGAATTCAAAGTCACGCAAGTATACATAATAATTTCTAGACTTAATGATCAACAAATAAATGTCGTGACTATCATAATACGAGAAGGATTTCTAAACTGAATTTTGACATTTATAATTTAAATAGATAAACAGAGTTAAAATATGATTATTGAAACTAAAATTTAGAAAAGTTATTTATCTGTCCCTCGTCTTATCACACTTGTCGCAATGCGAGATATATCCACAGACAGCTCTGTGTTTAGTGGCAAAGAAAGTTTTACGAGCTAGCCCGTAATTTTTTTACGGGCTGTTAAAGCCATAGCAACATATATACAGATTTATTTATTCATTATTTCGCCATGTTTTCAAACACTATTTTGATAAAATATTTTAATGTATTGTGTTGTACGTTCCAATCTTCTTTTTTTTTAATTACTTACGATTCAGAACAATGCTCAACCGTTACCCGAAATTTACGTACTCGCACGGATAACATGCTCGCTTCACTCGCTCGTTAGGTACCTTGCACACCCGTAAAGTTTTCAGTAAAAGTCTTGCAATGTAAATTTCTATTAAATAAATAAAACATAAATAAATAACATTAACAAAAAATAGAATTAAATAAAATATCATAGCGACCACAAATCTGACATCTAAATAGTCCTATTTTAGACCAAAAATAAATGTCACGATGACGTCGCGCAGACGTCAAATTAGCCGGCCGTATATAATTTAAATTCAACCTAAAATCGACGTCACCTTTTGGTCGATTATCGGTCAATAATACTTGGATCGTTTATATTGAGACTAGACCTTAAAACTGTATGTTAAAGATTATCAAAGTTTAAAAAACGTTATTAGTTTTTAATAAAGAAGTATCCATGGACACTCAACCACATGAGTGATTGACAAGATATCACCAAAAATCAATCTCAAAGTAATCTAGATACAGACAAACCATCTATAAAGGGACCGATAGATAAACATATTAAGAGTACAACTCGAACGAACTTTGTTTCAAAAATGTGTAAAATGCCGAGTATTCACTCCAACTCGCTGTTACTGTCCTCGTAAACTCCAGCTTCCCAATACCTATAAACACTTCCGAGTATTCAATTTCACAGCTATCCCAGTAACTTCCCGATTCGCAGTTACTGTCCTCGTATATTGTATAGTTTCCCAATACTGGTCAACTCTACCGAGCATTCACTTCCACAGCTATCCCAATATACCAGTAACTTCCCGAATACTCCATTCGACACTATACTTCATACGCTTACCACGATACTTCTATGCTACTAAACTCACTATCTATGTAACTGCTCGTCAACTCAACTCAGTTGACTATGTAACTAAGTGTCTAACTCTAACTTCCACAGCCTCAGTATCACCGACTATCCGTATGCCACAACTCTTCAACATAACTATCGAGTATCCATTTCCACCCGCCATTACTGTCCCCGACTACCTAGCTTCCCAATAACCCTCAAAACCACAGCTATCCCAGTATACCAGTAACTTTCCGAGTACCCCACTCGACACTATAATGTATACGCTCATCACGATACTGCTGTAACTGTTCAACTAACTCTCGGGCATAGCTGCGTCCCTTTTACATAGCTGCCATTACCTTCTAGGGAGCTCTAGAACATTCGGCCTCATAATAACATTAAATACAAAAGGTTCAGGCGACCGGAAGTAATTAAACACGTTGAGAGACGTTTGTATACGACCGGTTGCTGGCGTGATTACATCATCGTTAAACTTAAGACGCTTGCTCAGCGCAACGGCAGCGGTTGCGTCGGTCGCGTGCTCGCAGACTCGGAGGCGTAGGTACTCTCACATTGTAATATATAATAATAGGCTACTTGTGTGGTACTGAAAATCCGATAACTATAACTACATACTTAAAGTTATGTTGAACACGTATATAAAAATATAATTTAAAAAAAAAATGTGTTTAAGTAAATTAAAAAAGAACATTTTCTGTGACGTCGTTATTTTGAACTGGAGAAAGGGAAGCATATTTAAAAATGTAACCTATAGATGACATGCGAGTGCGAGTTTTAATTTGAATTTGACAGTTCATTTTTCTCTCTCTGTCTCTTTTGTTTATTATTTGCAATTTGCGTGGTATCCGTTACTTTTATTACGTATTTCGATTTGTTAAGCAGTATTTGTACAAGATTAAAATGACAAACTAAAATATTAACCTCCAAACTATTGTTCAACGTCAAACCGTTGATTTGTCATGTTTAAATTATCCGCACATGCCGTTGCTATGGGCACAGATAAACCTACGTAGGTTTATCTGTGCTATGGCTTTACGGCCATTCATTGGTGTTGCGTAAATCTACGTCATACATGGCGGTAATTTAAATATTCAAATTTCATTATTTTTTTCTGGTCAAATAAAGAAAATTTTGTCAAAAGAAAAAATATGTGTTGCAAGTTTTTATCGTCTCTTCAAAAATATTATATAATAAAATGGTACGTAAGTAGCCCATTGAAACCTTAGTCCTTTCTCAATAATTTAACTTATCTTGGTGTGATTTTTAATTTATCATCATTATTGTTATTTCTATTCATGTTAATGGAATGCATAATTTATGTTATGGTTAATTTAGGTAATGTACAAGCATATGAAAAAAAATACTAATTAGGTAGATTATTTTCTGTATAGAGAACGGGCACTCAGCTGTTTCCGTGAACCTTCAAAACAGCTGATCTTGCTGCCACATGCGATGTGAAGTTGTTACATTATTAAACGAAAATTTAAAATTAAAATAAATACCTTTATTAAAGCATATTTTGAAAATATAATAGCTATTCAGAAGAAAAATTTCATGAAAAAGTAATTTGTAGACTAATATTTATAATTCTAGACAAATTTTAATTGTTGGAGATCAATGACCCCGCAAGAACTCTAGAAAAACTAAAAGGTTTATTTCATTGTATGAGATAAAATATTGTATTAGGAGTATAGACGTTATAAATATTTCACTTCATTTCAATATTAAATTACTCCCGTATCCTTTAATTAATACATTTTTTTCAAATTTCTATATCGTCAACTGCTCTTATACGCTTCTAACTCTGGAAAGCGTTTAATTCGTTTTGGGTATAACACTTTGTTGGTAACAAGATAATTGATTATATCCATTGGCAAAATATTCGGAAAATCCGATATATCCTACGAAAACTCACTTTCATCGCAATCATACAGGTCAATATTACCAATTAACTTGATTTTAGCTAAATAGCGAAATTGCATATAAAGTGATAGCTTCTTGAAATACACAGACATTGTAAAAACCACCTATTAAGCTCGCACAATGAAACACTAGAAAAATTTGTTGTTCACACCATAATGTAAGACAAACTGAGTTCAGATTTTGAATGAGCGCCAAGAAAGTTAATTGTCAATGAAGTCAGTTACAGGCTGGGGCAGCAAGATCAGCTGTTTCGAAGGTTACCGGAAACAGCTGAGTGCGTCCTCTATACCAATTTTACTTTGTAATAAGCAATACTTGATTGACAAATAAATTATTATTAGTATTATTACAATTATTATTATAATTATTATTATCCTTACTTTATAAGAACAATCCCTTATGCCGTTTCAATATTTTTTTTTATCCAATACCGACTCTTAATATACTTGTTACTATGGTTATTTGAAATAACTAATGTACAACATTAGTCACTCCGTGAGAGAATATTTTAGAAGTCACGGAGAAATTATTACTAATTTTTGTGCTTTTTTAATATAAATAAAAAGCAATTTTACAAAATTATTTTATTTTTGAAATAATTTAACACTATGAAACTTATTTATTTAAATTAATATTAATATTTATTCTAAAATAGGTTACTTATCTTTACACAGTGACAGCTGTCATGTACGGCTGATGAAACGAAAACGAGAAACGAATTAGTGGTTACTTGCTTCGGAATTAAATTCAAAGATGCTGCTTGTGTGCAGTTTAATGTATTTTTCTTTCAAATAATTCCCAATGACAGACAATAATTATTATTACAGTGTCAAATGATGAATGAAAATATAAAAAATGATTTGATTTTAAAAAAGTGTTCGATAAAACGTTGTATTACACTCGTGTGGAATGTATATTAGTAAAAACCACCTATTAAGCTCGCACAATGAAACACTAGAAAAATTTGTTGTTCACACCATAATGTAAGACAAACTGAGTTCAGATTTTGAATGAGCGCCAAGAAAGTTAATTGTCAATGAAGTCAGTTACAGGCTGGGGCAGCAAGATCAGCTGTTTCGAAGGTTACCGGAAACAGCTGAGTGCGTCCTCTATACCAATTTTACTTTGTAATAAGCAATACTTGATTGACAAATAAATTATTATTAGTATTATTACAATTATTATTATAATTATTATTATCCTTACTTTATAAGAACAATCCCTTATGCCGTTTCAATATTTTTTTTTATCCAATACCGACTCTTAATATACTTGTTACTATGGTTATTTGAAATAACTAATGTACAACATTAGTCACTCCGTGAGAGAATATTTTAGAAGTCACGGAGAAATTATTACTAATTTTTGTGCTTTTTTAATATAAATAAAAAGCAATTTTACAAAATTATTTTATTTTTGAAATAATTTAACACTATGAAACTTATTTATTTAAATTAATATTAATATTTATTCTAAAATAGGTTACTTATCTTTACACAGTGACAGCTGTCATGTACGGCTGATGAAACGAAAACGAGAAACGAATTAGTGGTTACTTGCTTCGGAATTAAATTCAAAGATGCTGCTTGTGTGCAGTTTAATGTATTTTTCTTTCAAATAATTCCCAATGACAGACAATAATTATTATTACAGTGTCAAATGATGAATGAAAATATAAAAAATGATTTGATTTTAAAAAAGTGTTCGATAAAACGTTGTATTACACTCGTGTGGAATGTATATTAGTCACTAAAGACACTCATATAATAAATAACTATTCTTCTATTTGACGAAGAGGTGTAAACTTTTTCTCAAAACTTTTGTTACCTACGTTATTTGCTGGGCAATATGGCAGTGAATGTGTTAACAACAACTGTGAACTCTATGTCTGGATTCCACTTTTTAAACATCCACTTTCCCACACTCAGTTTCCAGTCATCGTATTCATGTTGAAGCGGGTACAATGTGAAAGTCTCTGTTTGTTCGTGTGTGGATACAGTGATGGAACAGGTGTACTCGTCCAAGCGTAAACAGGTCCAAGGCGATCGGAGCGCCAGACTAAGTTCTTCGTTGTCCAGATGGTATCGCATCAGTAAGAAAGTCGATGCTAAAGTGTTAGGCTACCATAACAGGCAATATCTACAATATAGTGATGTTTAATAATATTTATTTATTGAAATTCGTACTCTCAACAAGACAAAAGTCCCAATTAAAGAGAATGTCAAGTACAAAATGAGTACAAAAACTATGAATATAATTATCAAACATATTAAGGAAAAATGTTAAAAACATATCCGGCAAATTGAATTTAGTATTTTGTTAATTAAATGTATTACTTATTCTAATAACACTAGAATTAAGAAATGAATTTTTTTTACAGCGACTAATGGCAGATTATGATACCTAGAATTATGGCTACGAACTTTGTAATTAAATTTGGATAGAAGGTATGGTGAGTCTATAGAATTATGAAAAAGTTTATAAAGAAAATTTTGTAAATTTACTCTATATGCTGGAAACCTGTATCTTAAAAATCATAGAAATTTTATTTTTTTCTATTCTATTTATATAAATTAAATACCATAGACTCCAACATATAGAGGCAAATTCTAATTGACTTCTAACCAGACTATAATATAAGAATAATAATGTGAACGGATGCTTGAAATTTGAACTTGCTCTTATTAGAAAGCCAAGCACCTTAAAAGCTTTTTTAACAATGTTATCTATATACTGGTCGAACATCAATTTACTGTCAAAAATAAAACCTAAATCTTTAATGCTGTAAACTTTATTTATTATATTTCCATCTAAATGGTAATTATAACTGAAATTGTTTTTGTTTTCTGAATATTACATAACTACATTTGGATATGTTAAGTATTAATTTATGATTGTTACAATATTCCACGAATGCGTTAAGATCATTTTGCATAGCTTCAAGGTTATTACCATTATCAATTGAATGGTAAATTTTTAAGTCATCAGCATACATAATAAATTTAGCGAATTTAAAACATTCTGAGATATCGTTAATGAAAAGATTGAAAAGTAGGGGTCCAAGATGAGAACCCTGCGGTACACCTGATGTAACGAGAATATCGTTAGATTTGAATCCATTCAAAACAATTCGTTATATATTACAATAATTATACAATGGGGTATTCTGGATTTAAATCATTCGAGCAGATGTGTAGAACTATGAATATCTAATTTCCAGTAAAAAATATAATATACCAAGCGAGATTTTTTAAAATTTCATCGAAATTCAAATTTTAACGAATGTATCAATATGCTTCGAAGTTGGTGGCAGTGGCGTAACTAAGAGTTCGGGGGCCCGCCCGCAAAAATTTTTTGGGTCCGTTTTTAATTGTAGCGTTTATCATGAAGAACTACATACCACAAGAACTTGTGAAAATTGTGACTGGGCTCACTTTCATCTGAGTTGACATGTTAAAAAGCAAAGTAACCAATATGGGAGGCCTGAATATTCAAGATTAGACACCTTTACATCCCACCAAAGTCATTGTATGTTGCAACATTTACTATAAAAATGTGATTGGCCCGTATTTTTTTTTTTGATTTTTTTTAATGTAATTGGTGATACAGTCCATTGGTGAAAGTTACAGGGAATTTATTCATAAAGTTTTGTTATCCCAAATGAAAGAACTTGGACAAAATATGGTATTAGCAAGATGGATCAGTATCATACAGTTTAAATAGTAGCAATTTTGTGAAAATCATTCTCTTATAGTTATTTAATCCCACGTTTTGGTAATACACATTGGCCGCCAGGTGTCCTAATTTGACATCCCCAGACTTCTTTTTATGGGGTCATTTTGAAGAAAAACTCTGCATCAGTTGCAAGAAAATATTTGCTAAGAAATCGAAATTCTACCGACCGAAATGTAATAGAAAATAAAGAGCTTGATTTTGCATAGCGGATAAGGGGCCCTTTAGCCAATATTATTTTTGGAAATTGACATTTACAAAAATAAAAGACTAAATAAATTTGTATGTTGCTACAAAAAAAATTAAATTTAAACTTTCGCAGTAGTAACAAAATTATAAATCATGTACATTGGGGCCTCCTAGAGCCAGGGGCCCGCCCGCAATGCGCCACTGGTTGGTGGTCGTGATTTTGAGCAATTATTATAATATGTATTAGAAAAATTATGTGGCCAGCACATGACCTCCCGCTAATTCCATGTTTAAAATAGCAATGAGCTTTAAGTAAAGTATCACTTCTGTTTGATCATTTGTAAACAAAATCTAATTTGCTGTTCCAATAAATAGAAAAGTCTGTAATACGAAATTTTGCATAATATTTTATTGTATTTCCTCGAAAATCTGTTAAGAGCTCCAAATTAAATACCACTTCCGGTTTATAATATAGAGTCAAAATCTAATATATTGTTTCAAATTATAAAAAAAATTAAATACCAAACTTAAAAAGTATTGGCTTATATCATAATATATTTTTCACCAAAATCTGTTCAGAGCTTCAATAAAGTATCACTTCCGGTTGTCCATTTTTTCCCAAAATCTAATCAACTCTTCATATGAATGCAGAAAGCTTAAATACGAATAATAGAAATTTTTGGAAGAGTTTTATAAGTTATCGTGGAGAAAAGTTAAGACTATTTTGCAACACCTACATATTCTATACATTTGTAATACGTATTCATTAACATCCCAATTGTAAGATCAACTCCTAAGCAAAGATGGAATTTTCAGAAATCTAAATGGTAGGAGTTCGCTGCTGAACTATACCATAATATCCAATGGATTCCACCAAAAACAGATAATTATACTCGGCTTGCTATTAGCTCTTGCAGGGAAGCATATCCCAAGGGTCTACAGAAAAACATATATTCTTGGCTGGGGCCAAGAATGCACAGAGATGACGGTGAAATTGGCAGACGATTCGCAGCAGACGATTCGGGATAGTAGGCCATGTAAACACAGTAAGAGGCGCGCGCATCATGATAATACCAAGGTCAACTAAATATGTTAAATATTATCAAAATTCAATAATATACCATTGTATACTCATTTCAGTCATACTCTCAATACATATCATTACTCTGTTCAAAATTATTGTTAAATAATGAGACAACAATGTTTAAAAGGGTATATCAAATTACAATTGAGTCATTGAACATTGACCTTGACAAAAGAAGCACCAAATATGAAATTGAGAAATATAATATATATATATTTCAAAGAACAATTGTTTATAACTTTGTTAATATAAGATGTCTGTTCTTTCATATTTTAAACACATTACCCATATACAGTTGCCAATATTTATACAGTATAAATTTTAACAATATCCCTTAAGGATAATCAGGAGAATATGAAATCTTGCAATTAGTGCATTATTATATAAACAATTGTTTATAACATGGCTAATAAAAGATGTTTGTTCTTCATTTTTTATAATAATTATCCCGATGTATCTGACAATATCTGAGTAGTATCAATTTTGCCAAAATCCCTTCAGAACAATCAGGATATAAAAAAACTAATTAAATTTGCATTTTTATAGAAACAAATGTTTATAACTCGGTTAATAAAAGATGTCTGTTCTTCATTTTTTATAGTAATTATCCTTGTGTATCTGACAACATCCGAGCAGTGTCAAATTTGCCAAAATCCCTTCAGGACAATCAAGATAATAAAAAAACTAGAAAAATTTGAATTTTTATATAAACAATTGTTTATAACTCAGTTAATAAAAGATGTCTGTACTTAATTTTTTATAGTAATTATCCCTATGTATCTGACAACATCCGACCAGTATTAAATTTGCCAAAATTCCTTCAGGACAATCAGGATAATAAAAAAACTAAAAAAAATTGAATTTGTACAGAAACAAATGTTTATAACTCGGTTAATAAAAGATGTCTGTTCTTCATTTTTTATAGTAATTATCCTTATGTATCTGACAACATCCGCGCAGTGTCAAATTTGCCAAAATCCGTTCAGGACAATCAAGATAATAAAAAAACTAGAAAAATTTGCATTTTTATAGAAACAATTGTTTATAATTCGGTTAATAAAAGATGTCTGTTCTTCATTTTTTATAGTAATTATCCTTATGTATCTGACAACATCCGAGCAGTATCAAATTTGCCAAAATCCCTTCAGGACTATCAGGATAATAAAAAAAATAGAAAAATTTGAATTTTTATAGAAACAAATGTTTATAACTTGGTTAATAAAAGATGTTTGTTCTTCATTTTTTATAGTAATTATCCTTATGTATCTGACAACATCCGAGCAGTGTCAAATTTGCCAAAATCCCTTCAGGACAATCATGATAATAAAAAAACTAGAAAAATTTGCATTTTTATAGAAACAATTGTTTATAATTCGGTTAATAAAAGATGTCTGTTCTTCATTTTTTATAGTAATTATCCTTATGTATCTGATAACATCCGAGCAGTATCAAATTTGCCAAAATCCCTTCAGGACTATCAGGATAATAAAAAAACTAGAAAAATTTGAATTTTTATAGAAACAAATGTTTATAACTTGGTTAATAAAAGATGTTTGTTCTTCATTTTTTATAGTAATTATCCAGGTCCGTGAAGTTAGCACCAAAAATGTGAGCGCAAATTCTGAAATTTTGCTAATAATTAGCGCCCAATTTGCGCCTATTTGCGCCCTAAACATTTTTGTTCTATCTTTATTTATTTAAGAGTTATTAACAATTAATTATTTTTAGTGCCAACTTCACATCAGCACCAAAAGTACTACGTATCATTCTTTTCTTTATACCAATAATTAGCGCCCAATTTGCGCTCATTTGCGCCCTAAAAATTTTTATGGTATCTTATTTAATTCAGGAGATATTAAGTAAAATATATTTTGGTGCCAAGTTCACACCAGCACCAAAAGTACTAAGTATCATTCGTTTCTTTGTACCAATAATTAGCGCCCAATTTGCGCTGATTTGCGCCCTAAAATATTTTATTTTATCTCATTTCATTTACGAGATATTAACTATAATATATGGTGCTGGCGTGAACTTGGCACCAAAAGTACTACGTACCATACTTTTCTTTATACCAATATTTAGCGCCCAATTTGCGCTCATTTGCGCCCAAAAAAGTTTTGTTCTATCTCTCTTTATTTTCGAGATATTAACAATTAAATATTTTTAGTGCCAACTTTACACATCAGCACCATAAGTACTATATATTGAGCGCAAATTCTGAAATTTTGCTAATAATTAGCGCCCAATTTGCGCTGATTTGCGCCCTAAAAATTTTTATTTTATCTCATTTCATTTACGAGATATTAACTATAATATATGGTGCTGGCGTGAACTTGGCACCAAAAGTACTACGTACCATACTTTTCTTTATACCAATATTTAGCGCCCAATTTGCGCTCATTTGCGCCCAAAAACGTTTTGTTCTATCTCTTTTTATTTTTGAGATATTAACAATTAAATATTTTTAGTGCCAACTTTACATATCAGCACCATAAGTACTATATATTGAGCGCAAATTCTGAAATTTTGCTAATAATTAGCGCCCAATTTGCGCTGATTTGCGCCCTAAAAATTTTTATTTTATCTCATTTCATTTATGAGATATTAACTATAATATATGGTGCTGGCGTGAACTTGGCACCAAAAGTACTACGTACCATATTTTTCTTTATACCAATATTTAACGCCCAATTTGCGCTCATTTGCGCCCAAAAAAGTTTTGTTCTATCTCTCTTTATTTTCGAGATATTAACAATTAAATATTTTTAGTGCCAACTTCACATATCAGCACCATAAGTACTATATGTTGGTTTGTTCTTTGCATTTATATTTAGCGCCCAATTTGCGCTCTTTTGCGCTCTAATTATTTTTTTGTTATACCTCATTTAATTTAGGAGATTATAACTATGATATATTTTGGTGTAAGGTTCATGCCAGCATCACGAGTACCACGTATCAATATTTTCTGTATACCAGTATTTAGAGCTCAAATTGCGCTCATTTGCGCCCTACAAATTTCTATTCTATCTCTTTTTATTTCCGAGATATTAACAATTATTTATTTTTAGTGCCAACTTCACATCATCACCAAAAGTACTACGTATAATTTTTTCTTTATATCATTAATTAGCGCCCAATTCGCGCTCATTTGCGCCCTAAAAATTTTTTGTTATCTTATTTAATTCAGGAGATATTAAGTATAATATATTTGGGCGCCAAGTACACGCCAGCTCCAAAAGTACTAAGTACCATTCGTTTCTTTATACCAATAAGTAGAGCCCAATTTGCGCTCATTTGCGCCCTAAAAATTTTTCCTTTATCTCCTTTTATTTGTGAAATATTAACAATTAAATAATTTTATTGCCAATTTCACATATCAGCACCAGAAGTACAATGTATCGGATTGTTCTTTGTATTAAAATTTTTTGTTATCTTTTTAAATAAAAAAGTTATTAACACTTATTTTATTAATTGCCAGCACAAAAAGTGTTCAAATTTGATAATTTTTTAAATGGAATAATTAGCACCCTGTACATCAAAATTTGCACCCTAAAACTTATTTCCTTATCTTTATTATTTCTAAAGTTATAGACAATTACATTATTTTTCTGATAACTTCCCACGAACGTAATTACAGAGCATTAAAGTCATTAATTATGGATTGTTATAAGGGTGCAAATTAGGATATTTATTTATTATTATTAACTAGGGTAGGGTACAATTTGCACTCTAAAGATAATGTCATTTCAATCTGTATTTATTTAAATAATAACGTTCAAACGTATAGGAGTATAAATTACATCGGTATATATTGCAACAATGTCATTTATTATGAATTTTTACGAGGGTGCAAATTACAAACGTAATTACAGAGCATTAAAGTCATTAATTATGGATTGTTATAAGGGTGCAAATTACGAAATTTATTTATTATTATTAACTAGGGTAGGGCACAATTTGCACCCTAAAGATAATGTCATTTCAACCTGTATTTATTCAAATATTAACGTTCAAACGCAGGAGTATAAATTACATCAGTATATATTGTAATAATGTCATTTATTATGGATTGATATGAGGGTGCAAATTACGAAATTCTTATATTATTATTAACTAGGGTAGGCTACAGTTCGTACCCTAAAGATAATTTTATTTCAACATGTATTTATTTAAAAAATAACGTTAAAACGTAGGAGTATGAATTAAACATTCAATCGGTATATATTGCAAGCATGTCATTTATTATATAAAATATTTTTTGGAGGCGCAAATAGGCGCTAACTGGACGCTAACTAGTAGCATGAAGAAAAGTGCGATTCGTATTACCTTCGGTACTGGCGTAAACCTGGCACAAAAGGAATTGATAATTATAAATATCTTGGAAACTAGGAAAGATAAAATATTTTCATTTGGGGGCGCAAATTGGGCGCTAAATATTAGAACAAAGAACAAATTGATATATAGTACTTCAAGTGCTAATATGAGAAGTTGCACTAAAAATATTTGATCGCTAATATCTCACAAGTAAAAAGAAATAGAACAAAAAAATTAGGGCGAAAATGAGCGCAAATTGAGAGGTGCGTGAACTTGGCACATAAAGTGTGGGTGCAAATTCTGAAATTTTGCAAATATTTTGCACCCAATTTGCACCTATTTGCACCCTAAAAATTTTTAAACTACCTTCATTAGTTCAAAAGTTATAAACAATTAAAAAAAATTGTGCCAACTTCACGCCAGCACAAAATAATATTCGGAATCAAAAATTTTATTTACCAATAATTTGCACACAATTTGCACCCATTTGCACCATCAAAATTTTTTGGTTATCTTTTTAAACAATAAAGTTATTAACACTTATTTTTTTATTGCCAGCACAAAAAGTGTTCAAATTTGATCATTTTTTAAATGGAATAATTAGCACCCTGTACATCAAAATTTGCACCCTAAAACTTATTTCCTTATCTTTATTATTTCTAAAGTTATAGACAATTACATTATTTTTCTGATAACGTCCCACGAATGTAATTACAGTGCATCAAAGTCATTAATTATGGATTGTTATGAGGGTGCAACTTACGAAATTTATTTATTATTACTAACTAGGGTAGGGTACAATTTGCACCCTAAAGATAATGTCGTTTCAACCTGTATTTATTTAAATAATAACGTTCAAACGTAGAAGTATAAATTACATCGGTATATATTGCAACAATGCCATTTATTATGGATTGTTATGAGGGCGCAAATTACGAAATTTATTTATTTTTATTAACTAGGGTAGGGTACAATTTGCATCCTAAAGATAATATCATTTAACCTGTATTTATTTAAATAATAACGTTCAAACGTAGAAGTATAAATTACATCGGTATATATTGCAACAATGCCATTTATTATGGATTGTTATGAGGGCGCAAATTACGAAATTTATTTATTTTTATTAACTAGGGTAGGGTAGAATTTGCATCCTAAAGATAATATCATTTAACCTGTATTTATTTAAATAATAACGTTCAAACGTAGAAGTATAAATTACATCGGTATATATTGCAACAATGCCATTTATTATGGATTGTTATGAGGGCGCAAATTACGAAATTTATTTATTTTTATTAACTAGGGTAGGGTACAATTTGCATCCTAAAGATAATATCATTTAACCTGTATTTATTTAAATAATAACGTTCAAACGTAGAAGTATAAATTACATCGGTATATATTGCAACAATGCCATTTATTATGGATTGTTATGAGGGCGCAAATTACGAAATTTATTTATTTTTATTAACTAGGGTAGGGTACAATTTGCATCCTAAAGATAATATCATTTAACCTGTATTTATTTAAATAATAACGTTCAAACGTAGAAGTATAAATTACATCGGTATATATTGCAACAATGCCATTTATTATGGATTGTTATGAGGGCGCAAATTACGAAATTTATTTATTTTTATTAACTAGGGTAGGGTAGAATTTGCATCCTAAAGATAATATCATTTAACCTGTATTTATTTAAATAATAACGTTCAAACGTAGAAGTATAAATTACATCGGTATATATTGCAACAATGCCATTTATTATGGATTGTTATGAGGGCGCAAATTACGAAATTTATTTATTTTTATTAACTAGGGTAGGGTACAATTTGCATCCTAAAGATAATATCATTTAACCTGTATTTATTTAAATAATAACGTTCAAACGTAGAAGTATAAATTACATCGGTATATATTGCAACAATGCCATTTATTATGGATTGTTATGAGGGTGCAAATTACGAAATTTATTTATTTTTATTAACTAGGGTAGGGTACAATTTGCACCCTAAAGATAATGTCATTTCAACTTGTATTTATTTAAATAATAACGTTCAAACGTAGAAGTATAAATTACATCGGTATATATTCCAACAATGCCATTTATTATGGATTGTTATGAAGGTGTAAATTACGAAATTTATTTATTATTATTAATTAGGGTAGGATACAATTTACACCCTAAGAAAAGTTTAATTTAACAAGTATTTATTTAAATAATACCGTTAAAACGTAGGAGTATGAATTAAACATTCAATCGGTATTACAACCATGTCACTTATTATGGGTTGTTATAAGGGTGCAAATTAAGATATTTATTTATTATTAACTAGGGTAGGTTATAATTTGCACCCTAAAGATAATCTCATTTCAACACGTATTTATTTAAATAATAACGTTAAAACGTAGGAGTATGAATTAAACATTCAATCGGTATATATTGCAACCATGTCACTTATTATGAATGTTTAATTCATACTCCTACGTTTTAACGGTATTATTTAAATAAATACTTGTTAAATGAAATTATTCTTAGGGTGTAAATTGTATCCTACCCTAATTAATAATAATAAATAAATTTCGTAATTTACGCCTTCATAACAATCCATAATAAATGGCATTGTTGGAATATATACCGATGTAATTTATACTTCTACGTTTGAACGTTATTATTTAAATAAATACAGGTTGAAATGACATTATCTTTAGGGTGTAAATTGTACCCTACCCTAGTTAATAATAATAAATAAATTTCGTAATTTGCACCCTCATAACAATCCATAATTAATGACTTTGATGCACTGTAATTACATTGGTGGGACGTTATCAGAAAAATAATGTAATTGTCTATAACTTTAGAAATAATAAAGATAGGGAAATAATTTTTAGGGTGCAAATTTTGTTGTACTGGGTGCTAATTATTCCATTTAAAAAATGATCAAATTTGAACACTTTTTGTGCTGGCAATAAAAAAATAAGTGTTAATAACTTTATTGTTTAAAAAGATAACCAAAAAATTTTGATGGTGCAAATGGGTGCAAATTGGGTGCAAATTATTGGTAAATAAAATTTTTGATTCCGAATATTTTTTTATGCTGGTGTGAAGTTGGCACAAAAAATTTCAGAATTTGCACCCACACTTTATGTGCCAAGTTCACGCACCTCAAATAGAGTGCTAAATATTGGTATAAAGTAAAGAATGATACGAAGTACTTTTGGTGTAGGCGTGAACTTGGCACCAAAATATATTATTCGCGATTCAAATTAACTTTTCCCGCCATTATCTGCGATGTGACGTCACAAGTAGTCTTACAGCTATAAGATAATACATAGCTGACTCGTCCGCCATATTGGTGCCAGACGGTAAGCAGTAAATTATAAAATAAAAGTGCATTTCTTACAAGTTTATGTAATAACTATTTTTCATAATTAAATATAACTTCCATATTTGCCATATTATATTTATTTAAAATAATAAAACAACATAAAATATGGTTCGTTAAGATTTTTGAGGTTAGCAAAAAATATATGTATTGCATAAGTACCTGAAAAAATTAAAACCATTTCTCAAATGATTTGCACAATTTGGAGCAGAACAACCCGTCATTATGGATAATTTCTATGATTAATAATACTGTAACGCTGATATTGAATTATTTAATTGGCTCCAAAATGGTGGACGAGTCAGCTGTAATTTATCTAGTAGCTTGAAGTTATCTGTTCGATCTGTCAATCTGTAACAAATAGTGCATTTTTACGATTTTAGAAGAATTTAAAAACATTAAACTTGTCTTAAAGGATGTTTTAAATTATTAAAATGACCTTAAAACTCTAGAAAATTTGTGTGAAGGGGAAGAAATTAATTATAAATTCTGGGAATAGTTTTAGTTCAAAATTTAGTCATCAGATAGAGGTTGCTTAACTTGAATCGCGAATAGTTAATATCTTCTAAAGTAAATAAATAATAAAGATACCACCAAAAAATTTAGGGCGCAAATGAGCGCATATTGGGCGCTAAATATTGCTACAAAGAAAAAAATGATACGTAGTACCTTTTGGTGTTGGACTGAACTTGGCACCAAAATATATTATACTGAATATCTCCTAAATTAAATAAGATACCACAAAAATAATTAGGGCGCAAATGAGCGCAAATTGCGCGCTAAATATTGGTATAAAAAAAGAATGATACGTAGTACTTTTGGAGTTGGAGTGAAGTTGGCACCAAAATACATTATAGTCAATATCTCCAAAATTAAATAAGATGCCACAAATAGTTTTAGGGCGCCAATGAGCGCAAATTGGGCACTAAATATTGGTCTAAAGAAAAGAATGGTACGTAGTACTTTTGGTGCCAAGTTCACGCCAGCACCATATATTATAGTTAATATCTCGTAAATGAAATGAGATAAAATAAAAAATTTTAGGGCGCAAATCAGCGCAAATTGGGAGCTAATTATTAGCAAAATTTCAGAATTTGCGCTCAATATATTGTACTTATGGTGCTGATATGTAAAGTTGGCACTAAAAACATTTAATTGTTAATATCTCGAAAATAAAGAGAGATAGAACAAAACTTTTTTGGGCGCAAATGAGCGCAAATTGGGCGCTAAATATTGGTATGAAGAAAAGTATGGTACGTAGTACTTTTGGTGCAAGTTCACGCCAGCACCATATATTATAGTTAATATCTCGTAAATGAAATGAGATAAAATAAAAATTTTTAGGGCGCAAATCAGCGCAAATTGGGCGCTAATTATTAGCAAAATTTCAGAATTTGCGCTCAATATATAGTACTTATGGTGCTGATATGTAAAGTTGGCACTAAAAATATTTAATTGTTAATATCTCGAAAATAAAGAGAGATAGAACAAAACTTTTTTGGGCGCAAATGAGCGCAAATTGGGCGCTAAATATTGGTATAAAGAAAAGTATGGTACGTAGTACTTTTGGTACCAAGTTCACGCCAGCACTATATATTATAGTTAATATCTCGTAAATGAAATGAGATAAAATAAAAATTTTTAGGGCGCAAATCAGCGCAAATTGGGAGCTAATTATTAGCAAAATTTCAGAATTTGCGCTCAATATATAGTACTTATGGTGCTGATATGTAAAGTTGGCACTAAAAATATTTAATTGTTAATATCTCGAAAATAAAGAGAGATAGAACAAAACTTTTTTGGGCGCAAATGAGCGCAAATTAGGCGCTAAATATTGGTATAAAGAAAAGTATGGTACGTAGTACTTTTGGTGCCAAGTTCACGCCAGCACCATATATTATAGTTAATATCTCGTAAATGAAATGAGATAAAATAAAAAATTTTAGGGCGCAAATCAGCGCAAATTGGGCGCTAATTATTGGTACAAAGAAACGAATGATACTTAGTACTTTTGGTGCTGGTGTGAACTTGGCACCAAAATATATTTTACTTAATATCTCCTGAATTAAATAAGATACCATAAAAATTTTTAGGGCGCAAATGAGCGCAAATTGGGCGCTAATTATTGGTATAAAGAAAATAATGATACGTAGTACTTTTGGTGCTGATGTGAAGTTGGCACTAAAAATAATTAATTGTTAATAACTCTTAAATAAATAAAGATAGAACAAAAATTTTTAGGGCGCAAATAGGCGCAAATTGGGCGCTAATTATTAGCAAAATTTCAGAATTTGCGCTCACATTTTTGGTGCTAACTTCACGGACCTTAATTATCCTTATGTATCTGACAACATCCGAGCAGTGTCAAATTTGCCAAAATCCCTTCAGGACAATCATGATAATAAAGAAACTAGAAAAATTTGCATTTTTATAGAAACAATTGTTTATAATTCGGTTAATAAAAGATGTCTGTTCTTCATTTTTTATAGTAATTATCCTTATGTATCTGACAACATCCGAGCAGTGTCAAATTTGCCAAAATCCCTTCAGGACAATCATGATAATAAAAAAACTAGAAAAATTTGCATTTTTATAGAAACAATTGTTATTAACTCGGTTAATAAAAGATGTCTGTTCTTCATTTTTTATAGTAATTATCCTTATGTACCTGGCAATATCCGAGCAGTGTCAAATTTGCCAAAATCCCTTCAGGACTATCAGGATAATAAAAAAACTAGAAAAATTTGAATTTTTATAGAAACAAATGTTTATAACTCGGTTAATAAAAGATGTCTGTTCTTAATTTTTTACACTAATTATCCTTATGTATCTGACAACATCCGAGAAGTATCAAATTTGCCAATATCCTTTCACGACAATCAGGATAATAAAAAAACTATAAAAATTAGCATTTTTATAGAAACAATTGTTCATAACTCGATTAATAAAAGATGTCTGTTCTTCATTTTTTACAGTAATTATCCTTATGTATCTGAGAACAGCCAAGAAGTATCATATTTGCCAAAATCCCTTCAGGACAATCAGGATAATAAAAAACTAGAAAAATTTGCATTTTTATAGAAACAATTTTTATAACTCGGTTAATAAAAGATGTCTGTTCTTCATTTTTTTTATTATATATTCTTATGTATCTGACAACATCCGCGCAATGTCAAATTTGCCAAAATCCCCTCAGGACTGTCAGGATAATAAAAAAACTAAAAAAAATTGAATTTTTATAGAAACAATTGATATTAACTTGGTTAATAAAAAATGTCTGTTCTTCATTTTTTGTAGTAATTATCCTTATGTATCAATTTTGCCGAAATGGCTTCAGGACTGTCAGGATAATAAAAAAAAACTAGAAAAATTTGAATTTTTATAGAAACAAAAGTTTATAACATGGATAATAAAAGATGTCTGTTCTTCATTTTTTATAGTAATTATCCTTATGTATCTGACAACATCCAAGCAGCATCAAATTTGCCAAAATCTCTTCAGGTCTGTCAGAATATTAAAAAAACCAGAAAAACTTGAATTTTTATAGAAACAATTGTTTATAACTTGGTTTATAAAAGATGTCTGTTCTTCATTTTTATTGTAATTATCCTTGTGTATCTGACAACATCCGAGCAGTATCAATTTTGCCAAAATCCCTTCAGGGCCGTCAGGATAAAAAAAAACCAGAAAAATTTGCATTTTTATAGAAACAATTGTTTATAACTTGGTTTATAAAAGATGTCTGTTCTTCATTTTTTATAGTAAATATCCTTATGTATCTGGCAACATCCGAGCAGTGTCAATTTGGGCCAAAATGGTTTCAGGACTGTCAGTATAATAAAAAAACTAGAAAAATTTGAATTTTTATAGAAACAATTGTTTATAACATGGTTAATAAAAGTTGTCTGTTTTTCATTTTTTATAGTAATCATTCCTAGGTATCTGACAATATCTGAGCAATATCGTTGTTGCCTATATCCCTTCAGGATAATCAGGAGACTATGTGAATGAAGAGCAGACATCTTTTATTAACTAAGTTATAAACAATTGTTTCTATAAAAATGAATTTTTTTCTAGTTTTTCTGTTATCCTGACACTCCTGAAGGGATTTTGGCAAAATTAAAACTGCTCGAATGTTACCAGATACATAAGAATAATTACTATAAAAAATAAAGAACAGACATCTTTTATTAACGAAGTTATAAACAATTGTTTCTATTAAAATTCAATTTTTTTAGTTTTTTTATTATCCTGACAGTCCTAAAGAGAGTTTGGCAAATTTGACACTGCTCGGATGTTGTCAGATGGATAAGAATAATTGTTATAAAAAATGAAGAACAGACATCTTTTATAAACCAAGTTATAAAAAATTGTTTCTAAAAAAATGCAAATTTTTCTAGTTTTTTTATTATCCTGACAGTCCTGAAGGGATTTTGGCAAATTTGATACTGCTCAGATGATGTCAGATGAATAAGAATAATTGCTATAAAAAATGAAGAACAGACATCTTTTATAAACCAAATTATAAAAAATTGTTTCTAAAAAAATGCAAATTTTTCTAGTTTTATTATTATCCTGACAGTCCTGAAGGGATTTTAGCAAATTTGATACTGCTCAGATGATGTCAGATGAATAAGAATAATTGCTATAAAAAATGAAGAACAGATATCTTTTATAAACCAAGTTATAAACAATTGTTTCTAAAAAAATGCAATTTTTTCTAGTTTTTTTGTTATCCTGACAGTCCTGAAGGAATTTTGGCAAAATTGATACTGCCCGAATGTTGTCAGACACATAAGGATAATTACTAAAAAACAGACATCTTTTATTAACCAAGTTATAAACAATTGTTTCTATAAAAATGCAAATTATCTAGTTTTTTTATTATCCTGACATTCCTGAAGGGATTTTGGCAAATTTGACACTGCTCGGATGTTGTCAGATACATAAGGATAATTACTTTAAAAAATGAAGAACAGACATCTTTTATTTTTCGAGTTATAAACAGTTGTTCTATAAAAATTCATATTTTTCTAGTTTTTTTATTATCCTGCTTGTCCTGAAGGGATATTGGCAAATTTGATACTTCTCGGATGTTGTCAGGTACATAAGGATAATTACTGTAAAAAATGAAGAACAGACATCTTTTATTAAACCAGTTATAAACAATTGTTTCTATAAAAATGCAAATTTAACTAGTTTTTTTATTATCTTGATTGTCCTGAAGGGATTTTGGCAAATTTGACAGTACTCGGATGTTGTCAGATACATATGGATAATTACTATAAAAAATGAAAAACAGACATCTTTTATTAACCGAGTTATAAACAATTGTTTCTATAAAAATGCAAATTTTTCTAGTTTTTTTATTATCCTGATAGTCCTGAAGGCATTTTTGCAAATTTGACACTGCTCGGATGTTGTCAGATACATAAGGATAATTACTTTAAAAATGAAGAACAGACATCATTTATTAACCGAGTTATAAACATTTGTTTCTATAAAAATTCAAATTTTTCTATTTTTTTTATTATCCCGATAGTCCTGAAGGGATTTTGGCAAATTTGACACTGCTCGGATGTTGTCAGATACATAAGGATAATTACTGTAAAAAATGAAGAACAGACATCTTTTATTAACCGAGTTATAAACAATTGTTTCTATAAAAATTCAAATTTTTCTAGTTTTTTTATTATCCTGATAGTCCTGAAGGGATTTTGACAAATTTGACACTGCTCGGATGTTGTCAGATATATAAGGATAATTACTATAAAAATGAAGAACAGACATCTTTTATTAACCGAGTTATAAACAATTGTTTCTATAAAAATTCAAATTTTTCTAGTTTTTTTATTATCCTGATAGTCCTGAAGGCATTTTGGCAAATTTGACACTGCTCGGATGTTGTCAGATACATAAGGATAAATACTGTAAAAAATGAAGAACAGACATCTTTTATTAACCGAGTTATAAACAATTATTTCTATAAAAATGCAAATTTTTCTAGTTTTTTTATTATCATGATTGTCCTGAAGGGATTTTGGCAAATTTGACACTGCTCGGATGTTGTCAGATACATAAGGATAATTACTATAAAAAATGAAGAACAGACATCTTTTATTAACCAAGTTATAAACATTTGTTTCTATAAAAATTCAAATTTTTCTAGTTTTTTTATTATCCTGATTGTCCTGAAGGGATTTTGGCAAATTTGATACTGCTCGGATGTTATCAGATACATAAGGATAATTACTATAAAAAATGAAGAACAGACATCTTACTGCGCGGATGTTGTCAGATACATAAGGATAATTACTATAAAAAATGAAGAACAGACATCTTTTATTAACCGAGTTATAAACATTTGTTTCTATAAAAATTCAAATTTTTCTAGTTTTTTTATTATCCTGATTGTCCTGAAGGGATTTTGGCAAATTTGATACTGCTTGGATGTTGTCAGATACGTAAGGATAATTACTATAAAAAATTGAGAACAGACATCTTTTATTAACCGAGTTATAAACAATTGTTTCTATAAAAATGCAAATTTATCTAGTTTTTTTATTATCCTGGTAGTCCTGAAGGGATTTTGGCAAATTTGATACTGCTCTGTTATTGTCAGTTACATGGGGATATTTGCTATAAAAAATGAAGAGCAAGCATCCTTTATTAACCGAGTTATAAACAATTGTTTCTATTAAAATGCAAACTTTTCAATTTTTTTATTGTCCTGATTGTTCTGAAGGGATTTTGGCAAAATTGATACTACTCAGATATTGTCAGATACATCGGGGTAATTATTATAAAAAATGAAGAACAAACATCTTTTATTAGCCAAGTTATAAACAATTGTTTATATAATAATGCACTAATTGCAAGATTTCATATTATCCTGATTATCCTTAAGGGATATTGTTAAAATTTATACTGTATAAATAAATATTGGCAACTGTATATGGGTAATGTGTTTAAAATATAAAAGAATAGACATCTTATATTAACAAAGTTATAAACAATTGTTCTTTGAAATATATATTATATTTCTCAATTTCATATTTCGCGCTTCTTTTGTCAAGGTCAATGTTCAATGACTTAATTGTAATTTGTTATACCCTTTTAAATATTGTTGTCTCATTATTTAACAATAATTTTGAACAGAGTAATTATATTTGTTGAGAGTATGACTGAAATGAGTATACAATGGTATATTATTGAATTTTAATAATATTTAACATATTTAGTTGACCTTGGTATAGTCATGATGCGCGCGCATCTTACTGTGTTTACATGGGCTACTATCCCGAATCGTCTGCTGCGAATCGTCTGCCAATTTCACCGTCATCAATTGGAAGGGTTGGAAAACATTGCGCAGACAAAAATGTTCTTTAAAATTAGCATACTAAATGAACAAATTTTTATTACAGAAACGTTTTATTACAGAAACATTACAAATTAAAAACATAAAAAATCTGTCCAGAACAGTGGACAGAATACTTCAAACATTGTATAAAAAGACTGACGACTCAGAATAGAAAATACAGATTATACGAGTAACAATGAGAATCCACATAACTGAAGAAGGTGTTGCATTGACAATAAAATCATTAAAAAATCAAAATGATAAAATACGGTAGAGAAGCACTACAAAACCAACCAACAGATTTATTCAATGAACTATTAAAAAAATCAAGAATACCAAAAGAAAGGCAAACAAGCATATTGATACCTATGTTTAAAAGGGGCGATAAGAACAACCCCGAAAATTACAATAGTATATCTCTGCTAAGCACCACTCAAAAACTCTTTTCCAAAATAATATTACATAAAAAGGGCACAAAACTTACCATTAGGGAGGAACAACAAGGATTTCGGCAAAATTAATCAACGATGGATGCAATATTTATACTAAGACCAATAATCGATCGAATATAGCACGCCGGCCTTTTTATGCTTTGTAGACCTCAAAAAGGCATTCGATCGGGTTTGATTAATGGATGTTTTAGAAATCCTTAAGGCAAAGCAGGTGCCAACTAATATCATCAAAATTATAGACAACTAAATATAGATGTAAAAATAAGAGACCGGAGAAGGATTAACAGAAGAAATATAGTGCACCACCGGAATTAGACAAGGAGACTCATTGATCCCAATATTATTTAACCTAATTATAGGCAAGATGATAGAGAGTATGGAGTCGCTCAAAGGCTACCGAATGGGAAATCACAACGTTCGTGTAATATGCTATGCAGACGACGCAGTGCTATTGCCAAACTCAGAAGACGATTTACAACGATTGGTTCACTAGTTTTACCTTACTGGGAAGCAATATAACATGGAAATATCAACCTCCAAAACAAAGTCTATGGTCAGCAGCAAAGAACCAATAAGCTTCAAATTGATGGTACAAAACACCCCAATAGAACAAGTAATGACCTTTACATACTTGGGAATTGAAATAATGAGCGATCGTAATCTTCACAAAGAAGTGATGGAGCAAGCAACGAAGACAGCCAGAATATCAGGCTACCTCAGAGATATCATTTGGAAATCTAAAAAAATTTAAATCTAACAAGAAAATTAACAGAATTAGACAAAATAAGAACGAGAGAAATCAGAAGAGAGAAAAAAGCTAGAATTAAAAATTTAACAACTGAAAACATCTCAAAAGAATTTTTGACGATAGAAGTCGTCGAGCCGGCTTGGATGAAGTATATCCCGAACTCCTGAAGCACTGCGGCTCACAAATTTTTATAACGATATTCTACTGACAGGAAGACTACCAACTCTATTCAAAAGAACAAAGATCGTGGCTATCATAAAACCCGGGAAAGATAGAAAATCCGCTGAAAATTTTAGACCTATTGCACTCTTAAGCATTTGCTATAAACTCTTGGATAGATTTATTTTAAATAAAATACAACCTCTGGTGGAAGAGCATTTACTTATAGAACAGGCTGGAATTAGAACTAAAAGAAACTGTTGCGACCAGATATTATCCTTAACCTCCCATTTAGAGAATGGCTTTCAAAAAATGAAAAAATCTATCGCCGTGTATTTCGACCTATCAGCAGCCTATGACACAGTATGGAGACAAGTGATGATTAAAATTCTCGCGAATAGTTCCCTGTAAAAAAATAACTAGCCTGCTGAACAACATGCTTTCAAATCGTTACATCGAAGTACATCTAGACGGACGAATCAGCCGCAAGTATAGGATAAATGACAGTTTACCACAAAGTTCCATTCTAGCCCCTCTTCCATTTTATATATATTTATCGGATTTTCCAGATACCACTTCAAAGAAATTTATATACGCCGATGATATAAGTTTGGTCCATCAGTCTTAAGACTTCAACAATGCCGAAAGAGCTCTCGAACAGGACTTGACAAAATTGGACCAGTTTTTTAAAATGTGGAGGCTAAAACCCAATATAAATAAAACTGAAGTAGCTTGCTTTCATTTAAATAACAAGCTATGTACCAAATGTTAAATTCAGGACTCAACCACTGAAGTACAATCCCTACCCAAAATATCTAGGAGTAACTCTTGATCGGTCACTAACCTATAGACAACATAAAAAAAAAACTGCAAGTAAGATGAAAACTAGGAACAACATTCTACACAAGATCTCTGGCAGCAGTTGGGGAGCAAATGCTTCAGTTCCTAGAACTACAGGACTAGCCTTAGTATATTCGGTGGCTGAGTACTGTAGCTTAGTCTGGTTAAACCAGCGCACATGTAAGAATAGTCGACACTGAGCTAAACCACGCCATGCGGTTAATTTCAGGGACCATTAAATCAACTCCTTCCCAATAGCTCCCTGTTTTAACTAACATTCCACCTCCACACCTAAGAAGACAACTAGCCTTAAAAGAGAATGGCGAAAATGCGAGGAAAACAGACAGCTACCAATACATGAGGATTGCAACAACAATACATCCAGATTAAAATCCCGCAAACCGCCGTGGAAGCTGGGGCGGAAATTAATTGAACAAAATTTTGTTGTTGAAACAGCTGATATCCCTAGAAAGACCTGGACAACGCTCAATCGGATTCGGGCTGGTCATGGTAGATGTCAGTATTGGAAACAAAAATGGGGACTAGTCGATAATCCAAACTGTGACTGTGGGTATGCTCCTCAAACATTACACAATATATCGACAGAATGCCCATTAAGACGGTTCCCAGGTACATTGCAAGAACTACATCGCTTTGAGGGCACGACCATCCAATGGTTGAATAACGTAGATATCAACCCATAAGTCAAAACACAAAGACATTTATGTTAGTTAATTCTTGTTCTTTTTAATGTTATGTTTTATTTTTGTTATACAAATATACTATTTTTGAGGGTGTGTCTGTTTTTTTTAGATATGCGGTATACAGAATCAATTCATAGTTATATTTATTACCTGCCTGGAGTAGCCTGTATACGAATATCGTCTCCTATTTGATAGGTTATATCCTGGTGATCTGTTTTATAGTGTAAATGATACGGCTCTTTATATTTCTTATGACAGACGTAACACGTTTCTGGGTATCGACAGAAGAAATGAGCGTGCTTTTGCAATTTCGGTAGACAATCCCAAGTTTCATAACAATGTGTGAGATTGCGGCTTAAATTACATTTGCAACAATGCCAACCGCATTTGTACATCGCTGAGCCATCAGAATACTTTCTTATTTTATCACATGACTTGCATGTAAAATAGTTTTCTATGTTTAAAAATACTTCTGTTTGGGTAATGTCACCTGTTCAACAAAAATTAAATATAGTAGTTATTTTACAAGCTTTTATTGAACTTTTCACTTTCACAAAAAATACGTAATTAAATTTGTATGGTCGTTCCGCGAATCAACCGATTTACGTCATCAGTAGAAAGAAATTTATATGAGACTAGATCGTTTTATGTTTTGATTGTAGCCCATGGTGCAAGTCAAAGTAAAATAATATGTTTAATTACAACAAAGAAAATTTGATTACAATAATGAAAATGACTAATTATGCAAAATAGATATTATAATTATTGTCACTGTATTGTAAAAATTATATTTTGCGTTTTTTTCATAGTGTTAATCAGGAGGGACCCAGAAAATATTTTGCATGAGGGCCCAAGAATTCGTTATGCTACTGCACAGTGTATATATATGTATAATGATTATGTGCTATAAAAATTATCTTATTCATACAATGCTACATTGCATGAATATAGGTAAAAAGGACCATTATTATGTTTTCCTGCTTCAAATTACGCCATCAAATTAGCTACTAATTCCAGACTTTGCCGAGATAACTCTTTCGGCATGATTTCAGTAATCAAATTATCCAAATTAACATGGAAATATTACAAAATCTTTTTTTCTTCAAAGACACCGATTTCAATCAAAATTCAATATAAACATATCAAATTGTCATCGCAAGTCTTGCCAAGAAGAGCATAAAGAAGAATAATATATTTAAAAGATTCACATCGAATGAAGTTTAATTTAATGTTTTCTTTTTACCTTCCGTCACCTTTAGGTAAGGAAGGTATTGTCTTTGGTCAAAAAATTCGGTGGTGAGTTTTTGATGAATAAGCACGTTTTAGGGTCCCTAGAATACGATTTTACTATTTTTACGATGATGTCTGTATGTGTGTGTGTGTGTGTGTGTGTGTGTGTGTATGTATGTATGTGTGTCCGTGTGTGTGTGTGTGTGTGTGTGTGTGTGTGTGTGTGTGTGTGTGTGTGTGTGCGTGTGTAACAAAATTTTCGTCTACGATAACTTCCATACTACAATTCTAAAAATTATAATTCTTTCGTATTTCTCTTCGTTACATCCATGCGAAGAGCTGATTAGATTTTGGTTAGAATTGGACAACCGGAAGTACCCTCATTTGAAGATTTTAACAGTTTTTCTTGAAAAAACTATGTTAAATATCATTTTTTCACATTTAATGTTATTATAAATATTAAAGAATATTTTATTCTCTATACGATTTGACTGCATTTTATACTTAATATTAAATGGATATAGAGTTAAAAAATTGTAAACAAATTAAATTTCATAAAGTAGCCATAGCTATGGAAACAGCTACTATACTAAGAAAATTCTGATTGAAAGATGTCAGTGTCAAGTGAAATTGACATAGTGTGTTTGTCTTATAATTTTATTGGAAATATAGGATCTCTTGCTTTCTGTATGAAATTTGTATAAAATACATACAACTGCTTTAAGGTAATGTACAAGAAATAATAATAATAAATCTTTTATTTCTGCAGATACATTTAGCAAGGAACTTTCCGTATGAAATTTGTACAAAATACATAGAACTGACGGAAGGTAATGTGCTGGCCACATCAGATTTTTTTATAACGTAAATCGAAAAGTAAAACATAGGAGTTTAACATGGGGAATCAATTTTTCTTTGCGCAAACGTTACTTAATTATTTTATTCAAAAATACTTCAAATAAAAGTTATAGAGATTTAAATGCAGCATCTAAATCATGTGAAACGATTATTTTATCTCTTCATATAAACGCAAAAATTAATTACAAAGTTAGTTTTTATGAGCATTTTGTCTAAGCAGCCATGGATATATGACAAAAGAAAACAAATACCTACGTTGTTTTTTGTCATAAATCCATGGCTGCTTAGACAAAAAGCTCATAAAAACTGTAGCTTTGTAATTAATTTTTACGTTTATATGAAGAGATAAAATAATCGTTTCACATGATTTAGATGCTGCATTTAAATTTCTATAACTTTTATTTGAAGTATTTTTGCATAAAATAATTAGGTAACGTTTGCGCAAAGAAAAATTGATTTCCCATGTTAAACTCTTTATTTATTTTCCGAAAAGATTTAACATTTGGGGATTTTTAGTTTTTCATATTTTGCACAAGTTGATGACGTAAATCGGTTGATATCGTGGAACGACCATACTTAGTTTTGGAACGCATTATTATTGCATAGTTCCACAAAACACGGTTCTGCATTACACGAAATTTTCTACAAACTTACTATCGAATTATAATACACTTACGTGCATAGAAATCGACCACTTTGTAGTTTTGAATTTATTTTCTTTTTTAGAAACTAGCCGTCAGATTAAAATAAAACGTATACTGTTTGAAAGATTTTTTAATACGTTTTAAGATGAGTTTAAATTAAGTAGAATTCCTGTTGTATTCTCAATCGAAAAGTTCTAAAATAAAATGCATGAAACAAATTAATAACGTTGAGATTAACTTAGAAACTGATACAACACTGAAAAATGAATTATGTACAAATGGGGGTTTCCACCGTAATCAAAAACGTTTGAAACGCTGCCAGCCAATGACATCATTTGTCGGATCGATTTCACAGTTTATGTTATCTGTCAATATATGTGTGTGATGGGAGTAGTTTACAATATTCGATTTTACCTACATACATCAAATACATTCAATATCTTCCTATGTGATAATAGATGACAGCACATTCAAATTGCAACATTATATTTAAAAAATAATGAAGTAGATATTATAAACTAGTTAAAAATAAGAATACAATACAATTATTATTATTATTATTATTATTATTTGCTGTATGTTATATTTGTAAAGCATTTTCTAAGGTATGCGTATTTTATAGATTATTGTATTTCGTGGATTAAATATGTGTAAAGTATTCGGTAAATTTCCAGCAACGTATTCAAGGGATTACCAGAGGTTATGCCTTTGCCTATAGTTATTTACAAGTTGAAACACCCGTAAAAGAAAATTTGTGAAAAAACCAGGATACAAACATTCCACCCAGATGTTCAGTCGACGAGAAATTTGGAATTTTTGATTAGGATTCGTAACAAATTAAATTATAAATTAATTATCTATTTTGTGTGTTTTGCAGGAGTGATTTGTTTAAGCTATGAATAAACTAACAAATTTCCTTGCTTTTTAATCATACCAATGTGTATATGATAATTACATTTTTTAGTAAATACTATGTTTAGTAAAGGCAAAACTGCAATCTGTCAAAACTGTTTGACTGCTCTGTTCCAATATATCTATTAAACAGTGAACTCTATTCTACATGGAATGGAAACGTCTATACCTATAGCATTGCAAGGATCTAAGGATTGTAAGGGGCAGGTCATGCGAACTGTCACAATTCCACCAATTGACGCATGCGCAGAGCACAGCTCACGCTTTTCCAGAGGTTTCAAAATATTTCAGAATGTGGACTTTTACTTTAATATTTTTGCATTATTATTGAATAATTAAATAATTTATTTTTCTATAAGCTATACATGACATTCTGAAACAAAATTTTTATGTAAAAATAATTATCAGTAATAATATAAGAAGTGAGTGAGAATAAATTGAAAATAATTAGACAGATTATTTGAAAACTTGTTTCCCTACGGGCTTTCGTAACTATTGCCAAATTGATGATGAGTTTAACTTTTTTTTTATTATTTTCTAGATTTCCTAAAGACTGTTTAATAAGAAATATATGAATCCAAAACATTAATAAGTTTGTAGTTAACATTTTTCTCCCAGTGATTATGATAAGGATGGAAAATTATATGTTTAAATTTATCTTGTACGTATTAATATTGTTTTGTGAATTCATTAACCATTAAATTAAAATACACTTGTGAAAACATTTTTGTGATCGCTGGAAAAATCTACACCTAAAAATTTGAAGTACCATGCCAACAATGATCGTTTCCGTTCCATAGTAGTATAGAGTTCACTGCTATTAAACTACATACCGCTGAACCCTTATCTCTCGTATAAGTGAAAAATATCCTGGTCATTATTATCTCCATGTATGCGCGCAAAGCCGGTAGACGTGTGGCAGCCAATAATGAATTCAACACAGTTGGCGCATGCGCACATGGGGCCGTGTCCACGCTTAAAGAGGCAAATGTTCTAGACATTTCCAGTGTGTCTTTTAGCAATATATTGTTTAATAGGTATATTTCTGTTCCATTTAAGCCATTCAGCAGATGGTCCTGGCATCAGCGCCAATTTTAAGTAGCCGATATTACATTGGGTAAACTTTTCTCTTGTCTCCAATTTCGCCAATCAGGGAGTTCAAAACTATGCTCTACAATACTGAATGGCTTAAATGAAACGATATGTTATACTCTCAAACTATCTATACCTAACGGTTATACTCGCGATAGCAACCACCACAACAACCACGTAAATATGCGCTGTTTTTGATATCGGGTTCTGCATTACTGCACTTGATAAAAAATAAGCACTCTTGATGTGGACTCACGTTAAATCTCAGGTAATAAATGATCTTTCAAACAGCATTAATTTTTGTTTTTAGATGAGGTCTAGTATCTAAAAAAAAATTCGAAACTGCGAAATGGTCGATTTCTATGCACGTAAGTGTATTTGACTACAGTCAAGTGGCGAACTAATTGTTAACTCACCTATTATGCTCAAATCACTAACTTTAAATTTAAATGTGTTGGCCCTGGGTAATGTTCGCTCTACTTGCGTTTCTTTCATCAAAATTCTCTCTTGTTTGAATTCTACAGTGAATACATGAGAAGGTTTTACGATATTGAAAATTACGTTCATTCAACAAATGGACTGTTATATAAATCGTGCCGTTCTTTACTTCAAATTCAACGAAGTACAGATAATTCATTTGGCGGAGTATACTGTGATATTTCCCAGACTGCGTTAAATCTATTTTAAATCGAGCATACTTTGTAAAATATCTATCAGGGTGATGTTTTTGCAGATGTTTGATACAATGTGTAAAATGTTCGTTTTTGGATAAGTCGACTGCGATTCCCCTTATCCTTACATTACCAAATGGTTTAGCTAAAAGGAGACAATACTTGGGATGATTTTTGAATAAATCAGAATCTTCCATTTTTATTTCTACAACGTAATAAATTTGTTGTATGCATTAAATTATTAATATATATATATATATATATATATATATATATATATATATATATATATATATATATATATATATATATATATATATATATATAAACTATTATTCACGAAAGATGACTATTCAAGGTCATTTGTGAGCCGTCTGATATAATATTACTTGCAGATAACTTCATTGCATTTCGTATACATAGGCGTACATTATTAAATATTTATGGACACATTTTAACTGAGAAAATAAGAGTAATTCATTACAAAATTATGTTTTTTTCTAAATAATGCCTTTCTGAAAGATTTATGTTCTACATTTATGTTTTTGCAAAATACAAAAACATAGACTTAATTTATAAACCAAGGAATAATAATTTGATTTAAACGTCAACGCCACTGGGTAAATTTTACCACAGACGGCAGTGTAGTAGATAATTAGGTATCTGTAATTCTACGACATATATCATTATTATTTAGAGTGTGTTAGAAAGTAATGCCACTATTTACGTATATCTGTCACATCACATAAATTAAACAGACGTAGGTCAAATAATCTTTCTCTTTCTAATACAAATTGTTGCTAAGCTACTGCTATAAAATAATGTGTATTCTTTCTTCAAATAAATGTCCTTGAATAGTCATCTTTCGTGAATAATAGTATATATATATATATATATATATATATATATATATATATATATATATATATATATATATATATATATATATATATAATATATGCAGTATTTATTACTTACCAAAACTTAACCTATCAACGGACGAGATAAATATTACGTAATAATGTACTCGTATAAGCAAATACAATGATGTCTGTTTGATACTAAGTTTAACAAATAAAAACAATAATTACGAAATATGAGTTAACTCCACGTCAACTTAAGTCAAAATAAGCAAATAACCTATGACTATGAATCATCCGTCACAAGTATCAGCTGTTGTCAATAATATCAATTCGTAATGGCAGCATATTTTTCAAATATGTCATCATCATCAACATCATTTCAATTTGTAAACAGTACACCTCAAGCCAAAAACATTAACCCTTGACATTAACTGGTAGTATTATTTCTTGATCAGGGGTGGCTACAATGGGAGAACAAACAACATTCGAATACATTTATATTAATTTGCTCAAATTACGTTTCGAATAGTTTTACATTGACTCATTCGAGTCACGACTTATGCATTTTTCAACTCGTCTTATTCAAATTTCGAAATAAAATTGCCTGCTATTCAAATGTCAACTTTTGCAAATCTCTACCACTCTGAAGTTAGAGCGCTTATTAGAATAATGGGTACGGCATTAACATTTTGAGCGCTCAGAGCCGTCGATTGCGTTCGGCATTGACATTAGAGCGATCTGTAGCGTTCGGCATTAAACTCGCTAAGCATATTGAGCTCGCTCTGTGTGCTCGGTGCTCTCAAATCTGAGCATGCGTATAAGCCTTTAACTCAACTGTCATGTGGCAGATCAGTTAAAAATTTCATTTCCGCGTAAAAAAACTAACAACTCAGGCGGAGGGTAGTTCTCAGAATTCTGTACCGCGCTCTCGCCTGATAGTTCTAAGATATTTTGACTCAGCAAAAAGTTTTAAATATGAACAATTTATTTACGTGCCCTTTATGTTCATTTACAGTTAAAGCATGTTTTATAGAAAGGTTACAAAAACATGTTGAAAATGAACATAAAGATGCAGAATATAGGGAAGTTAGAAATAATATTTTGTGCAAATTACAATATTCATATAACCTTTTTCATAAAGCTTGTACCGTGAATCAAGTACATGTTAATTAGATAATGAAGATACATTATATTATTACTGAAACATAATTTCATTTTTACCTACTAAGAAAACTTATAAAAATATAATATTTTAACACTTATGTGAAAAACTATTAATTCATTAATACACGTTTTACTCCTGTACTATTCCTGTTCCTAGTTGCATATTTGTGTATCATAATTTCCCGCTTAACATATGAATCTGGAGCGTTCGGCATTAGCATTAACATCTGTGAAATCCGTCACGTGACCTATGAGCTCTGAGCAATCCGTAGATTTCAATGCCGAACGTACCCAATGTTTGTTCACCATTGCTCCATTCCATACGGCCAAATCTGAAATAGGGGATTACAGCTCAATCGAATTAAGAGAAATTAGTAAAAAATAGTGAAAGTATATGCGTAATAATGAATATTAATAAAAAAATAAAATGATATAATTGAAATACTTCGGAAATAAGGGGGTTTTTGTTTTAGCAGCTCGTCACTCATACGAAATCCATATATATATATATATATATATATATATATATATATATATATATATATATATATATATATATATATATATATATATATATTATTTTGATTGGCGACTCAAGGACCACCTATAAATATATAACGAATACCGAGTTAGGGGTGCAGCCTACTACCAATGGTAGTAGAGAAATTCAAATAGCGGAGGCGTGGCTATTAGTCCAGTAGTGCAATTCTCAAGCAGTTTTTATTTGAATATAAATATTTTGCATTAAACTTAATAATTTAAATACATTTCCAATTATAAATCATGTCGACTTGTACAGTATAATAATATTCATTTATTTTTTATAAATATAATTTAGAAATAGCATATATTTCAAGAACATTTAGGTCCACGAAGAAAATAGTTTGATATAAAAACTTATATATGTGACGTCACATCTATATTTTCAAATTTCGGAAGACTATAACTCGCTTATTAATAGGAATTTTTTCACCGGATTTTCACCGACAGTCTTAGTTTTATTTATAATCCCCTAATTGTCAAATTGAGTTTTGTGCGTTAGGTTATCGTTATACTCTATTTGAAATAACGAAAGAATTTTGACAGTTAAATGGGGCATGAAAACAACAGACCAATAAAAAATTATCCACATTTTATTATTTACACACAATATATAGAGCATAAACTTATTTTTAACGATATGAAGTATTAGTCACAAAATTTTATTTCACCGGATATTAAATACACCAATATATATATATATATATATATATATATATATATATATATATATATATATATATATATATATATATATATATATATATATATATTTCTACCATAATGTTCTCTATTTATCCATCTCATACTCTCATGGGCGTACAAATTTATAGTATATGGCAATGTACATTTGCAATTTTGAATAATAATACGACGTAATAAATATTTGTAGTAGCTACTATAGTGAAAAGTATTAGATACAGCAGATATATATGCAATTTAGCAAAATTTCAAAGTAAAGTTAAATATTTCTTCACCTTTAAGTAAATTTTCAATTCAATTTAACGGCTATCTCTTTTTATTGCTGCAAATAGTATGAAAATGGCGTGAACAACTTCCATTGCATACAATACTAATATTTATTAGTAATAATAAAACTAATTTATTGTAATAACGTTATTTGTTTCTATTTATCTCCTTTCATAATTAAATATCACTAGATTCAAAATTATCGCCTAATTTAGAAACAAAAGTAAAGTTTTCTACAGCGGAAATAAGTCTTACTGGAATAAGGTTAAAAAAATTAAAACGTTTCTTGATTTTTAAGGTGTATGCGATTTTGTGCAAGCAAGTGTACATCAAGCTTTATAATACGGTGCCATCTATGATCCAAATTACAATTTTATCCTAACCTAAATAATGCTAGTGAATAATAGTATCAGTTCACAAATTTTTATGTAAAGGTTTGTAAATTGATAATTTTTTTATTTTTCTATTTGCTAATATTGCGTCATATATTTCTAAAAATATATATAACAAATTCATGGTTCTGTAATTTTTCCAGTTGACGTTTTTACATTTACAAATATCGTTTCTTCCATTGCACTTCAGTCATGAACTGAATTACGTAACTTCTTTTTAGGACAACATATTATGTTTGATGATGTTTGGCAAAGGTCACTTGAAGAAGTGCATTTATTCTAGAAGTAAAACTCGTATTTTTGTCTGGCATTACCTATGTTTTATCTTGTGTTTGTTATGATATTTTATGTAAAGTACAAATCCAGCTTTTGCAACATATGGAAAAACCCTATTTGAAACAAAATAAAGACGAAATTTATGTTTCAGACTTATTATCAAGACAACTTGTATTCTTCTGTTTCACTTGTCAAACGAATCTTCACTCGTTTAGTAATTAATCAAGAAGCATCCATGGACATTGAACTACAGACAATTGGCATCAATGCGGAGGATGATTATACAACAACAAATTATCAAACGTTTGAACAAATTGATATTAAGGAAGAACCGCTAGATGAAACATCCCAAAACTATGAATTTTGTGAAAATGACTTACTAAGTGTAAAGAAGGAAGAATGTATAAGTGATAATGATGAACAGAGTGGCAAAGAATATGAGAATCCAACCACTGAAACTAATGATGCTCGGAAAACAGAAGATAAGGCAAAAAAATTTAGTTGTGCTATTTGTAATAAAAGTTTTACGCGGAAGGATGGTTTGAAATTACATTTGAAGACACATAGTGGAATTAAAGAATACGAATGTAGTGAGTGCAAAAAATTATTTACAAGTAGTAGTTATCTAAAAAAACATATGCAATTACATTCTGGAATACTAGCAGTAAAAAATTTGTCTTGTCCCACATGTAATAAATCATTTTCACAAAACCGTTGTCTAACGAAACATATGAAAATTCATAGTGACATAAAAGACTATAAGTGTACAATATGCAATAAACAATTTAAACATAGTTTTTCTCTAACAGTACATATGAAAATACATACTAACAGTAAGGACTACCAATGTGCATTGTGCGGAAAAACGTTTAGACAAAGTACTCAACTCAAAGTACATATGACCATTCATACTGGAATAAAAAATTATCATTGTAAAATATGTAATAAACAACTGGCACACGGTAGTACTCTATCTAGACATATGAAGGTTCACAGAGGAATAAAAAACTATAAATGTGCAATATGCAATAGACAATTTGCATACGCTAATAAATATAAGTTACATATGAAAATTCATAATGGGATTAAGGACTATCATTGTTCTTTGTGTGGAAACTCGTTTGTAGATAATTCTTATCTCAAAAAGCATATGAAAGTACATAGCCGTGAAACTATCCTCCCTTGATATATTTTTATTGTATTTTACACTTATGATTATTTGATATTTGTTAAGAATTTAGTTAATATAACAGCTAATATTAAAAAGTAGCTACTAACATTAAATAATTTAATGTTGGTTTATTATTTGAGAAATAAAAAAAATTAAAAAATTTTTGTAGTTTTTTTATCACATCCTTGGATTCCGGGCTCGCATTTGGCGGCCAATCTAAGATTGGTGTATAGACACACACACACACACACACACACACACACACACACACACACACACACACATACATACATACATACATACAGACATCATCGTAAAAATAGTAAATTCGTATTTAGGGACCCTAAAACGTGCTTATTCATAAAAAACTTACCACCGAATTTTTTGACCAAATACAATACCTTCCTTACCTAAAGCTGACGGAAGGTAAAAATAATAAAGAATCTGATGTGGCCAAGCACTTTACGTTCCGTCAGTTTTATGTATTTTATACAAATTCCATACATAGTTTTTGCGAAAGATTCTATATTTCCAGTATATCACCTGCCGTCCGTTCTGGGTATTTTGTACAAATTCCCTACAGAAAGTTTATTGGACATGATTCTACATTTCCAGTAAAATTATAACACAATCATACTAGCATACGTTTTTTATTCAGAGCGGTTACCTTCAGCATAGTATATACAATATACGAGTATATAGGGCATTTCCTTTCAAACAACAACGCTTTTTTGGGCGAACTAATGACTTTAGAAAACAATGTTATATACAAGAAATGATCAAGAATAAGGGGCTAATTTATTAATAATAACAAACCGAAAATTCGACCAGTGGTTCTCAAACGGCAGAGCAAAATTATATTTTTTTAAATGGTGTGCTATATAATTTTTTAGCCCATTAGATAGAGAATTTTTTCTGATTTCAACGATATAAATATGGTATAGCGTTGTACAACAATTATTTCGAGAAAAATGGTATTAAAAATAATGTTACAATATTACAATAGGCTATGCAATACACAGGTATTACGTCTGTTGCCTAGTTACGCTAGCAGTAAAACCATTTTTTATTACATTATTTCTAGTTTTTAATACCATTTTTCTCGAAATAATTGTTATACAACCCTATGCTATATTTATATCGTTGAAATCAGAATATAATATTCTATTTAAATTATATAGGGTGCCATCTAAAAAATATAATTTTGTTCTACCGTTTGAGAACCACTGGTTAAATATTCGGTTTGTTACTATTGATATATTATCCTCTTATTCTTGATCATTTTTGGTATAAAACATTTTTCTCTAAAGTTGTTAGTTCGCCCAAAAAAGCGCTGGTTGTTTTAAGGGAAACGCCCTATATATATATATATATATATATATATATATATATATAACTGCATTTTATGGAGCACTCCGATTAGGTCAAACATGTATGTAGAACGGTTACATGTCAGGTTACTACAGCTATCCTTTTCTAGCTGTCAAAACACTTAATTTTTGGCAGTTAGATAATTTTCAGTAAAAATAAAATTGGAATCTGTTACATTTTTTGTCGCCGTATTTTGTATTACATCATTACGCTTTAAATTAAATGTACCACAATATGAACAAGATAAATATTTGACAAATGTCAAATAATTAATTTGACGGAAACGTCTGTAGTAACCGCTCATATATTATTCACACCGGTTACGTACGATTAACCATATGTAGTGGCCTATTCGGAGAAATACAGTCATAAAAGTTCTATGCATATAAAAATTGTTTTCATAAAGATTTTTGTAATAATATGAATTTGTCAATTCAGAACCTACGTCGGTATTATTAACAATCTTTACAAAATAATACTTGTGAATGTACCAGATTATTTGACAATAGCTTGCTTCATTACACATATATCAACCTATACTGTATTTAAGATAAGAATAGACTCAGCTACTGCTGTAAAGTGATGTGTATTCTTCTTCGCACAAATGACCTTGAATAGTCATCTTTCGTGAATAATAGTAATAAACCTATAAAACTAATATACTGCTGGTGGGAGTGAGATTTGTGAGACTAACATTGGACGAGTGCAGACATGTATATCTGCATATATAGCTGCATTTCTGCACTTGTCTGTAAGAATAGATCCACGCAAGCGCCAGATTGCTTTGATTTTATTGGTGTAGAACGAGAAAGGGGAACTAGCGGGAGGGAAATTCTTACACTAACTGACAAGGATAGACAATAATGTTTGTAGCAGACTCCTTGTAAGTGAGAGATAGGGCATCAGCAGTATAATAATAGTACAGTAATATGGTCTATTGTATTCTCTACAAAGCGACCTCTACTGATCTTTCAACAGTGTCAGCTGTTACCATCCGCAGGGAACAAATGCCAAGACATGTTTTTTATTTCATTTGATTTGTCTTTGCACCCCGAGACATAACAATGTATTACAACCATGATTTTAGTATTTTAGTAGACAAAAACATTTCTTATTTGGCATTGAGAGATGACAGTTTGACATAAACAACTATGAAGTTTGCTGACCGAGCGCTTTCTTTTTAGGGGGAAAATGAACTGATCTTACCTAATAAGAAGTAGAAGATAAAAACATATAGCATTATATTTATAATATAATAATATGCTGAATTTGCTTGTGGTTATAGTCTGTCGTATATGTGATTTGATCTTAACATATTCAATTCTTTTACCTTTGAGTATTTACATATGGATGTATTTCTTATGGTAATGAAACATGATATAACGTTTCAAACTAATTAATTTCTTCTATTCATGTCATTTTAATATCAAATACAAAAAAGACAAAATACATAGCAGTCAGTCATATTGACATGACTGGACATGACATTGACATTTGGGATCTCTTCAGGATCTATATGATCCTGTTTCAAAGCTGGTGTTCGCGGGGGCGGGGACGAAGAAAATGGGTAGTACAAGATCATTTATCCCCTTTAAAAAAGAACGATTTAGGGTAGATGTGTGCTACTCGGAGTTGATCTTCTTGATAAAAAGAAAGCGGCTCATATCATCAACGACCTGGAAATAATTATATTGTTATCGTGAAGGAATTATCAGATAATGAATAAAACTTGTCCGTTTCTTTACAATAAGTTTTATTAACCCAAAATGTACACTTTGTGAAGAAAGGGACAAGTTTATTCCTCATCTGACAGGTAAATAATTTCACAGGACAGTTCGGACTTCTTACTCTAATCATGCGCACATCAGTATAAATGGCATATATATTTTATTTTGATAGAATACTCTTTCGGTGTTGGATATTGTTCTGAATTTAGAATAAAATTCATATACCTTTCGATAATTAAGGTTTTATTGAACAAGAAAATTTGTACATATATTTCAGAATGATTGAAATGACATTTGACATTTACATAAACAATGATAGTTTATATGGTAACAAAAATATCACCTCAATCACCCCTCTCTAAAAATCAATAATAAAGTCTTTTAGATGAGTTGGTAAACGTCTTTCACGGGCTGGACGAGCTGGATTATTTGTAGTTGAAAAGGTCTCAGAGGCTCTATCTTGATCTTGGTTTAGCTCGCTTCCTGGAACTGGGCGATTTGTAATTGATGGACTCGTAGAGAGTCCATCATGACCTTGGTTTGATTTGTCTTCTAATTTGCTTTCTGTCTCTGAACTGTCTGGTGGGTGGTTTTCAGAAGTCTCACTCGTAGTCCCATTCTCTGGTCTTATTATAGGATTTCCAGGGGGTGCCAGGTAGCGGGTTGAAACAGTTGACTCTCGACCATCAGGAAATCTGATATGAGCATATTCGGAGTTTGCTTCTAACAACTCAACCTCCTCCACAAGAGGGTCGTATTTACTGGCTCTGATATGCTTTTTCATTAAGACAGGTCCAGGTTTGATCAACCATGTAGGTGTGGAACTCCCATTGAACGATCGGCGAGGGTGGTTGAACATACGTTCATGAGGTGTGGCATTTGTCGACGTACAGAGGAGGGATCGGATAGAATGAAGTGCCATGTCAAGTACATCTTCCCAGTGCTCAGTCTTCATGTCTTGTGTCCTTAGAGCAAGTATTATACTCTTCCAGATTATACCGTTATATTTTTCCACTTGACCGTTCCCCCTTGGGTTGTATGATGTGGTTCGACTTGAAGCAACACCATGCGAAGTCAGAAAAGATTTAAGTTCCATCGACATGAAAGACGCTCCTCTATCCGAGTGAATGTATGCTGGGGTGCCGAAAAGAGCAAAAAGAGTAGTTAAGTGTTGGATTACAGTTTTAGTAGAGACGTCAGTACAAGGGAAGGCGAAAGGAAATCTCGAAAATTCATCCACGACCGTCAAAATGTATTGGTTTCTTGATTTTGAGGGAAGTGGGCCTTTAAAGTCTATATTAAGACGTTCAAAGGGTGACGTAGCTTTAATTAAGTGTCCTTCATATGAAAAGTATCTTGGTTTCAATTCTGCACACACTCTACATGTGTTCGTAATTTTTCTCACATCTTCCACGGAATAGGGGAGATTCTTCGCTCTAACCCAATGTGTCATTCTGGTTATTCCAGGATGACAGAGTGTGTTGTGTAGTGTTTGAAGATTTGTTACAGAGTTGGCAGCAGCACTTACCCTTGAAAGTGTGTCAGCGGACGAATTTTTACTTCCCGGACGGTAGACAATGTCAAATTTGAAGCACGAAAGTTCTAAACGCCACCTCATAATTTTCTCGTTTTTTATTTTACTAGTGTGATGTTGGTCAAACATAAAAGAAACTGAACGTTGATCTGTTAAGACAGTGAAAGGTCTGCCGATGAGATAATGACGCCAGTTCCGTAATGATTCGACAATGGCGTACGCTTCTTTTTCAATCGAGGAATGTTGTAATTCTGATTTGTTTAGCGTCCTAGAAAAGAAAGCAACTGGTTTTCCCATCTGACTCAAGGTTGCTGCTATAGTAAAGTTTGATGCGTCTGTCTCTACTTGAAAAGGTATATCATCTTGGATTGCTGAAGTTGCTGCGTTAGCAATGTCATTTTTCATCATATTGAATACTGAAATCGCCTCATCAGAAATGGGGAATGTAGTTTTCAACAGGGGGCGAATCTTCTCTGAAAAGCGAGGTATCCACTTACTGTAATATGAAAACATACCCATAGCTCTCTGAAGGGATGCTGCATCTTTAGGTATAGGTAAGTCTAGAAGTGGCTGAAGACGATTAGGATCTGGTTTGATTGTGTGATTGAAAATAACGTAACCAAGCAAGTGTACAGTTTTGACAGAAAATTGACATTTTTCTCTATTCAAAGTTAAATTATATTTTTCCACAGCTGCTAAAAATTTGTTCAGATTTCTATCATGTTCTTCTTGGGTTTTCCCACATACAGTCACATCGTCTAAATAGGGAAAAGTACCTTTAAGATTTTCATCCTGTACAATGCGATCTATGAATCTCTGAAAACAGGCGACACCATTTGTCACCCCAAAAGGAATACGAAGAAATTGGTATAACTTGCCAGCTGCTTCAAAAGCAGTATATTGTTTCTCAGAATCGAAAATAGGGATTTGATGGTAGGCGCTTTTCAAATCTATAATACTGAAAATATTATTTTCTGAAACTCTTGAAATTATTTCTTCTATTTTTGGAAGAGGGTATGCGTCCAGTAGAGTAAACCTATTTATTGTTCTTGAGTAATCAATGACCATTCGGGGTTTTCGTTTTCCTTCTCTTACCACAAAAGCTTGGGCACGCCAGGGTGAGTTACTAGATTCCATCACGCCTTCCTCCAGTAGTCTATTTACTTCACTTTCTACGAATAGGCTATCCTCTTTTGATTGTTTTCGAGACTTAGTTAGTATAGGGGTACAATTTCTTGTCAAGTTACTAAATAATGAAACGGGTTGAACACTTGCTACAGCTAAGCTACATATCTTCAAAAGAGGTCTGGAGCCATGAAAAACTATTTCTATAGCAGAGTGGCTTTTGAGTATGTCATGCCCAATTATTACATCGGCACAGAGATTTTTCATGATTAAGATTGCTACACTCTTGTAGAAATGATCAGCAAGTTTCAGATTTACTTTACACTGCCCTAGTATATCGGAATATAGGGACGAATTGGCCATGGAGATTTTCCCATTATAAGGTAAAATAGTAGCCTTACATTTTTCAACTAATGCTGAATTGATGAAACTCAAAGAACTGCCAGTGTCAATTAATGCTTTTAATTTGACTCCATTTATTGTTATATCAACCGTTGATCTCATAAGACTGTTTGGTGTTGCTGCGGAAGTGGTTGCGAGTAGATTAGTTGCTGCTGATGTATTTGATTTTTGATTTCTATTAATATTTAGATTTGGTTTTCTGTTACCTAGTCCAGATTGTGATCGACAGGCACGTTTCCAATGTCCCGTTTTTCCACATTTCTTACATTCATCACCCTTAGCTGGACATGATGATCTTTGATGCCAATCATATCCACAGAAATAACATAGCCTTGACGACACAGCTACAGTATCTTGAATTTGTAAGTCACGTTCAACGTTGGTAGCAGCACTTGAAGTAGAAAAACTTGAATAAGTTGCTGATTGCTGTTCAGCTAACTCTAAGGCTCTAGCTTGATCGTAAGCAGCATCTAATGTAAGTGAAGTATTTTCTAATAGTCTTTGCCTGATTCGGGTATTGGTTAAACCGGTGATGAAAGCGTCTCTTATATAAGCATTTTTATGTTCGTCTGCGGTAACAGCTTGGAAATTACAGTCTCTACTCATTTGTTTCAAGACCTGAAGGTATTGGTCAACTGATTCTCCAGACTGTTGATTTCTAGTGGCTAAACAGTGTCTAGCATAAATTTCATTTTTCGGTTTAATATACAGTGCTTCAAGGGCATCCAGAGCGGCTTTGTAGGTCGTAATTTCACTAATGTACTCGAAAACATTGGGTGCAACATAATTAGTTAACAGCTGCAACTTACAGGCGTCGGTCGCGTCGTTCATGTGCTCTAAAAAATTGTTAAAAGTCCTTTTCCAATGTAACCATTTTTTGTCCGCAGCCACCGCAGTTGGTTCTGTGTCGAAACGTTCCGGGCGTAGGTACTTGTCCATTATAGTTTCACCATTGATCTTCTATATAACAGATTGATCAAAGCAATAGTAAAATGTGGCAGCCGGTGAAGGCCGTACGACCATGATATGGCGGGACAGTCGGGCCGTACGAAATCTATCTCATTCATGTATCTTATTCCTTCTCTTGCCGAACCATCAGAGCGCAGCATTTCACTTACACTAGATTTTATGTTATAAAATTGAAATATACATATTTGTATAGGAAATTTTCCGAAAAATATAATGGTGATAGTCTCGATCATCCATCTGCGTGCAAACAGTGAAAAATCCATACTTTATCTAAAAAAAACGAGATTCATCTTTTTAAACTTTAACTCATTCTATCTTTTTAGTTTAAAAAATATATAATAATAATTCTTTCACATTTCGAATTCTAAATCTTTTCTGAATTTAGTAATGTTTAAATTAATTATATATTTTGTTTATGCATACTGCAAATTAATTAAAAACAACAAAATGGAGACGTAATACATATTTACATTTTATAGAGAAATTTCAGCAGCGACAAACTTTTGGTTCTTAAAAGATAGATAAGGTTGGAAACTCCAGTCCTCATTACGAGTATTTCAAACAAAAATAGCATTTATATTAAAGGAACAGTAAGATTATTTTGCTATTCAAGCAGGTAAAGGAACTATCATTGCATGTATTTTCAACAGAGCGGCGCTAATATTGGTCCCTAATGTTATTTTAAGCGAAATGCCGCATTATCATAATTACGATAGGTATTTATAGTTTTATTGTTGGACCCGCAGTATAATAAATACAATCCCTCCCTATATAATATAATAAAATCAACATTAGTTCTGGGGAACACGAGTAGAAATATTTATTTCTAACGCACCCTTGTTCGAGTGCAAACGTTTTGTGTTGTAAGAAAAATATTGTGCATTCCATACAAGAATTTGGATATTCAGCATTCAGCACGGTAAGTAAAAGTATATTTTATAAAATTCGTTTAAACAATTTTAAAATATGTATATTTGCAAGTAATTAAAGAAATATCTACTTTAAATCAATTTTGTTTCTATATTTTTATATATTCATCAGTTCATCTCTCTGATTAAGAAATATTATTATAATAATTATATTTGTACGTTATGCATATGAAAAAAAAATGTAAATTAATAATTTCAAAACGAGATCGGAGATATTGTTCAAAATAAATTATTTTTTGTATTCCTACTGACAAGTTTATTAATGTTTTCAGAATTTTTGAAATATGCCTGATGGAAACTATTGCCAGTACGTTAACTGCAATACAAAGCAATCATCCGGCATTCGAATGTACCGTTTCCCTGCGAGAGACAATGAAAGACTGGAGAAATGGATTATAAATTCGTATTATTTAATAGTATATTTATGTATTATATATTAAAGTATTGAATATTTATTACTATTCAAATTTCTAATCCAAGAATGAAAGTATTTGTGGCCAATTAGCAATTAAATTTGAAATTAGTTATTTTTTAACAAGTATGGGAAAGTAAATAGTGATACTGAATCGAAATGTTTCAGAAACATGTTTTTCACTTGTGTTCCAAATAAGATTGTCAAAAATCATTCATAAAAATGAAAAATACAAAATATATTATAAATTTTTAACATAAATATCATCTTCTAATAGGGAAGCTTTGTTTTATATTTTGTAAGCGATAATGACAATGGGGTATGTGACCATATTAGAATTTCAATGTATGTCATAAAATATAAAAACTACCTACTATAGCTTCTCATTATAATAATAAAAACTAAACATTAATATATGATAATATTGTTATTAGCAATTTAATGTTTTGGAGAAGGGATATATGCCTTAAGTAGTGGTGGGAACAGGTTACGGTTCAAAATTACCCGGGTACCCGGTTATTCGGTTTCTTTTAATCTTAAAGATTAGTTCAATTGGGTATTTAAATAATAATAACCAAAAAATTTTGATAATGATGCGAATTTCTATTTCCATTCCGAAATTAATTAAATGGTGTTATAAATCGAATCAAGAAAATAAGAAATACGAGTTATACGAATACGAATATATTACATAACTGAAAGATTAAAATGTAAAGATTAGAGCAGAATGTATAAGTAGGTACCTAAGTGAAATTCTTAGAAATAATGGAAATATCCACTGGTTTGTCCTCGATCCCTTAAATTTTATGGACGCTATTGTCATTATTTAGGTACCGTTAACTTAAAACATAACTCAAGGTTATGCTATTGAAATAAACCATAAGGAATGAAAATAGAAAATATAATACGAAACAGAAATCTGCAATTATTTACTACATTATACGGTTATATTTTCTAAACAATTTTTAGCATCCTCTTGCGTTGGTGTAATAATATTTACACATCATTATTTTTAATTAAATTACATAATAAAAAAAAATATCGTTCAGTATTATTTAAATAAAACAGAAAATATGTTTATTTCTCAAGAATGGCGAGACTAATTTAAAATTATAATTGAATATTATACTCTGCACTACTCGGAACCGAAGATCGGTTCCATTACCCGGAGCCGAAACCGAAAATCGGTTCCACTACTCAGAACCGAGGATCGGTCTTACTACCCGGGTACCCGGAAAGTTTTGCGAGCCGGATACCCGGTTCCAAATTTTTCCGGTTCTTGACAGCACTAGCTTACGCATGTTAGAATCGTGGCAGATAGACTGCGGGAATGAAAGAGACAGTTATTGATCAGCCTATCAGCGTCACGATTATGTTGTGGTACGTGTGGCATGACGACAGCTGGCTATAACTATCTCGTTCCTTTCCACTCACCCGTCTTCTTCCTCGATTCCGCCATGCTCACGCCACATATCTCTTCCTCAAATTTTTATAATTATTTTATTGTAAAGAACGAATAATTAATCGATTTAAAAAATATGGGTTTTTATTTTTTATCTAATCATACTATGTAAAAATAAAAATTTGGTCACATTCTCATTGCGTTCATAAAAACAGATAATTAAAACAAAAAAATTATGTTTTTAATTATTTCCTTCACTACTGTCGAAGAAATATTATAATTAAAAATCAGTTGAATTTTAAATTTAATAACCTTTAAACGTAAATTTTTATCGATTTATTTATATTTTGTTTATAACAAATAAAAGTGAGTGTTAGATCTCAACTTCTATTAATAATTAAGAATTGAAATGTAACATATTGATTCAAAATCTAGTTTTCATAAAATATTAATACATTTGTATTTGAAATTGATTTGTTTAATTTTAATAATTATTTGGGACATTCCAAATTTCAATTCTTAATTATTAATTGCAGCTGAGATCTAACATGCACTTTTACTTTTTTAATGGTTATAAACAAAATATTAATAAATCGAAAAAAAATTAAGCGTATTATTTTTTTTTTCATTTATACATATGTTAATTTAAAAATATGAAAATTAGTATAAGTACGTAGAAATGTATAGTCCATAATTGAAAGTATGTTTCATAATTTTTGATTTTTTTTTAAGTCATTGAGTTTGAAACTTAACTGACTAGAATTATTTCTTCGATAGTATTGTCACAGTATAGAGAATATGCAGTAGCGACACTTCGCTGATTTTCGTTCCAACCTGCTCGGGTTGAAGGGGGAAATAATGAGGATCGGGACTTTGAATCAGATTCAAATACGTGCATATTCATTGTATTTGTAATAATTATCATGTATTTGTTATAATTTTATAAAAAAAAATATATTTTAATATTATGCACAGGTCTTGGAAGTGTTTATTCTATACCGGGTGGCGCTCGAAATCCGTTACATAGGAATTTAACATGGGAAATAAGAATAATTTGAATATTTGCCTCCCATTAAAACTTATTGCAGTAAAACTTTATACACATGTTTGGGAACACTTATTGCATCATATTAATAACAAATTGTTTAAAATTAATTAAGAATGTTTAAGTAAAATAAGAAAATGTTATGGCAATTTTAATATGATAATTATTATTTCCTATAAAAGAAACCTTAACATTAAAGAGATCGTAGTATGATGGTAGCGTGCTAGCTTTTTGTTCCAAAGATTGTGGGTTCAAATCCCCAGCACACTTCTTTAATTCTTAATTTTTATTTTTTCAATTTATTTTTGTGTTTTTATTTGTTTAAATATTTTTTATTTGTTTTTATTTATTTTTATTTGTTTCTATTTATTATAGTTTTACTGTTTTTTCTTGTTAAATTAAAATAAATAGAAACAAATAAAAATAAATAAAAACACAAAAATAAATTGAAAAAATTTAAAAAAATTAAAGTGTGCTGGGGAGTTTGAACCCATAATCTTTGGAACAAAAAGCTACTTTTGGTACTTTATAGTCCGTGAATACTTTCCGGCGCCAATTTATGCAGCTAATAGACACATCTCAGGAATCAATTGTAAAATCGAACTGTACAATTTGATTTCTCACGTGAATTCGTTTTGTTATATATTTTTTATATATATAGTTTTGCAACTTCTGTGAATTTTACACTTTAATAATAATTCTATTAAGAATAATCTATGTTCAGCGCAGTCTTCTAGAAACGAAGTATATTTTGTTAAATATAACTTAAGTAATTTTGTTTAAAACTAATATGTTTTAAATGAGAGGAATTTGGAAAATATTAACCCCTTGAGGTAGCAACCCGCTGCACATGGGAATAGAACGGTTAACCCGCCCTGACTCTATTTAAATAAGTCAATAAATAAATAGAAATAACCGTTTCTGTTACTTGGAAAAATTAGTTATATATTTTTACGTGTTTAAGTTTAATTTTAGAATTGTTTGAAATCGCTGTAGTATCTTAAACTAATTATTAATATTAATATTATTGCATCTGGTTTCACGCGAGTGCGCGCGCACCCCCACGCCAAGGTAGTGCCGCTACAGCATGCATCGACCGACTCAGAGTGTCTCTGGCTTGCAAACGGTAAACACGTATCGCGTCGTCGTCCGCGAGAGTGGTTTTCCACCATTTTGCATTAACTTTCTGATTTTCATATGGTCAGTAAAGTAATTGGTTGTTTAATTATCGTACGCGTAGCTTGATTAGCCTAGCACGACTAATTCAAGGAGTTATCGTTCGGTTTTCATTTAATTTGGTACTTTATAGTCCGTGAATACTTTCCTGCGCCAATTTATGCAGCTAATAGACACATCTCAGGAATCAATTGTAAAATCGAACTGTACAATTTGATTTCTCACGTGAATTCGTGTTGTTAGGGATTTGATTCATATTTCCTTGGGTGAAATTATTATTATTTCTTTGTAAACCTGTTTGCACACGTTCTCTTTCGAGTGACGTCATCCACAGCGCATCTGCTGTTATTGTCGACTAGGTACATTCAATGCAACAAGTTTTGCATTCTAGTTGGTTGTTATTAAGTTCATTTAGAGTTCTTAATATTGTTTAATTAAATTTGTGTGGTCATACATTTATTAAATGATTTAGTTAATTTCTACAAATATCGTATTTGTTCTATCTTTGGTTTATTATAGTTTATGTCACTTATATTCAATACGCTATCACATATCTCTCAGAATTGTATTACAGTTGTTTGTTATTTTGTTGCAATTATATTTAGCACGTTTGTTAGTTCGTAAAACTAGCTGGTCCTTCGTTCGTTGTTAATTAGTACGTTTCACAAATAGTATTATCCCGTTTATTGGCCAAGTCCAGTGAGGTGAACCAGCTATCGAAGGTTGTAATTATTTTGGTTTACATATAGTTTTGTTTTATTCATTGAATTTAACATCAAACACATTGTTGGTGCTTCTAGACCGGATTCGCTGATTTAGAGACAACACATTTGGGTTTGCGAGCAGGATCAAAACATTTTGGTTCTTCTAGGCCGGATTCGCTGGTTTAGAGATTGAACATTTGGTCCTTCGAGCCACTAGGTCCTTATTACTTAGTCCTTCGCACCGGAGGGACGCAACATTTGGTCCTTCGAGCCGGATTTGGCGGTATTTGGAGATAATTATTGTTTCTAGTTACATTTGGTCTTCGTCGAGCCGGATTTGGCGGTATTCGGAGATAATTATTGTTTCTAGTTACTTTGGTATTAGTAATTGCATTTAATAACACACTGTAAAATGGCTAAACTACTACTCGAACAATTAGAGGTTGTGACAGAACATATTCGTTGTCTATCAGTCTATTCTTCAGAGACTGATGAAAAAAGTAAAGTGAAATTTGAGGTAACTTTTCCGTCTCTCGCAGCTTGGGAACAAGAATTCAATCGTACTTATTGTGAATATTCTTCAAAGTTAAAACAAACCAAAAATCCCGACGAGGATATATTGGCAGAAATTTCCCGAGTTAAGAAATTGTTTAATGAAATAAAAGAACTCATTTGCGACATACGTGTCAATTACAAACTTATGTTCAGTGAAGACACCGGATCACAGTCAGGGTCCGGCAGAGCTAAATCAGAATCACATTCGATTCAATCAGCACAATCTTTGCGATATATGCAACCCAGCTTGCCTAAATTGAATCTCCCAACATTCGATGGGGAGAAAACAACTTTTATGAATTTTTACGATTTATTCACACAGTTGGTGATAAATCGGGACATTTTGTCAGATATTGAACGACTTCAATATTTCAAGTTATCTTTAAAAGGAGAAGCCGCTAGGCTTATTACAAATATCCCCGTCAAAGCTGATAGTTTTGATATTGCATGGAACGCCATCACAGATGAATATTATCGTCCTAGGTTATTGAGGTCGGTACATCTGAATGCACTCCAAGATGTGCAAAAGGTCAAGCAGGCAGACGCTCCTGCACTAAAATCATTGTTGAACACAGCACGCGAAAACATCGCTGCTCTGAAAAACTTAGAGGTTGATGTTGACTCATGTGGGGTCATTTTGGAAAACATGATTTGTCGTAAGCTAGATTCGGCTACTAGACGACAGTGGGAACTAACATTGGATTCTGACTCCAAGCCCACTCATGTAGAGTTAATTGCGTTCTTGACTAAGCAAGTTTCAAGCTTAGAGGTTAAGCCAGTCAAAACTCACGAGTCAATCAAACAATTCAAAAGGCACAAGCCAGCGTCCCGAGCGATGACATTGGCAACTGATACGAATTGTCCGTATTGCAGAAAGTCTCACTACATCAGTCAGTGTGAAGGGTTTATAGCTCTTAAACCTAAAGGAAGACATGATGCTGCAATTAAACACAAGTTGTGTATCAACTGTCTTAGAATGGGTCACATACGCCCGAACTGTCCTAGTACAGCCACATGCAGAACGTGTAACAAAACTCACCATACGCTGCTTTTCAAACAATACTGGATGAACTACCAGACAATGCACGCGCAGTGAAAGATGTCCACTTCAATGACGACGAGTCAGTGAAATTGTTAGGTGTCAAATGGGTTTGTAAGTCCGACTGCTACGAGTATACGGTCTCAAAACCCGACAATTTATGCACAAAAAGAAACATTTTGTCCTGCATTGCAAGCATCTATGATCCATTAGGCATTATGTCCCCATTGGTGATGTTTCTTAAACTCATCATGCAAGAGCTTTGGAAATCAAAGGTAGAATGGGATGAAGAACCTCCCGCTCATATTGTCTCAGAGTGGAACTTGTTTCTGAAAGAGATCGATTGTATATCCAACTATTCGATACCAAGGTTAGCTTGTTTGGGTTCTAAATTCGATCTTATCGGATTTGCGGATGCCTCCGAGCGAGGCTACTGTGCCGTTGTCTATGTTAGAAGTTATCTAAACGATAAACCATTGGTGCAATTGCTCTGTGCAAAGACGCGTGTAGCGCCTTTGAAAAAAATTACTATACCTCGTTTGGAATTATGTGCGGCGCATCTTCTCGCCAAACTTCTCGAGAATATTCTCGAAAATATTCCAAAACAACCGGAGGCTGTACATTGCTTCTCGGATTCTATGATAGTTCTTGCCTGGTTGCGCAAGGAACCACACACTCTGAAAACATTTGTAGGTAATCGAGTCGCGCAAATACAGACAAATTTTCCGAGTGAGCAACTGGCGTCATGTAGCGTCGGAACACAATGCGGCCGACGTAGGTTCTAGAGGTCTCAGTCCTCTAATTTTCAAGACATGTACTCTCTGGATAAAGGGACCAGAGTGGTTACAACAACCTTACTCGTGTTGGCCACAAAGTGAAGTGGTTCAACTTGACGAAGATCAAACCAACTCTGCTCAGACAGAGATTGCCAACGCCTAAGTTTGTCTTTAGGGAGACCCTAAGGTGGCCGGTATGTTTAAAACTAATATGTTTTAAATGAGAGGAATTTGGAAAATATTAACCCCTTGAGGTAGCAACCCGCTGCACATGGGAATAGAACGGTTAACCCGCCCTGACTCTATTTAAATAAGTCAATAAATAAATAGAAATAACTGTTTCTGTTACTTGGAAAAATTAGTTGAATATTTTTACGTGTTTAAGTTTAATTTTAGAATTGTTTGAAATCGCTGTAGTATCTTAAACTAATTATTGTTTAATTATCGTACGCGTAGCTTGATTAGCCTAGCACGACTAATTCAAGGAGTTATTGTTCGGTTTTCATTTAATTTGGTACTTTATAGTCCGTGAATACTTTCCGGCGCCAATTTATGCAGCTAATAGACACATCTCAGGAATCAATTGTAAAATCGAACTGTACAATTTGATTTCTCACGTGAATTCGTGTTGTTAGGGATTTGATTCATATTTCCTTGGGTGAAATTATTATTATTTCTTTGTAAACCTGTTTTCACACGTTCTCTTTCGAGTGACGTCATCCACAGCGCATCTGCTGTTATTGTCGACTAGGTACATTCAATGCAACAAGTTTTGCGTTCTAGTTGGTTGTTATTAAGTTCATTTAGAGTTCTTAATATTGTTTAACTAAATTTGTGTGGTCATACACTTATTAAATGATTTAGTTAATTTCTACAAATATCGTATTTGTTCTATCTTTGGTTTATTATAGTTTATGTCACTTATATTCAATACGCTATCACATATCTCTCAGAATTGTATTTCAGTTGTTTGTTATTTTGTTGCAATTATATTTAGCACGTTTGTTAGTTCGTAAAACTAGCTGGTCCTTCGTTCGTTGTTAATTAGTACGTTTCACAAATAGTATTATCCCGTTTATTGGCCAAGTCCAGTGAGGTGAACCAGCTATCGAAGGTTGTAATTATTTTGGTTTACATATAGTTTTGTTTTATTCATTGAATTTAACATCAAACACATTGTTGGTGCTTCTAGACCGGATTCGCTGATTTAGAGACAACACATTTGGGTTTGCGAGCAGGATCAAAACATTTTGGTTCTTCTAGGCCGGATTCGCTGGTTTAGAGATTGAACATTTGGTCCTTCGAGCCACTAGGTCCTTATTACTTAGTCCTTCGCACCGGAGGGACGCAACAAATTTCATAAATTTTTGTTTAATATTTCTTTTATAACAGAAAGTATCAATATTTTTCTCAAAAATATCTAAAATAGTTGAAACAATAGCAATAAATTCCATTTTGGGGAGTAATCATTTAATAAGCTGCCTTGCCTCAATATAATCTCGTAATAACGTGTGCCGGAAAAAATAGATTACGAGTACAATCGGGCGAACCACGAATACAATACTATCGAAGAAATAATTCTAGTCAGTTAAGTTTCAAACTCAATGACTTAAAAACAAATCAAAAATTATGAAACACACTTTCAATTATGGACTATACATTTCTACGTAATTATACTAATTTTCATATTTTTAAATTAACATATGTATAAATGAAAAAAAATAATACGCTTAATTTTTTTTTTTCGATTTATTAATATTTTGTTTATAACCATTAAAAAAGTAAAAGTGCATGTTAGATCTCAGCTGCAATTAATAATTAAGAATTGAAATTTGGCATGTCCTAAATAAAAAATATTTAAACAAATAAAAACACAAAAATAAATTGAAAAAATAAAAATTAAGAATTAAAGAAGTGTGCTGGGGATTTGAACCCACAATCTTTGGAACAAAAAGTTAGCACGCTACCATCATACTACGATCTCTTTAATGTTAAGGTTTCTTTTATAGGAAATAATAATTATCATATTAAAATTGCCATAACATTTTCTTATTTTACTTAAACATTCTTAATTAATTTTAAACAATTTGTTATTAATATGATGCAATAAGTGTTCCCAAACATGTGTATAAAGTTTTACTGCAATAAGTTTTAATGGGAGGCAAATATTCAAATTATTCTTATTTCCCATGTTAAATTCCTATGTAACGGATTTCGAGCGCCACCCGGTATAGAATAAACACTTCCAAGACCTGTGCATAATATTAAAATATATTTTTTTATAAAATTATAACAAATACATGATAATTATTACAAATACAATGAATATGCACGTATTTGAATCTGATTCAAAGTCCCGCTCCTCATTATTTCCCCCTTCAATCCGAGCAGGTTGGAACGAAAATCAGCGAAGTGTCGCTACTGCATATTCTCTATACTGTGACAATACCACCAGTAGCGACACTCTTGTCGGAACCTTTGATATTTCGTTCCAGGCTGCTCGGCGTGCAGGGGGTAATAATGAGGAGCGCGAAATTTAAAGAAAACATAAAAATATATATTCAATATTTGTTATTTAATATCAAATGATAAACTGTGATATGGTAAAAATAGATAATAGTGAAATATAAATATGTAAAAAAAAAAATATATTTAAAGCCAATAATAATAAATAATTCAATAACCAAGTAATAAATATTATATATCAAACCCAAATGTTATAAATAATTATATATTTATAAAAATACTAGTATTAAAGTAATAATAAATCCATTCTTAGTACTAAACACAAAATATATTTATTATATATATTTATAAAAAAAGTTATATTAAAGTAATAAATATTTAAATAATAAACAAACAACAAATATTTATAGAAATGCTAATAATAAAGCAATAAATATAAACAATAACCAAGTACCAAACATGTAAGTGATCATAGCATGGTGGTAGCGTGCTAGCTTCTTGTTCCAAAGATTATGGGTTCAAACTCCCCAGCACACTTTAATTTTTTTAAATTTTTTCAATTTATTTTTGTGTTTTTATTTATTTTTATTTGTTTCTATTTATTTTAATTTAACAAGAAAAAACAGTAAAACTATAATAAATAGAAACAAATAAAAATAAATAAAAACAAATAAAAAATATTTAAACAAATAAAAACACAAAAATAAATTGAAAAAATAAAAATTAAGAATTAAAGAAGTGTGCTGGGGATTTGAACCCACAATCTTTGGAAAAAAAAGCTAGCAAACATGTGTATAAAGTTTTACTGCAATAAGTTTTAATGGGAGGCAAATATTCAAATTATTCTTATTTCCCATGTTAAATTCCTATGTAGCAGATTTCGAGCGCCACCCGGTATAGAATAAACACTTCCAAGACCTGTGCATAATATTAAAATATATTTTTTTTATAAAATTATAACAAATAGATGATAATTATTAAAAATACAATGAATATGCACGTATTTGAATCTGATTCAAAGTCCCGCTCCTCATTATTTCCCCTTTCAACCCGAACAGGTTGGAACGAAAATCAGCGAAGTGTCGCTACTGCATATTCTCTATACTGTGACAATACTATCGAAGAAATAATTCTAGTCAGTTAAGTTTGAAACTCAATGACTTAAAAAAAATCAAAAATTATGAAACATACTTTCAAATATGGACTATACATTTCTACGTAATTATACTAATTTTCATATTTTTAAATTAACATATGTATAAATGAAAAAAAAAATAATACGCTTAATTTTTTTTCGATTTATTAATATTTTGCTTATAACCATTAAAAAAGTAAAAGTGCATGTTAGATCTCAGCTGCAATTAATAATTAAGAATTGAAATTTGGCATGTCCCAAAAAATTATTAAAATTAAACAAATCAATTTCAAATACAAATGTATTAATATTTTATGAAAACTAGATTTTGAATCAATATGTTACATTTCAATTCTTAATTATTAATAGAAGTTGAGATCTAACACTCACTTTTATTTGTTATAAACAAAATATAAATAAATCGATAAAAAATTACGTTTAAAGGTTATTAAATTTAAAATTCAACTGATTTTTAATTATAATATTTCTTCGACAGTAGTGAAGGAAATAATTAAAAACATAATTTTTTCAATAGCATAACCTTGAGTTATGTTTTAAGTTAACGGTACCTATATAATGACAATAGCGGCTATAAAATTCAAGGGATCGAGGACAGACCAATGGATATTTCCATTATTTCTAAGAATTTCACTTAAGGTACCTACTTATACATTCTGCTCTAATCTTTACATTTTAATCTTTCAGTTATGTAATATGAATACTCATATTTCTTATTTTCTTGATTCGATTTATAACACCATTTAATTAATTTCGGAATGGAAATAGAAATTCTCATTCATTATCAAAAAATTTTGGTTATTATTTTTAAATACCCAATTGAATTAAACTTTAAGATTAAAAGAAACCGAATAACCGGGTACCCGGGTAATTTTGAACCGGAACCGGTTCCCACCACTACTTAAGGCATATATCCCTTCTCCAAAACATTAAATTACTAATAACAATATTATTACAAATTAATATTTAGTTTTTATTATTATAATGAGAAGCTATAGCGGTAGTTTTTATATTTTATGACATACATTGAAATTCTAATATGGTCACATACCCTATTGTCATTATCGCTTAGAAAATATAAAACAAAGCTTTCCTATTAGAAGATGATATTTATGTTAAAAATTTAAAATATATTTTGTATTTTTTATTTTTGTGAACGATTTCTGACAATCTTATTTGGAATACAAGTGAAAAACATGTTTCTGAAACATTTCGATTCAGTATCACTATTTACTTTCCCATTATACATCGGGTCCAACAATAAAACTATAAATACCTATCGTAATTATGATAATGCGGCATTACGTTTGAAGTAACATTAGGGACCAATATTATCGCCGCTCTGTTGAAAAAACATGCAATGATAGTTCCTTTACCTGCTTGAATAGCAAAATAATCTTACTGTTCCTTTAATATAAATGCTATTTTTGTTTGAAATACTCGTAATGAGGACTGGAGTTTCCAACGTTATCTATCTTTTAAGAACCAAAAGTTTGTCGCTGCTGAAAATTTCTCTATAAAATGTAAATATGTATTACGTCTCCATTTTATTGTTTTTAATTAATTTGCAGTATGCATAAACAAAATATATAATTAATTTAAACATTACTACATGCAGAAAAGATTTAGAATTCGAAATGTAAAAGAATTATTATTATATCTTTATAAACTAAAAAGATACAATGAGTTAAAGTTTAAAAAGATGTGAACGCACATGAATCTCGTTTTTTTTTTAGTTAAAGTATGGATTTTTCACTGTTTGCACGCAGATGGATAATCGAGACTATCACCATTATATTTTTCGGAAAATTTGCTATAAGAATATGTATATTTCAATTTTATAACATGCGCTATGATGGTTCGGCAAGAGAAGGAATAAGATACATGAATGAGATAGATTTCGTACGGCCCGACTGTCCCGCCATCTCTTGGTCGTACGGCCTTCACCGGCTGCCACATTTTACTATTGCTTTGATCAATCTGTTATATAGAAGATCAATGGTTTCACCTTTATTTTGTTAATTTAATTTTCTTGTTCAATAAATTGTTCTGAATTTAGAATAAAATTCATATACCTTTCGATAATTAAGGTTTTATTGAACAAGAAAATTTGTACATATATTTCAGAATGAGTGAAATGACATTTGACATTTACATAAACAATGATAGTTTATATGGTAACAAAAATATCACCTCAGATATTAGTAAATGAGCTTTTTTCATTTCTTTTGTATAAAGGCTCTATTTGTGGTTAACTAGAATTTCTAGTATATACATTTAATTTATTACTAGATATTTTTATTTCATTGTTAAGTCAGCTTTTATTTGATCTGGAATTGAAAATTTTAGTTGGTAAACATATGTTAAAATAATTATTGAAGATGCCATAAAAAGAATTGAAGGTTTTATTTGTCACTTTCGGTGTAAATTGAGGATCAATGGTGACCGTCTTGGTGACCGTTAAACATAGATCGGAACCAGATGCCGACAATATTTTGTTTTGGTGCAAAAATAAATAATTTGTTAACAGAACTGATTTCACGTGGGTCAAAAAAGGTGCTTGAGTGTATACTAATGCTGTTGATTTCGAGACAAATGTTTGGAGACCGTTTGGTTAATCTGAAATAAAAATAAATGTCTAGGATTAAGTTAAATATCTAGGATCTTGCGTTTGGTAACAAATTTGTAATTTGTATCACTAGTCTTGAAACTGCACTTATTATAGAAATGCAATCAAAATATACCAGATAGTTTCACGAATCTATATTAAACAGAAAAATGGAAAAATATACACATTTTATAAAACTGTCACTAATTTATTCTGTATTCTTGTTACCATAGATACATAACATAAAATTGTACTTCAACAGCACTTTTGCGAGAGGCGAGCCTTTGAAATACAAGTATTCGCAAAGCAGTTTCAGGGCGTGTGATACACAAGATTTTTGTGGCGACTTCTCTCTAAATTTAATAAACCAATTTGATAGTAAGAACATAGCTTTGAATTCTTAGATCATATCTATAATTTTTTGTTTAGATAGGGAAATAATTTCTTCCCTCTGATTGGTCAGAATGCACACGTAGTTCACAATAGCAAAAATATTATCAGCTGTCAGTTATCAAATAAAATCAACACAAATAAATTATATTTGACCATATGTTTTATTACAATTTTATATTCATAATCAAGTATTTCAGGTAAAGTACAATTTTGCATAACTTAAATTTTAAGCGTTCCTTAAAAAAAGAATATTGCATCGAAATGAAATGTCAAATGAATTATTTATTATGCAAAATTGCTGTCAACAATTCGATTAGCATTTTCTTGTTTAAGGGTCACCAAAAATTCAAGCCTAATTGGTGGAACTGGGTAGTAGTGTTAGTGATGCACGCGAGACGAGAAATGTAAAATATCGATCTCGTCTCGTTTTCGGATGCGTATTCTCGTTCTCGTCTCCTTAACGCTGCGAGACGAGACGCGAGAGATATCTCGCCTCATGCATCTATTATAACTCACGCGAGGCGAGAAATGTAAAATAACGATCTCGTCTCGTTTTCGGATCCGCAATCTCATTCTCGTCTCACATAACGCTGCGAGACGAGACGAGGTGAGAGAGTACTCTCGTCTCGTCATGCATCACTAATTAGTGTTTTATCTGTTGTTTACAGGGATAATACATAAAAAATACAATTAGTTGAATGTTGACAAATGTATAAAAATTTGCTTCGTATAAATGTTCAATATTTTAAATATACTATTTGATCACAATAATATAAATTTTAAATAACTATCAATTTTAAAACTGGTTCTAATTAGTTTTTTATTCGACTATGAATTTCCTTATGTCTGGATAGACTACTACTTCGTGTAAATAATTTGTTGCATGTAGTACATGCATACTCTTTTATCTCATTATGAATTTTTTTATGTCTGTATAGAATGCTACGTTGTGTAAATTGTTTATTGCAGATTGTACATTTATAGTCTTTTATTCCATTATGAATTTTCATATGGTCTTTTAAATGAATATTTTGAGTAAATGATTTACTGCACACATGGCACTGGAATTCTTTAATTCCAGTGTGAACGGCCATATGCCTTTTTATATTATTTATTGTAAATATTTTAAAACAAGTTGGACACTTATATTTCTTCACTCCACTATTACTTTTCATACCACTATGTATTTTCATATGTTTTTTTAGATTACTGTTACTTGAAAATAATTTTTTACATATTCCACATTCATGTTGTTCTTTATTTCCTTTGTGAATTTTCAAATGATCATTTAAGGTCTCCTTTCGTCTGAAGTATTTATTGCAGATATAACAATGAAATTCTTTTGACCCACTGTGTATCTTCATATGCCTTGTCAAGCTTGGCTTGTGCTTAAAACTCTTATTACATACTGTACAACTTATTGTCGTATTTTTAGATTGCCGAATGTCATTATTTATAGTAATAATTGACTCATCAGATGCTTCGTCAATCTGGTTATCGATATCAGTTATACATTCTTCCTTCTTTACATTTTTCAGATCATTCTCATACTCTTCAAGGTCCTGCGAAGTTGTTTCCACCGGTTCTTCTTTAATATAAATTTCTTCAAACTTCTGACAAGTATTTATTGTTGTTGTATCCTCATTAGAGCTAACCGAATGTAGTTGAGTGTCCATGAATGCTTCTTGATTATTTAACGAGTGAAGGTCCGTTTCACTTTTGCAGCAGATACTTCTCTGAAACATACATTTTCATTATCATAAGACATTCATAAAAACGAATTTAAAACAGAATTTTTAACGGCTGAGACTTAATAGGAAGGTACACACTTACATAAGTGGCCTGAACAAACATCAAATTTCTTCTTGAAGAGAAAGTTCAATGAAGCAGTTTATGAAGTAAATGCAATGAAATAAATGATGATTGGAAATTTAGAAACAATAAAATATTTCAAGTGTGATTTGGTAAAATACACCATAGGATTTCTGGAAATATACGAACCATTATTAGCAAAAAAGAAAAATTAAAAACTGAGTTATATAATCTAGATACAAAAAATCTGATGCACACCAAATATTAATTACCTACGCTACAAACCATAATTTATTGTATTATTTTAACAAAACTTTGATGCAAAAACTAACCTATAAAAGTTTGTATTACAATTTGTATCATAGATGGCACTGTATTATAAAAGATGATTAACAACTTTAGTCTTTTGTTCTATGAAATACGTAAATAAAATTGTGAGCACTGAACTATTTACTAACGGAAAAGCTAATACAGCTTGAAATATGTTGGACGACAATATACCTATAAATTTATAGGTATATTTGGACGACAGAAGTCCGCCATATTCACCTACTTCCGGAATTGTTGCCCACGTAAATTCGCAACAACTTGTAAAAAAATTGACAATTTTAATATAAAATTTTTCACTGATGTTTTAAAGATGTAATAAAAAGAAATTTGTTTATTACAGTACAACACTGAAATAAAGTTCACAATCAAATTATTGCACTTAAAAAAAATCACAATTAATTTGTACTAATCTCTCACTTATCACTTTAATATACTTCAGAAAATGAAAATGAAACAGAATAACTGAAAAATAAGAAGCTCAAAACCAAAACATAAGTTCTTCATGGTTCTTCAACAAACAAAACAAAACAAAGGAATTCTGACAACTCATTATATCAGTTCCACCAACTCAACAGTTATCCAACCATATACCTATAGGGCGCGTGCATCACGTGGTTGGATCTAGGCAACCCGCCAGCCTGGTGGACCAACAAACCTTTTAAGTGCCTTTGTTTACATTGAGTTTGGTGGATGTTTAGCCTTTTATATGCTTTTTGCCCGTTTTTCAGTCGTTGTTTAGGCCCGGAAAATTTCCCCAAACCCTATGTTCAAATATTGTAGTGTGCTTTAAGCATAGCAGAAGTTCATATATATTACAAGTATTTAAAGCATATACAAATTTAGAGGCCTATATAATGAGTTTCGTTATGGATCAGTTAAATCTGTCCAGCTTTGAAAATGAAAGACATCGACTACCGACGTGAAAGACAAGGTATATTAGTAATATGATTTAGTGCATTAAAAATTATAACTATCAAAATTTTTGGCTGATTACAGGTTTACATTTCCCAAAAGTTACTAGCAAACATATCTTATAAGTATCTTGTATGATTTGCAAAGTGGTGAGATTGTGTGTGCTCACTGTGATTGTCACAATGTGAATAGTCTTAATATAATTTTGTTAATTTTTTAATATCTGTATAAAAACACTTTTATTGTCCTATTTTCTAATTTCTTCGAGTTTTTAAAAATTACATGTCGCATATCAATTTTGAATATAAATAAATGAAAACGAAATAAAAATTGCTATTGATTTTGTATTTTTATATCTACAATAATGTAATTAAAGTTTTTAGCGTAAAATGGTCGCCATGTTGTGACGTCAGCGTCATTACAGTAGTCCAGTTTCCCTGTGAAAATGTCACTAAAAAGTGGATCATGCATATTTTGCTCATAAATTCGCGATTGGCTTTACACATATTCTAACAAACACATATTTAATATACCCGGGTATTTTTTATTAAGATCAAATGAAAATTTACTTATTAAATAAATTTATATTATAATTTATATTTTAATTATTGTAATCTCATTGTTGTAATCATTTACTTTTTACTTTTTATTATGAACTATGCTTTGATTATTGTAATCAATACTGTCTTTGTTGTATTTAATTATAAATAGATAATAGTTTACATACTATTTTAATTATAATAAAAGCACTAGGTGAGTATGGAAACTTCAGTCCTATCTACGTTAATAATATGAATTCAGATCTGGAGTGATTCATTAACAAAATTCAATATTATATTAAAGAAAGTCTTAAAGTCATATTAATTAATGCAAATAATTAACTTGATTATGAAAACGAGCAAGTTCTTAATTTTACTTTCCTGATTTTTATTTATGTATAATATGTATGTATAATATGTATATCGAAGTTTTACATAAATTAACATTTAACACTACTCCTATACCTATTCGTGTAAGTAAATCAAACAAATATATATTTTGAAATGATATAACTATCTGGCTTACTTTATTACCATTAGCTCTAAAGATTTTTGATCACAGTTTGTAATGGATACGTATTTTTATTCATGCAACATTTATTGTATATAGCCATATTAATGGTAACGTATGTCGGTTCTCTCTACTTAAGATAGAATGACGCTAACGTCAGAACTTTCGCGCCAAAACTTTAATAATTATTTTAGGCGGTATTAAGTGTAATTTCAAGAAAACAAAAAATACGGAATTTCTATTTTTAAATTCTTCGTAACATACAAAAAATTCAAAAGAAGTTGGACGGGCCCATTACTAAAACATGATGGCTACAGGCTATGTTCATTTACATTATTATGATTTATTTTAATTTAATATTATTTGCAGGTAATATATTACGCATCAGACAAAATACTTAATAAATATCTACAATAGAGTACCTACAATATTATATTTATTCTTATTTTACCTTCGTCAGATCATTTCTCTTTACCGTACCTAACTATTTTAGCTTCCTAAAGCTATAACTCTATCTTCAAAATCTGTTTCCGATGCAAATTTATAAATTGGTAATTAATCACTACTGTCACTCGTTTGGAATATCAAACCATAGCACAAAACTATGGCATTTTAAACATATTCCTGCATGTCAGTCTGGTTTGTTGGTCCACCAGGCTGCCATTTTTAAATATCCGTGACGTCACATGCACGGGCTCTATTAACTAATATATTGTGGATCCTAATGCCTATGCCACACTTGTTTATGATCATCAAGGAGCATCGATGAGCTCATCGACGAAACAACAGTACGCACCCGTCATCGATAGTTTTCAATTTCATCGATGACAAATACAGCGATTTTTTCTGACACAAAAAGTTATGTTGGTAATAATACCAGTGAAATGTTACTATGTTTTTAAATAGATATTTCCCTTCCTTAGTTTATTGTTGCTGTTTGTAGATTATGTTTTCAAAACACTGTTTTTTATTTGACATCTGACACTATATTATCTATTTTGATGTTAACGTGAAATGAGACTCAAAAGATACGTCTGAAATGAAATACGTTCGTTTCATCCATGCTCTTCGATGAAAATATCATGATCACTTTTAGCATTTAGATTGCGAATCACAGCCCGAAGAAACACGGCTGATATCAGTTCTGATAATAGACCAAAAAGTAAGGTTAGAAATTGCTTTTGGCGCGAGTTCATAGTTTGAATTCCCCAGTATAGGTTTCTTATGGAAGTGTGATTTAACTGCTAAAAAAAAAAATTTTGTAAAAGAAATTAAGCAGCTCTTGTTAAGTATTTGATAGTTTGTTTATTCAGTAATAGATTGCAACTGTTTAAAATTTTTGAAAAGGTAGAGCAAAAAATTATTCGAAATTAAAATGTTACGTATAAGTTAAAATTCCGTATGTCGAGGATAGTCGTGCACCCGCCCGTAAATAGATCAAGTGCAACACAAGCTATGCTGCGATTGGCTCCGTACCGAAGTTGTAGCACGAATCGAGATATACGTTCATTGAATTTTGTAGTGTTGTATTTTTATTTAAATAATTATAAACTGTGCACAGTTCATGTGAATATTATTGTATAAGATTTCTCGGCCTTTAAAGTTGAGCAATTTTTTTTTTTTTGGTAATAAATACACGGGGATTAAAATTATGTTCTCAGCGTTATGAACTGAGTTTGAATTTGGCGCCTAAATTTGACCGTTTGACTTTTCTGGTCTATTGGCGACTAGTGCGAGAAATTTTAAATTTAAATTTGAGAAATTAAGTATTACCTACTATTTATCTTGTGTAATAGTTATTATTAAGGGCATAATCAAAAGATTGTAGCACGGGGGAATGTTTAAAGCTCGACGCGTAGCGGAGAGTTTTAATTTTCCCGAGTGCTATAATCTTGATTGTGCCCGTGGTACATACAATGTTTTATTTTATTTTGGTTCTCGTAATTCAAGGATTCAATGGGTATATATTCGGTATCGGTGTGCTGGCGTTGTGAATTTTAAGTATGCTGTGGTTTCGAGCTATATTGTTTGTTTATATCAAATTTTAATTTAGTGTCAAATGAAAATCGAATACATCGATTATTCAAAAGAAATATCGAATGAATTTGACGCTGCCCAGAGTAAGTTGGTTCCACAGAAGTGAAAAGACATATGTATGTATACGAGAAAGAATACGAATAGTTTTACGAGCAGCGGTGTTCAAAAAATGTGAATTATCGAATTTATTATGTTGTCTGACATTTATCTAAAAACAACGATTTTGACGTTTGACTAGCTGTTGCTTGGCAACTTTATAAGCTCTCGGGCGATAAAAGCCAAATCGCGCCCGTTTTTGAGAGCGAATAAACAAGTTTATGATTCCAAAATAAAATAAATTCTTGAATACAAATATTAGTAATAATAAATAACAATGATATATTCTAGTGTTAAATTTGAATTAAATAATTTGCTTTGTTGTACTAGAAAAATAATAGGAATACAATTTGGTCATGATTAATTTATTTACGTCACAGTAAGTTAAAGAAAAATCGATGATACTTATTTCTAATATAATCATATTTTTAGAAATGTGTAAATTAGTATATTGTATAACTTGTGCCGAATGTGAAATACCCTTTCAGCACGTGTTGTACACGATGCTTTTCCGACGACCACAATTTGTATTTGTATATACATATTAAAACAGATTATGTTAACATCATTGCTATCAGAATTCACCAAAAATTATGTTAAAATCTGATAAATCAGGGTACAGCCTTCTTAATCCGTGTAAATTCAGCAAATTATCTGCAACTGTCAATCTTTTAAATACAAATTTTTAGGCTAGTTCGCTCAGTTATCGCAGCGTGTGATAAAATCATATCACACAGTTGCAGACGCATCTGATTGGCTGACGAGCTTTCATATCACACAGCATTGCCAGTGATGTGCAATGACCAACTTTCAGTAATAGTTTAGCGTGTGAATTTATGTACTTTTCGTAGTGGTCATCGGAAATAATAATTTTCATAATTTGTGTTTTGTGGTTGTCTTAAACACATAATAATCATGCGTTGCTTTAACTTTTTATTTTTGAACATTTCCTGTTGGCTTTGCCTAAATACCCTTTCAGCCTTTTTACAAATAAATACCACATTCTTTGAGGGATATAAGAGACTCCTACAATTCTTCATGTTAATTATTAATATATGCTTTCCTTTTTATCAGAGCACAAATACTTCGAAGTACAAGTACAAACAGAAATCAAATCCAACGTGAATAAATAAACACATTTTGGGACCCCTAGAATACGATTTTACTATTTTCACGATGATGCCTGTATTGTGAAGACAAGACTTATAAAAGTAAATCTCTTTATGCAAAGCATTATATGTAGCACCTAGACCGATCCTTTATCTCCAGATTCGTTCAATAATATTCACATGAACTGTGCACAGTTCATAATTATTTAAATAATAATACAACACTACAAAATTCAATGAACGTATGTCTGAGTTTGATCCTACAATTTCGGTGCATGCTTCATCTTCTGTTGCGCTGATCTATTTACTGGCGGGTGACGACACGAAGCATTTTCATTTCTAATAATTTTCTTACTTTATATTTTCTAGAGGTTTAAACTGTTGTAATCTATTACTGAATAAACAAACTATCGATTTTTTTTTGTTTGTATGAATTTCTCCAAAGGCAAATTCTAACCTCACTTTTTTGGTCTATTGTAGATAATTGGCGACTAAAATTAACGTGAATCCCTCAAGCGGACGATATTTGCAACTCTTGAAAATGGTATTCTGTTATTCAACTATACAGCAAATATATGTAGTGCATTGGATTCCTTGCCTGTTTCTTGTTTGTCTTTTTGTTTTAAAGTACATATAAATGACTTTATAATATGAGCAAAGAACAAAAAAAATTAAAACATCAGTTGCTGCGTTTATGGCCGTCATTCTCGGGGTAGTAAGAAATTATATGCCCCAAAAATTGGTGAAAGGAAGAGTGACATCCAAAATAAATTTGGTCAAATCGACAAAAGAGAGAGCTGGATTAGAAAAATACGAACTGGGAAACATGTAACGAATCATAAGTGGATAACAAAAATGAAAAGTATTTTATTATTTCCTGACCAATTCATGAGTAAAATAATACACTTTTCACTTTATGTGTAGCATGAAATATATTTCTTACACTTGTAATTAAAACAATTTGAAAGATATTTGGCATTAGTTCCATTTTAATTTTCTTAACTAAGTAAAGTAAATACATATTTATTTAGCATCCATAAATAATATATGGTACTATTTTACTATCTTGTACAAAATATTAAGACAGCTGTAATGTGTTTGCACTGGCCACTTTAGCCAGCTATACAAGAGCATTTTGTAAATAATCAATTGTAAATTTAAAGTTCTTCTAATATCATGAGGATGTGATGTTAGAGCACTTGTTTAAACATGGCCCAAAAAATTTTTAGTCTGTAGCACTATGTTCATTAACGCCACATAAAAATAACAACCCACTATTCAACAATTCTCCCCCTTCTATAAAACTTCGAGGAGAATTTGTTGCCTCCAAATAAGTAAACATTTCCTTAGAAATAAGTCTAAGATAACTTTCTTCGAAATGTCATTATAATTTAAGAACGTACATAAAATTATTACTAACACTATTTATATAAAGTTTAATGAATTTGTTAGTATACAAAACGAATGTTGGTTATACAATGTTTCTGTATGCGATCTTCTAACACAATACCATTTTCAGAGCACGTGTATGCTACAACACTAGCGCCGCCATCGGTAGTTTTAGTCGCCAATAGGCATGCATGTAGGAATAAAAATAGAGAGAGCCTAAACTTGAACTAGGGGCAAGGGTTGTGAAGAACGGTGGTCCCCCAGGACGGACTGTGTGTGTGTGTGTGTGTGTGTGTGTGTGTGTGTGTGTGTGTGTGTATGTGTGTATGTGTGTATGTGTGTATGTGTGTATGTGTGTATGTGTGTATGTGTGTATGTGTGTATGTGTGTATGTGTGTATGTGTGTATGTGTGTATGTGTGTATGTGTGTATGTGTGTGTGTGTGTGTGTGTGTGTGTGTGTGTGTGTGTGTGTGCGGGTGTGCGGGTGTGCGGGTGTGCGTGTGTGCGTGTGTGCGTGTGTGCGTGTGTGCGTGTGTGCGTGTGTGCGTGTGTGCGTGTGTGCGTGTGTGCGTGTGTGCGTGTGTGCGTGTGTGCGTGTGTGCGTGTGTGCGTGTGTGCGTGTGTGCGTGTGTGCGTGTGTGCGTGTGTGTGTGTGTGTGTGTGTGTGTGTGTGTGTGTGTGTGTGTGTGTGTGTGTGTAACAAACAAAGAATGGATGAAAAGGACAAATTAGCTTTGAAACTATTGTACTGTGTCAACAGTAATAAAAGTACTTCTTAAATCTATATATTTTAAATATGGAAAGTACTCATTAAATAAAATGTTGTTATGTTTTATTTCTTATAATACAAGTTTTTTTTAACGTACTATATTTTATGTTTCTAATTTTTTATAACATTTAGGTCGTATTACGGTGGTATAAGAAGATACGGTAACGCCACTGGCCGTATTTCGCGGTCAAACCATTTCTCTGGGTCAAACATAGTACCATAGAAAATAGATATACATAGTACACAGAGTTTCACGCATATTCGCAGTAGCGATAGTGCAGTTGGATTTTGGTGTGTGGTTTATAAGATACTGGTTTGCAGGGGCGTCACTAGGTACTTTTAACAGGGAGGGCGCACCTTTAGAACGAAATAATTTTTGACAGTCTGATTCTGCATTTAAATTTTTTCATGTTTAAAACATAAAAATATTTCTTTTGGAAGATTTTCAGATGTAATGAAGCGAACACAAATACTTATCTGTTCTTCTGCAGTGATGTCCCGAGGATCATCTACTATTATTGCAAAATAATCACAATTATTAATTTCCGAAGTTATTTTGCGTATTATACATTTTGCACTACTCTCTATAACATGATTTTGTGACGTAGTGAACAATAATGTGCATTTTGAGGTACACTGTAATTCTGTCTATAAAATTGGCCTTATTTGTTGAATTTTTTGTTTCATTATGTCCTTGCAATGGGATAGCCTTAAATAATTTCGTCTCTTTTATAGCCTGAATGGTGCATCATTTTGATTTCTTATAGTACCTTTCTTAAGAGGAAATTAATTGTTTCGAACTATTAACATTTTAAAAAAACTCAACACACGACACGCATACTTCCGATATTAACATGAATTAAAAAAAAAAATATTATTGAAATCTATTAGTATTTGACTTTGATTTTAATGGCAAAACGAGAAAAGTCCAGTATTAATAGATTTCAATAATTTTTATTTTAAAATGCAGGTTAGTATCGGAAGGATGCTTGTCGTGTGTTGAATTTTTTAATGCGTTAATAGTTCTAATACAGAAATAATTTATTTGAATTTTCGCTTCATATTTTAGAGCAGCGGTAACCTTTCCTCTTCGGCTAAAGTCGTAGGTACATAATCGTCTCGCTGCTTATTGCAGATAAATAAGTGCATAATAAAATAGTAAAAAAATCAATTGATTTTTAATAATTTATTTAAATAAAAACACGGAAAGGGGCGCAAAATTAAACAGGGAGGGCGCAAGCCCCCTCAGAAATGGTCTATTGACGCCACTGCTGGTTTGATAAGTTCAACGTCGTTATTTAATTGAGTTTAAGGTAAGAACAAAGTAGAATAAGCATTTTTTTATATATGTTATTATCTGAGTAACTAATTTAACATAATTTTGTTACAATTGCATTACTGAGATCTCAACATAACCCCATTTTAACTGCATAATTGTAAGCTTTATAGCATTATTAACTTATAATTATAAACAAGGATATAAATATATGTGAATAAATATAAAATTTAAGTATAATCGCAGATGAAATTTCTTGAGTGGAAGTTGTGGAAGTCATATACACTGGCGGATTGCTGTAGTCTGTTAGTTTACCGCCTAAATCCAACAACAATTATAATAATTTATTTTTGTGTAATTAGTACTGTTATTATTATTAATCAGAATAAATACATACAAGAACACTTATTATAATAAATTTTTTGATGTGATTGGACACTTTCTTTGTTGAAATCATATTGTCATTATTATAATCAAACATTTCTTTATTACAATTAAAAACCATTTTAAAAAATCCTAAAGGGATATAATTAAAGCAAAATTTATATTCATTAAATTACTACCTAAATTCTTAGTGTTTGGCAAGCTATTATAAACTTTACTATAGAATGTATCATTCTGAAAAACAATAATGTTACGTTATTGACGGTGCCATTAAAAAGATATAGTCTAATAATGGTCATGACACCAAGTTTCATACACAAGTGGCTCACTAACAATAACAAATCTTAAAAGATGAACTATATACATATGGATTATCATACCAAATTTCATTTAAATCGAACATAGCATTTCGTTATTATAAACAAAATTATTTTTATTTTCTTAGAAGGACTTTGAAGCAGAATACTGGCTAAACGATGCACATTCCTTAGAAGGTAAGTTTAGCTAAATCGTCTTATTTTGAGCTCAGGAATCTGTGGCTAAGCCATGTCCCCCTATTTCCAAGACACCTGTCTATATAAGGCGGTCAGGATTTGAAGCTGTAATTATAACGGTGTTGTGACATTCATTTTTCATAATTCGTATATTTGTATTGTTTTATAAATTTGCATATATTTTGACTAAATAATTCGCCTGTTGCTTATATTATTCAAATTCAGCAAGTAGAGTTTTGGCCAGCATAGTCTTCAAATTTCTTAATTAATCGTTCCTTCACTTGGTCGTCTAGCGACTTCGAGCAGGCATGGCATTCTGTATTGAGATCTCTTTGTGTGAACATTGGAATATATAGTGAGCAGATAATTCACCACCCTATCGTTGGAATAGTTAAATTTGGTTTAGTGGTGCGTGATACGAATTCTTCGGAGCATCTGAAACAATCAGCCCTATTTTGTAAGAAAGTTGTTATTTCTTAGCAACGTTGTTATTGCAAATAACCAATAATAATTGCGAACACTGAATAAAACATGAAAATGACAGGCTTTACATTTGTTTCTATTGGTTAAAATTTATAGCAACGTTGCTAAGACTTAACAACTTCTTTAGAAAATAGGGGTGTATATAGCACTATTCAGAATAAATATTAGAAAAATTTCTGACGGAAATTTCCGGAGAGTGCATTCACACTTTATTGTTGTTTAAGGGATATCTTCACATATCGTAAGTTATTTTATTCCTTTTATAATATCGTTGGTTCAATGCCTATTTCGATTTTCAGCCTTTTTGTGTGTGGTAAAACTATTAAGTTAAGCCTTGACCTACACGTGGCTGGCTTATGCGTACCTTATATTTTTGATTATTTTCGCCGTCGCCAGTATCCAACAAACACCTTGAAATCGTGAGCCATATTTGAGAGTGAACTAAGTCGCTTTGGACCCGCCAGTATTGCTGTATTTTGGGAATCTTCATTGCAATATTTTCATCAGAACAATCCTATGATTTTGCCGGACCTGACGTCATCATCCTACGTCGTCGTAATCGGTGAGGACTTTCCAAAATATTCCTGCATGTTTGAACAGCGTTCACTGGTTTATATTGTTACTGATTTGACAATTCGACTTTGTATTTTAAAAGTAAATTTGAATATATGAACATATTTTTGATCATTTAATATTAATTTCAATTCGAGAATTAATTGTATAACTACGTTACTTAAACAATATATCTTGTTATCTTTATCCAATAATTTACATATTATAATTTCAATCAAATTCCGAAGTATATTTTGGAACAGTGGCTCAATCCAATTTTTCTTTAACTAGTTTATTTCTTTTTTATGAGCCAAATACCAGTGCACTGCTATTTGTTATTAGACAATTTATGTTATTACATTTATTTGGGGGTTGCTAAGCTGCTTTCGCTCAATTAATTATTTGTTACGATTGAGATATTTAAGTATACATGTTGACACAACTACTTACAATTGTTATTATTATTATTATTTTATTCTACGTCGCAACTTTAATTGTAATTACTTATTCTTTTAATATAACTATACTGAATTTAAATCTTCGTACCATTTTGACATTTCCGCTTTAGGAAATTTAGCTCCTGTTTTACAATACAAAATACAGTGACGCTTTATAAAATGAGATTTGCCGCCAATTACTCTAAAATATTCAAGAAATAATAACAGATATAGGGTGTAAAAAAATCATGATTACCACGATAATGCACGGCCTCTGGTTTCTATATATTTCCTATGCTAAAAGTGTTCTTGGGATAACAGAGATTTTCAAGTGATGAGAAAGTCAAGTCCGCCGTAGAAACTTATTTTGCAGAATTAGTGCTTTGGAATATCATTGGATTAAATGCATTGCACTGGTGGAAGATTACATTGAAAATAAATGTCATTTTAAAAACATGTAATAACTTTATTACTATTAAGCTAATTACTTATCGAAAAACGAAACAAAATTTTCACCACGCATATATAGGGTATTTCTCGGATATAGGGTACCCCGATTATTTTCTTTATTATTGGGAATAGAAGAAAAACATTCAAATATAAGTTGTAGTAGATCGAAGGGGACATTCACCAGTGATTCTCAAATTAAAACATAAAATTATACAGGGTGATTCATCGGTCTGTCCTCTCTTTATAACTCTTTTATTTTAAGTCAGATAGAAAAACTCTTCAAATATAATTTATATGATATATTATTGTCTATCTACGTACCATATGTATTTGTATACAGGGTGCTCCGTTTAAGCGCAACAATATGTAACTTTATATTTCTTAATGGAACACCCTATATTTATTTATTTATTTATTTTGATAGTAAATTAGATTCCCTTTAAAAAAGTATTAAGTAATAAGGGGTCTAAAATTATAAATTAAGAAGTTATTTACGTTCATAAAAAATAGTTCAGAGTGGAAAAAACCATAATATAATACGAAATTTTGATCCTTTTTTATTAATACTTATTTTAAACATTACACTAATTCCAAAGAAGCTATTAAAATTTAGTGACAGACTAAATAATGCAAAATTATAATAAATGCTCGAAAACTTGTCCTTCAACTTCAATAGATTTTTCTATTATAAATATTATATTAACCATCTCATCTTTACTAAAATTTGTATTATTCATTTTCACATCAACAATGATAAACTAAGAGTATTTGGACAACTTGTTTGTTTAAATTCGAAACAGTTGATCAAATTATTATTTTTTTTTCTGAATATAACTATGTAATTATTTTATATCCTTACTGTGATGTCCGATGGTATATGAAAAAATCTGATGTGGACACCACACGACTTCCTTGTACGCAAGACCAATATGAAGTATAGACCCAATTATAAAATTTCACCTATTTGACGTAATTTGACATTAACATATATTTTTTATTTTTTTTGTTATTTTTTGTCCTAATCCATAGCAATCTTCATTATAAAAACCAAAAAGTATATGTTTCAAATTTACATATCTCGCTTATACAAAGGGCTAATTTAATAATACTTGATGTGTTAGACGCAGAATTTAATTCGCTAAAACTCTTATTTGAAGCATTTATTTCTAAAATCAAGATGAAACCATTTTATTCAAGAAAAACTGTTAACAACTTCCGGTAATATATCACTTCCGGTTAGCCTGTTTGAACCAAAATCTACCATGTTATTCCAATTGACATAAAAGTCTAATATACCAAATTTTAAAAGCTTTGGATTATATTTTAAAATAGTTTTTCATTCAAATCTATTATAGGCTTCAAATAAAGTAGCATTTCTGGAAATTATGTAATGATCAAAAAGGGAGGTGCATAACTAGATGTTATAGCAGTTTTAAATACAAAATTTCAACTTTCTACGGCATACCGTTTTTGAGTTATGCGAGATACGTACGCACGTACGTACAGACGTCACGACGAAATTAGTCAAAATGGATATTTCCGTTGAAATCTGAAAACCGAAATTTTTCGCGATTACAATACTTTCTTTACTTTGTACAAGGAAGTAATAAAACACACAAGTATTTTAACCCGGTTTATTAAATTGCTACGGAACGCCTCGCATATTCTTCTGCTTACAACGACGACTACATGTGAACTGAACAGCACAGACTGTAAAAACGGAAATTGCCAGTTCAAACCAATATTTTATAAATACACAAATGTCCCTATCAATATAAAATACATTATACTTACATAAGAAAGATTTATAGAAAAATGCTATTGAAATTTAATTTTTATAATTATATTTCAGTATGCTATGCATGAAAAAAAATTAACTTTAATTAAAACGAACACAAATATTTGTTAATAACTTTATAAATAGCAAGAATAGGAATTATGCACTATATAATTAAAATTGACACAGCCGTTTTTGTTTTTTGTACATAGCCAACTGAAAAATGAATATACACGTAAAATTAATTTAAATTGCAAATGCATTTTTCTCAATATTTTGTTATGTAAGGATATAAAATGATTACATGGTTGAATTCAGAAAAAAATCTCTATCGCATCCCATTTAAGAAAATATAACTTTATGTTTTAGTTTAAGAACCACTGGTTAAAAAAATTTTCTTCAAGTAAATGTCCCCCTTGACCTACAATTTTTATTTGAATGATTTTCTTCATATCCGAGAAACACCCTGTATATTTAAATTACTTACACATAGGTGCCTACTTTTTTATGAACCATAGATAATGCAATGGAAAAATTTTCATATAGCTCTAATATCTGCCCTATTAATTTTACAACAAAAGTGTAAATACAAAAAATGTTCGAATTATCTATAAAATTTTGTTCGCAAATTTTTATATTCATATGTTAGGTCGGGCTTTTAAATAATACATTATTTACTTCACATTAACATAGATCCTTAATTCGGTTAATTATTACAAAATAAACTCGTTATTACAACACGCTTTCTGTCTATAACAAATGCACCATCCGCGCTCTCAACTGTTCATCCGACGACTCCGTCTTCTCTACTTCGCTTGTGCTGCTGTTGCCTTAGCCTTCACTCATGTGCAGCTCATGTGTTGGCTCCTGCCATCTGTAGGACTTTTGCTGACACATACATACAAAAAACTGTTTGAATATGGGTAGTGGCCAGTGGATGTGCACTAAACTTTTTAGGGTAGGCAAGAGCCACTGGCCCTCCCTTAGCGCCGCCACTGATTAGTTAACAAATGTCTGAGAATTAATTACTGATTGCAAAACCAGGCCTTATACTCTTTTATTCCACTATGCATTTTCATATGGTTTGTCAAAAGACTAATTTTTGTAAAGAATTTATAACAAGTTGGGCACTGATATTCCCTATGTATATTCATATGATTTTTTAGGCTATCGTTTTGTGAAAATAATTTTTTACATATTCCACATTCATATTCTTTAATTCCTTCGTGACTTTTCAAATGTCTATTTAATGACCACTTTTGTCTGAAATATGTATTACAAATAGAACAATGAAATTTCTTTTCCCCAGTGTGTATTTTCATATGCCTTGTCAAGCAATCCTTTCGCGTAAAACTCTCATTACATTCTACACAACAAAAACTATTTGAATTTTTAGTTTCCACAGTGTGTGTTGACATATGCCTTTTCCAGCTTGTCCTCCACCTAAAACTCTTATTACATACTTTACAAAATAAAATGTTTAAATTTTTGGATTTCCGAATATTTATAGTACTTGTGTTGGCACATGCTTTGTCAATCTGGTTATCATTATCAGTTACACATTCTTCATTCTTTGTACTCTGCAATACACTTTCGTACAATTGACAGTCTTGAGAAGTTGTCTCTAGCAGTTCTTCTTTAATACAAATTTCTTGTAATTTCTGATAATTTGTTGTCTTTGTTGCATCCTCGTTCTCCACAACATCGTTAACCGAATGTATTTGAGAGTCCATGAATGCTTCTTGATTAATTCATTAACAAAAGAAGATCCGTATCTCAAATAGAGCAGATGTTTGTCTGAAACACAGATTTTTCAATCTCGTGAGATATTCATAAAAAATATTTAAAAAAAAGTTTTTAAAGGCTGGGATTTAATAGGTACATACAACGCAAATAATTTTCTAAGAACAGTTCGATAAGAACTATATTCCTATTGATAAGCTACTTCATGTGGCCTGAGCAAACATCATTCCCTGAAGAGAAATTTGAATGAAGCAGTTCATGACGAAAGTGCAATGAAACAAATGTTTGGAAATTTAGAAACAACAAAATATTACAAGTATGATGCAAATTTTGATGTATTACCGCAACAGTTCTGGAAATATATGTATGAGCAAAAAAGAAAAATTAAAACTATAAATTATTTCATCTACATATAAAACACTTAGAACGTATTTGAAACTTACCAAATATCAATTCTCTACGCTATAGACAATAATATACGTTATTATTTATACAAAACTTGAATACAAGAACTGACCGAACTAACCTATAAAATGTTGCATTACAATTTGTATTATGATTCATAGATGGCACTGTAGTATAAAGGTTGATGAACACCACGGTGTAGTATCTATAGGTGAGAGCACGAGATGCGTTGAGATGGCTAAAGCTACGTTTCCAGCTCTTAACATAGTCACTGTTTTTGTTATTTGTCATAACCTTGAAAGTTTGTCATACGTATAATGGCTTGAGCGTTTCCAGCTACTGTTTTAGTCTTTGTCTTTGTCATAGCGCATAAACAGAAAGTTTGCATGCTTCATACTTTCGTCATAGTTTTTGTCGCTGTTCTGTTGGAAAGAGATAAGTGATGTAAGCGCTATCTCTTTTTATGTTGCGCAGTAGTTCTACGCGTTGTATCTGTCATTATTATGGTGGTTATGTTATTATTTTTGTGTTGAGATAATATAAATATGGACAACAGAAAGAAAAAAAATCATGTTTTTTATATTATAAGTACAAATAAAATTATATCATATCTTATGGATTTACAGACAATATTGAAATTTTAAAGTGGAATATTAGAAATATTGTGGCTCGTTCACCATATTAATTTCGTGCTTTATTTGAAATGTTATTTTGGAATTATACAAAATAATTACATTATTACTTAATTTGAGTAATGATTACTACTCATCATTAATATCATTAATAACTATATAATTTTTGAAGCATTGTAAAGAGTTTTATATATGTGTTCCTTTTTTGAGTGAACAAACATTATAAGTACAAAAACTTAAGACTGTGCTTATGTTAACAGCTGGAAATGGCCAATATCTTCTAACAAAAACATAAGACAAAATACAAAAACAAAGACTAAAACAGTGACTATGTTAAGAGCTGGAAACGTAGCTTAAGGAACTGGGAAACAAAATGGCGCTAACGCGACCCGTTACCATTTGACAAAAAATGTTTTGCTACAAGATGCACAACAGGGAATGGATCAAATAAAGAGAAATATAGTCTTTTTTAGGTGCCAAAATGTACAATTTAGCGGCACCCAGCTACAGTATAATCACAGAAACAGGTACTAAGATAAATTTCTGATTGAAAGCTGTCAATGTCAAGTGCATTTCACATTTGTTGTTTTATAATTTTACTGGAAATATAGAAACGTTTCTGTATGGAATTTGTACAAAATACATACATAGATCTGACAAAAGATAAAAGGTAATGATTGAAAATATAGAATATTATTCGTTATTTATGAATAATTTATTTTAAATGTTTTGTGTAAAAACCGGGTCGCAACAAATCCTGCCATCTAGCGGCACACTGTATGAACTAGCCCAGTTAGTTCGCCATTCTTCGTAATGTATTGGAATACGTCGTGCACTCACCTATAGATACTACACCGTGATGAACACCATATATTTTTGGTGCGTTCGGCTTGTTAAGTCTAATGGAGTTGAAGTGGAGCACGGAGCGTTGTCACGTGACCTCAGATCTTTTTGAGCATATAGTAAGCGTTCGGCTTGCACAGGTGACACAGGAGTGTGGTAAATAAACTGTCAGCTGTCATTTTAAATTTACAAAAAGAGAATTGTAGGTACTGCATTTAAATAATAAAATATTTAAAAATTACCTATTTATTTATTTTATAATCCAGATAACATATGAATTATACATAAAAATTAAAAATAATAATAATAAATAACTCTTCCCTTTTTTCTCAGCACGAATACTTACAACCACAATACCGCAAAGAAAAATAGCTAAACAAACGAGGTACTAAGGCACACATCACAATTAGCACGATTAGCACAGAACCCTTTAAAATTAAAACTCAATCTTTCTATTAGCCGCCAAAAAATAACCTAATACGCATGTGCACTCCTTGAATCCAGAGGCCCTCGGGCTAGATCCTCGTCGCCCTCCTGGCATTATCATCTAGTAACGCTCGTGGTGCATACAAGATTTTATGTCTCACTAGAGTATGTGAAATAAGTTTTCATTTATAATAATTTTGATTACAATAATGCTTCAGCTTTGACGTTGCTAAGGATGTTGTTTAATTGTTTTGTTTATTATCAACATTTATTTATTTTTAAAACACCAACGTTTTAAATTTGTTTTAAATCGTTGGAGATGGTGGAATGGGTGAATTTGATGTGTCGGAAGATATTTTGTCGAAACGGTATAAAGAATTTATTTTGAATGTTTCTGTATACTTTGAGGAAGACAAACGTATAAATGATCTCCTTATTATTCCATTCTCGTCTGTAGAAGATGTAAGTATTATATTTTGAGGTTCGTTATTACATGACATCTCAGTTCTTTATTTCTTATGCACTTATTTGTGAATATTATTACATTTTAGAGAGCTTGTACGGCTTTGGATGTGTCACATGTGGCGGTAAATAATATCGAAAATGAATTCAAACGTGGATAAATATCGTACCCAAAAAAATTAGTGATCCGTCATCTGTCAAAAATGAATGCGAAACATTACAGTCTGGAGTTATTTCATGTGTGGTGAAAGTAAATGGCTTTTTAAAGTTTTTTTGATAAACAATTTTAAGTATTATAATTAAATTAAAATTGATTTCTGTGTTATGCTTTCAAAGCTGTTTCCTTATATTAATTGTTGTAATCAATTAATGTATTAATTGTTGTAATCAATCATTATTATTGTAATGAATTATAATTAAAAAGAAAATAAATTCATTATATACCGTTCATATTATTTTTCATTTAAAGTCCATAAACGATGATCGGATTATAATGAGGGCATAATGAAATATTATGCCCTCCCATTAAGCCCCGGTTGTTATAGATATGTTTATATGCACCGTATCCTAGCAATAAACAGTTCATAATACTTTAGTGAGCCATAAAATATTTTTAAATACAAATACATATATTCATGTCTCACATATATTTGCAAAATCTGTGGGATATTTTAAAATAAATTATGTACAATAAACAATACATACATTTTCTTTATATTCAATATCCTGAAATTTTCTTTTTCTACTTTCCTTTTCTTTTTCTTTATATTCGTCATTTTTTCACAAATTCCTTCTATATTCTTTTTTACGTATATTCTTTTGCGTTGTTGACTTTTTTAATTTTTATAATCTTTGATGTACAAATATTTTTGACAGTGGCATACAAATATTTTTGACAGTGACATTTGTGTGTCAATTACAAACAATTGAATTTCTTGCCTAGAAGTAGTTTGATCTGAGAATTTTTACATCAAATTATTTTATATGCATTTCTTTATCTCTAAATCTATAGAAGATATAATAATGAATTTATATTTATCGAATAACGTTCTTTAATATAAGTATTTACATAAAATTCGATAAATAATATTTAAATGATTTTTTTTCTTGTAACTACTACTTCCGGTTGTCCAATTGTTACCAAAACTTAATCAACTCTTCCCATTATTGTTAGATTGAGGAATTCGTAGTTAAAAATGTCTTAAGGCTTATAGTATTTGAGAAATCGTGAATCCAACATCCACACACATACCGACATCATCGTGCGTGCGTGCGTGCGTGCGTGTGTGTGTGACAAAATTTTCGTCTGCGATAACTCTAATACTACAGTTATATTTTTTATATACTTCTTCGTTACATCCATATGAAGAGCTGATTAGATTTTGGTTACAATTGGTCAACCGGAAGTACCTACCATCATTTGAAGATTTTAACAGTTTTTCTTGAAAAAACTATGTTAAATATATTTTTTTCGATTTTGATGTTATTATAAATATTAAAGAATATTTTATTCTTTATACGATTTCACTGCATTTTATACTTAATATTAAATGGATATAGAGTTAAAAAATTATAAAGAAATTAAATTTCATAAAGTAGCCATAGCTATGGAAACAGCTACTATATTAAGAAAATTCTGATTGAAAGATGTCAGTGTCAAGTGAAATTGACATAGTGTGTTTGTCTTATAATTTTAGTGGAAATATACAATCTTTTGCTTTCTGTATGGAATTTGCATAAAATACGTACAACTGCTTTAAGGTATTGTACAAGAAATAATAATAATAAATCTTTTATTTCTGCAGATACATTACACTGTATATAGAAAACGTCACAAAATAATAATTTTCTGTATGAAATTTGCATAAAATACATGCAAATGCCGGAAGGTAATGTACAAGAAATAGAATATTTAAATTAGCAAGAAACTTTCCGTATGAAATTTGTACAAAATACATAGAACTGACGGAAGGTAATGTGCTGGCCACATCAGATTTTTTTAATTGCGACTGACATAAAAGGTGAATGTGCTTACACATATTCCACTTCACTAATGAATCTGGGCATGAACATATTAAGCATGAATGTATGTGTTACATTTCACACGTCTAAGTTCACACGTACAGCTGTGAATAATCCTTTCAATTTGATAAAGTTCTGGTCCTACTGCAGAAGATAAAATCCAATCTTTTAAAATTTAGTACTTAAAAGTCATATAAGAATTCTTGCAACAGCCTTATTTTGAAAAAAATAGCAAAGTACGGAAATCGGATCCCCAACAGATCTTAGCAAAATAGATTGGATAATTTACTGATTACAACAATGACAAGTATTGATATTATAATAATTAAAACATAAATTATAATAAAAATTAATATAATACGCAAATTTTCTATGGATCTTAATAAAAACTTACTCCGATATAATAAATATGTATATATTAGAGTACCTTTAAGTCAATCGCGAATTTATGAGCAAAATATGCATAGTCCACACACAACATTGAGACGATTTTCCGCTAAAAATTTTAATTACATTATTATCGGTATGAAAATACAAAATATATAGCAATTTTTATTCCGTTTTTGCGATTACCAGGCGTCACTACACGGGCAGTCATTGCTGGCGTGAAATAATTTTGGCGCCGTTCGGGATCGAACCTAAGTCTATATATATATATATATATATATATATATATATATATATATATATATATATATATATATATATATATATATATATATATATATATATATATATATATATATATATATATATAACTTAGAACAATAAAGACTTAACGGCTAGTGCATTATATTTATTTATTTTTAAATTTTACATCCTTAAAATCTTGTAAGAAATGTATTCTCTTTAATTACGTTGCGTTTGAAATATCTCTCACAGCAATGACATTTTGTATGTGACATACAGATTCTGCCATTTTTGTGGTTGTTTGTGGTAAAGTATGATAATAAAAGCGCTAGGCATCGTTCTTAAATTTTGATCCTAAACAATGGACCTTTTCAATTTAACGGTTATCTCTTTCTATATCTACAAATAGTAAGAAAATGGCACGAACAACTGCCAGTTGGGCTGTCAAATGAAACGTCAAAAATATTGCAATCATTAAAATACCTGCATTCTCAGTGAAAATTTGCATCGTTAGACAATTTAACTTCAATAAAAGCTTTTGTAACTTATTTCGATAAGATTTTTTAAAAGTTATCTGAGATATTCTCACATTTTAGGTCTAATTTTTTTTTAGAAACAAACGCAATAGGTCTCACTTGTTCTTACTATGCGCAGATCCCCATTGCGCATATCTTCCATCTCTTTAAATTGAAAAGGTCCATTGTATCCTTAGGATACTTAGCGCTATGTACAGACGCTGAATACACCAAATTTAGGAGTGTACTTAAAAAGTTTACGGAAGCGAAGTTAAATTTAATTACGCATGCTGAATACGGGCCAATATCTTTCTTTTTCTTCAATAATGGGTTTGTCTTTAATTTGTTCCATGTTTTTATGTCTATTTCTTAATTCGCTTAATTTTGTTGAAACTTTACCTAAAAACTAATACATTAAAAAAATACTATTTTAAAATAGTATTTACTTTTATACCTTTACGTTTATGTAAAATGACGAGTCTATCATTAAGCTTATCTCTCACTAGCTTCATAATTGCATTTATTGCTTTATCAAGTCGTTTTACTACGGAAACGTAGAAAGGCCAATGGTGAAAATATTATTTAAAACTGATACTACCACATTTTTAACTAGTATTACCACTTTTTTATAAAAAAAATTATTTTTTCACTGTACCTAGCGTCCCGACAAATGGACCGCAGTCTGACCCCGAGTTAAATAAATATGACAATAACGTAATCTAATGCACAAAACTCGGCTCGTTTTCCAAACGCGACTTTTGAGTGTTAGGTTGTTATATTTATATGAGATTAAAGTCGGGACCAGACTGCGATCCCTTTGTCGCAACATTAGATAGGTACATGAAAAAATGATATTACTCAGTACTTTTTTTGTAGAAAAAAAGGTGCCGGGACTAAAAAAAAGGTGCCGGAACGCACGATTTTTAAAATTTTTATTGAGAAAATAGGACAGTATATAATACATGTAATGTGTGAATATATCGTGTTAGCGCAATTTATAATTCCAAAATTTCAGAAAAATATCAAAATAAATTAAATACTAAATAATTTTCAAAGAACATTGAAAAACCGTCGAGAATAGGTGCCGGAACGCCGTTTCGGCGCGTTACATTACAAAAAATTCCTGATATTACTACTTTTTACTTTCCGTCACCTTTACGTAAGGAATAAGGTATTGTCTTTGGTCAAAAATTCTATGATGAGTTTTTAATCAATAAGCACGTTTTGGTTTTAGGATCCCTAGAATACGATTTTACTATATTTACGATGTCTGTATGTGTGTGTATATGTGTATGTATGTATGTATGTGTAACAAAATTTTCGTCTGTGATAACTCTAATACTACAATTTCAAAAATTATAATTCTTTCATATTCTTCTTCGTTACATTCATATGAAGAGCTAATTAGATTTTGGTTACAACTGGTCAACCGGAAGTACTCTAATTCGAAGATTGTAACAGTTTTTCTTGAAAAAACTATGTTAAATATCATTTATTCACATTTAATGTTATTATAAATATTAAAGAATATTTTATTCTCTGCACGATTCGACTGCATTTTATACTTCAAATTAAATGCATATATAGCTAGAACATATTAAAGAAATTAAATTTCATAAAGAAGCTACTATATTAAGAAAATTCTGATTGAAAGATGTCAGTGTAAAGTGCAATTGCAATAGTATGTTTGTGTAATCATTTTTCTGGAAATATAGTTTTTTTTTGCTAGAAACTTTCTGTTTGTAATTCGTACAAAATACACACAACTGCCGGAAGATAATGTACAAGAAATAAAATCTTTTGCAAGGAACTTTCTGTATGAAATTTGTAGTGATCAAGAATGACTGAAGCATGCCGCTCCATACAATTTTGACATTTGCCGTTTACTTAATCTTAATATGACGACATTACTATTTCCATGAGCGTAAGTTTCGAATTTTGATAGCTGTCATAACAATATACTGCCAAAAACCGTCTTGTTACGTTCAGCTGAACGAAAATATGCGGCACGAAGAATTTTATCACACTCTTCGTTAAAATCCATAATGAAAACAAATATCAAATGAATGAACGTACGGCAATGATATTAGTCAAATGTCATGCAGCTGTCATCATCTGTCATATGTGGAATAGTTTTGGTGGTGAACTATGAAAAATTGAAAAATATATTTGACATTATTGTGGAACAAAAATTGTCACGTGACCTTCAGCCATTTTTGATCACTACATAGCATAGAACGGACCTGGGCCTGCGCACTCAGTGGGTAATTACTGCCTTTTGATTTAGTTATCTGTGCACTCACTTTGGAGCTAGTATCGACAAAATTTGAATTAAATTTCCTCCGCCATTTCTTAAAAATTTGAAGGTGCGAATCATGCGAATTTTGCAAATGTCAAACGAAAAGTGGGATATTGGAAATTAATACTTTAGTGTCATTCACTGTGTTAACATTGTTTCAATGTGTTTTACGTTCTTCTTCAGTATTATAGTTTGTGACAAACTGGATCGAGTTATTAATAGACATCCAGTTTTTAATAGTTGGTTAGAACGCATTTCTTTGAAGAAATTGAAAATATGGACCCGAAGGATGTTTATAAGTCATACTGTGTGATAAGTATTTCTCCATAGAAAGCAAAATACCAGTGACTAAGAAATTAAAAGTGTACTCAGTCTGTTTTTAACAGGTGCGTTATTTTTCTTTCATGTGAATTTCTTTATTATTAGTTTCATATTTATGTTTAAGGTTGTCCATATTAGCATTGCTTTCTTTTTGCTAGTACTAATGAAGAACGTATTAATGCAGCGACTGCAGGTAAATTAATAATACAAAGTTTAATTTTTCTCAGGAAGCTTAATCTTTTAATTAGTTATAGAAATGTCGACACAAAATGTTTATATTGCCAGCAGCGAACTCAGTAAAATTGATATGAGGAAAACTCTAAAGGTATTATTTATGTTTAATATAAATGTATTTTTGCATTATTATGTGTGATATGTAATTTTCATTGTTGTAATCAAATTTTCTTTATTGTAATTAAGCATTTTCTTTGTTGCAACAAGTCATTGCATAACAAATTTAAGTGAAAATTCAAGTTTAACAATATGTTTTTTATGTGAAATAGTTTTAAATATTTGATCGAAATAATTAAGAATTATCTTACAATATTGCAGATTTAAATACCTCTCCAGAGTTTGCGTTTCTCAGTAGAGACTAATTCATCATTTGAGTTTTTCGACATTATGCTTCATCACCGGAGTAAATGAGGAAACAGAACAAGAAGAAATAGATGTGCGCCCACCTCTAATTTACTGGCAACATCTTCCTCATTTATAGAAAATGAAACTTGTAAATACGTTGCAGGATTCATTGCAAAAAAAAAAAATTGAAACCAAAATGTAAAAACTGCAAAGAAGAGGTTTTAGATATGACTAGTACCAGTAATTTAATTGTTTTAATGTTTTATGAATTTATAAAAGCTATGGCATAATGGGGTCTCGTGGCCGCGTGCCTGAGTGTCAGGTCGCGAATCTGGGGAACCGGGTTCGATCCCGACCGACACCAAATATTTCCAATTTTAAATGGCACAAAATTGACCCCTGTGGTGCACTCTCCACGCCAGCAATGAGTGCCCGTGAGGTGACGCCTGGTAAGCGCCCGCACCGTGCAAATATATCATCTTTACCGATATCTGTGTACAAAGCAGATTGGCACACCCAGCAATGGGTAATAAGCCGTGATGATATATTTATTTATTTTATTTATGGCATATTTTCTATTATATTATTCATAAAGTTTGTCATAAACAAAATATTTCAGTAATATTAATTAAGATTTTGTACAAATTATATAACAAATCCTTTTAATAAGTGTGCGGTACATGATTTATATACTTCTATTTTATACAGTATACTGTATACAATTAAATTTTTAATATTTGTTTCTATAAAAGATATTAATAAAATATTAACTGGGCGATTAAGATTGAAAACATCACGAGACATAATTAAAATATTAAAAAGGCAATTTGTATATAAAAAGCATATATGTAACTCATAAACATAATACAATTTTCGATTTCAATTTCATATAAGTATTTGTTTTTTTAAAAAATATTTCTAAATAATGATGTTATTTGTTTATAAAGTATGTATAAATTATTGACTATTTGCATATACTTTAGTGAATTTGTAGTTATATACGCAAATGTCCATTATTCATACATACTTTATAAATATATAGCAGTATTTAATGCAAACAAAAATTTCAAATATCCCGCCTTCAAAATTTTAGTTCCTTGTGCAATCACCGAGCTTTTACATCGCTGAGTTTGTAAAGTCCTATGACAACGATAGAGTTCCCAATCTATATTCGCAAATAAAATTAAGCCGTAACCATCTAGTGGCAAAATAAGAACTATTTGTTGTCGTAGTTCACTGAAAACGCTATTTGGGCTAGTGCTATTTTATTTGGTTGTTGTTTGTGAAGAGTAAGCTTTTGTTTTATTATTTCTATTTTACGTGCTCATTCACTACTAAAATACATAGGTATTGACTAAAATCAGACTTTTTGAAGATTACTTTCCAGTTTAAATCTGTTTCATCCTTAACCTGTTTTACACTTTCCTATTTAAAGACTGTTAGTTTCCTGATTTTTTCTTCATTTACTCAGTTTTCTACTTAAAATTCCTTGAAGAATTATTGGAATTTAAAAATTTAAATAATTCTCTTTATAAGAGGTGAAGATTATTTCCTAAGAACATTGTCATATTTATCTGCAAATAAACAAATTTTGAAACGTCCATGCACAAAATTGAAATAATAACATTGAAACTTAATCTTCAAACTTATCAGTAAGTAAAATAAAACCTGCCTAAATATTTTAATAATAGAATAAAACACTCTTGAAAACTGCGTTTATAACATGTAAACGAGCACGTTTGAAAATAATAGCATAGAAAAGAGAGTATATATTGGGTCATAGAACGCTCACTCTCAATACAATGTGCAAACCCTTGCATCCAGCGCTACAACGGTTGTCCCTGAACTAAATGATCAAATACCGTGGAATTTAATAGAAGAAAATCATTTAAATAAAAGTTGTAGTATGAACTTATTGAAGAATATCTTTTAACCAGTGGTTCTAGAACTATATCATAAAGCTTTTTTTAATGATATTTTTTTAAATTTCAATTGCATTTTTCTCAACATTTTTGTAATATAAGGATATAAAATGACAAATGGTTGAATTCAGAAAAAAAATACTCTATCGAATGAGCCAAAAAATATATGCCATGATATTTAAAAAAATATACAACTTTATGTTATAGTTTGAGAACCACCGGTTATTTTTTTTTAATAATGAATGTCCCCCTTCTTTTACTAGAACTTTTATTTGAATGATTTTCTTCTTTTTTTAATAATAAAGAAAATAATCGGGGTATCCCTTACCCGAGAAATATTCTATATATGTATAGTCAAAATCTAATATGTTGTTTCAAATTACATAAATTATATTATTTAATTGAGATTACCTGTTTTTGAAAAACAAACTTTATTAATAGGAGGTGGTTACAAAGTGTTGTAGAATAACATACAGTATGACATCTATACACAGAATGAATCATACATTGAATAGGAGCGTTATATAAATATGCAGACTTAGCGTCTAGCATAGAGTACATGAGAACAAAGGAATAACTATTATTCATCACCTTGATTAGGGGCGAATCTCTCACATTAACTCGTCCCCCATTAAAGGTGGGCATCCCCTGGAAGATTGAGCGTTGCTACAGGAATGTTACAATTTCCTTGTTTCTTAACCAAATTATATTTTAATTTCTTTTTGAACAAAATTATAATTATAAAAATAACAATGGGCTACTTGCGTGCCAATTTTTTATTTAATACTTTTGAAGATACGACAAAAACTTGTTACCCATAATTTTTTCTTTTGACAAAATTTACATTAATTCGTTAAAAAAATAAAATAATGAAATTTAAATTACCGCAATATATGACGTAAATTACGCCGCACCAATGAATGGCCGTAAAGCCATAGCACAGATTACTTATACTACCGTAACGTATTGTATTTTACTCAGTTAATATTTATTGCTTGTTTTTGAAATATTAATGTTGATTACAAAATATGGATGTCAGTTAAAATATAATTATTATAATAGTATAACTGCAGGTGATATTCAATTTTCATAGTTTATCAGCTTCACATCCCTTGATAAAATGTAACTTTCAATTATAAGGCAATTTGACCTTGAATGAAAAAAAATTTGCCTGCGGCGCTTTTTTTCGGTTACATTTGCATGACCTATTACGACCCCCCCGCTGATGCCCACTCGTTTTTTGATTGTGCCCACCCTACATTTAAATCCTGGTACCGCCACTGCATTTAGCACCACAGTCGCTATTGCTACAATATACGAGTATACTACGCTGTTACATAACATTTAGTTCCAACGCATCTAGTTTTTCGATTTATTTGGATTCTGCTTCATTTTCTATGCTGTTGTTAGGAATAAGAGTTTATTATTTAGCTTCGCTATCCCACACTACGTTTTGGGCCTTTGTATAATTATCCTATCTCTCTTAAGAGCTACTGTTTTGTGTAAGACCTGTAAACCGCTCGTGCAAGGTGTAGGTTGTCTACCCTCTTCCACTCCTCCTCGCACTTACTTTCTGTTCGCGTTGTCACACTGTCAACCATCAAAAAGGCATTCTTCATACGCTATATTTTCGCACACGCTTTCTCTTTTAGCATTCACCGCCGCACCGCTACGCAACTCTTCAAATCTACTGACACATCAATGAACCAGCGCACATTTCACAGTCACAGTTCCAGTGTTCCAGACATCAATTTACCATCTAAAGCAGGCGCATCAGAAGTTATCACGAACATCTATTGGGGATCAGGACTCACACATCATTGGTTCTTCGAGTTATTTTTTGAGTCGAACTCAGTAGGCCCCAGGTTCGTTTTTGCACTGTGTCTGAACACACATGCAATTTACATATTTGGTTTTATCCTACATGATACCTTTAATTTGTTTTTTTTTTACATTCTTAATGATTTCATCCAATAATAGTTTATCTGAAAAGAATTTATAATATTATGCTATTTATTCGACCAAGTATTTTCATATGTTTATTTAGATTACTTTTATTACAGAACATGATGTTACAAACAGTACCTAAATTTAAAATCTTTACTTAAGTGTGTTGTTTCATGTCCGGGTAAGTTTGATTTCAGGAAAAAACATTTCTTACATTCTTTACATTAAAAATCTTTTTCTCTAGTATGTAGTTTCATATGTGTGACTAAGGTTGATTTTTGTAAAAACCATTTTTTACATTCTTCACACTGAAAATCTTTTACCCCAGTGTGTTGTTTCATATGTCTGACTAAGGTTGAATGAAGTACAAAGCATTTCTTACATTCTTTACATTCAAAATCTTTAACCCCAGTGTGTCGCTTCATATGTGTGACAAAGGTTGATTTTTGTATAAAGCATCTGTTACATTCTTTACATTCAAAATCTTTTACTTCCGAGTGTGTTTTCATATGCCTGACTAAGTCTGAATTACGTAAAAAGCACTTCTTACATTCTTCACATTGAAAATCCTTTACTCCAGTATGTTGCTTCATATGTGAAGTTAAATGTGAATTTTGTAAAAAACATTTTTTACACTCATTACACTGAAAATTTGTGTCCCCAATATGAATTTTCATGTGATATTTTTTTAAGTACCTTAACTCTTTAAAACCCTTTTTACAAATTAAACAAGTATACATTTTACGGCCTGGACTATCAGTAACTAAAATATTTTCATCGGAGTTCATTTTAATATAAACAGAAACATCAGTAGCGTCAACAGAATTCTGAGCACTTTCGCCGTCCATGTGAACGCTGCTGTCTTCATGTAGATGAGTGTCTGTTTGCAGTGGACTCTCTTCCTTGGTTATATCTTGTATATCACCAACTTCACAGGCGTTGAGATCTTTTTGCAGCCGGTTTTCTTTAAGGTAAAACTCGTGCTACAATATGAACCAAAAATAAGTCTAGATTAAATTCAAAAAAATTTCATAATTTGTAGCAAATATTAATAATATATAATTAAACATATAAATGCATAATGTTTTTTCTTCAGGCTTTATAAATCACTTTTTTATGGTACTGTACATTCTATAGGTATTAACCGGCGTGTCGACCTGATAACGTCGCAACAATATTTGGCAAGGATATTTAAATTCCTGCCGTGCTGGTAGTCTGTAGAACGATAGGTATGCGAGATTAGCAATTTAAAACTGCAAATTCTAATAATTGTTCCAGAAAAAACAATCTGATGATAATATTTTCGAGGGTATGACATTTGAACAAGCCTACGTTCCCAAATCATAACCCGTCAGCCCTTTCCACTCTAGATTAGTAAAATGTTTCGCAGTTTCTTAAGCTATCTCTTAAACAAAATGGCAAAAAATATTTTTCCTACAACCGTGCGTGAAAAGTACTTTTCACGCACTCATTACAGTGTGTAAAGTGTCACTTTTCAAGCACTAGTGCGTGAAAAGTACTTTTCACGCACTAGTGCTTGAAAAGTAAATAGGCGTTGCTAGGCAACATTAAAATTTGGTTAATTTACCTGTCAAGTATATAATTAGGTAGTAAATAATAATGAAAGTAATAAAATTTATTGGGAAATATAAATATACATATAAATGAAACAAATCTAATATTTTTTTAACAGATTGAGTGCTAATCTAATTTTTAAGAACATTAACATTTTTTTGACATGTATTCTAACCTAACCTAATTTATAATATTAATATTAAATGTACAATTTGTACATTATAAAAGACTAATCATCGTCTGTCTAAGATTCTTCCAAGTGTTTAAGTTACATTTTGTACAGTGTTATGAGAAAAAGCACTAACAGTATTTGAAGCTGCTGAATGGCTGTACACTCAGTATTATGAGAAACATCAATACTATTTCGGTTGTAGGAAAAATGTTGTATGCAACACGTGTGTAAAATAGTATTTTTTGTCTCATGCGTAAAACATCGCACTCGACCAAAAAAGTACTACTTTCCACACTTGTTACATAAATAACTATTATTTTATCACTTGTGTATTTCACAGTTTTGAAGCTACAGTAAGATGTATGACATTTACTATTGCTTGATATAGGAAATATGTATAAAAAGTGCTATCTTTGATTGCATTTATATAAAGTTTGGGATGGTCAATCGAGTATTACCAGTCAGAAAATATTTCGTCCTGTACAGGGTGTCTCATTTTCGATGTTTTTTAAGGTATTTCAGGTAATATTAATGATAGGGCGAAACCATTTGCACATTCTAGAGTCAACTTTTCCAGAAATGTTTAATAGTCACCACAGGAATTTTCGATCTTCTTTTGTTTCTGAGCTACAGGCAAAAACCCGTTTTTCGCTCATTTTGAAAATATCTCATATCTTATTTATTATAATAGTTACAGAAAAAATGTTTTTACAAAAATTTTACCGTTTTTTAAATAGAATAAAATGGCGTAATTAGATTTTTTGAAAACTTAATAATTCTCGAGATATAACACAAACTTATGATTTTTTAAATGGGAACCTATATTGAAAATAGTCTCGTCTTTTTGCTTAATTTATAAGCTTTTCAATGGTATATAACAAGTCTACATTATTTGTTTTAAACATTAATAAAAGACGAATTATTTATTTAATGGGGTGAAAATATTGGAAATTATTAAGAATCAAATGAAAAAATCTATTCCAGATCACAGTAATTTAACTAACCCGAAAATAATTGGTTAAGAATAATTTTGAGAATAAAATTAATAGATACTGAATCAAAATAAACAAATGATGATATTTCCAATACTTTCACCTCAATAAATTAATAATTCATCTTTTATTAATGTTTAAAACAAAAGAATGAAGACTTGTTATATATCATTGAAAAGCTTATAAAATATGCAAAAAGACGAGACTATTTTCAACATAGGTTCCCATTTAAAAAATCATAAGTTTGTGTTATATCACGAGTATTATTAAGTTTTCAAAAAATCTAATTACGCTGTTTTATTCTATTTAAAAAACGGTAAAATTTTTATAAAAACATTTTTTCTCTAACTATAATAATAAATAAGATATGATATATTTTCAAAATGAGCGAAAAACGAGTTTTTGCCTGTAGCTCAGAAACAAAAGAAGATCGAAAATTCCTGTGGTGACTATTATACGTTTCTCGAAAAGTTGACCACCCTACAATGTGCAAACGGTTTCGCTCTATCGTTAATATTATCCGAGATACCTTAAAAAAACATCGAAAATGAGACTCCTGTACATACATTTAAAAAAATTCAAGATTCCTATGGAACGTAATTTGCACGAAAACTACCTTCATGGAAATTTCATCTGCGAAGAAGTCCTTCACTGTTGCAGTATCACTTTCGTCGAACACTTCCTCTTTTATATAAACTTCATGTAATTTATGAATATTTGTTTCAGATGTCGAACACTTCTCCTCTAGGTCCGTGTTGTCCTGTGCTTCCTTTATCCTTGCTTCCAGACGTAGACTATTCTGCACACAAGTTTGCTTAAATGTATTAAAGAATTGAAGGTTCTTTTCGCAAAAGGAGCAGATGTGAAGCGGAAGCCTCAACTTGATGATTGTCTGAAACAAAAATTGTCTTTATTAAAGGAGAATTTGTAGTTAGTACTTTATGGAATCATAAATATGAATATATTATAACATATTTGATTTTTCGCAGAATATTTGTTAACTGTTACGATCGTTTCGCCGTTTCAAACATCATCGGGTAACTGAATAAATTTTACAAATCTTGATATTTATATATTAGGGGTGAATTAAAAACTTATAACTGGTCAATTGGTCACTGATTATATTTTTATTTGAATTGACCTTTTTTTAATCTCTAGGTTTTTACATACCTATACCTTGTCTGATTTCTCTTCACTATTAGTTAATAAATTTCTAAGATTGTTTTTTTAACCTACTGGTTCTTATATCGAATTTCTTTTAATTTTGAGCAATTTCTTCTGAAGTTCTTGGAAAGTAATGTAAATAATTAGGAGTGAACTCTTTGAATGTACAATTAATTTGGTTTAATAACAAAGTTTTTGTATTTTTTTATCAGCCTATCAACTAAATTTATATCAAAAGCATTATTTGCAGCTATGGATTTTATATTACTTAATGGGATACTTGCATGATATTAAGATTTTTTTTTGAAAAATATATCTAAAATGAAAGACCTTTTTTCGTTTTTTTTCAAAACTTTGCCAGTTATGGCATTTTCATTTTATGACGTCACAATCACGGATGACACACGTCCTAGTTCTATAGTTCCCGACTACAGAGACGGAGGTAGTGAACGTTGTCTGATCCTCGATCACGTGATCTTCCCAGCTGGCAGCGCAGGCGGTTCATTTGACGTTTGTTACTTGTGATATTATTACACGTATTTTGAAACTTTCTTATACTCGAAAGATGGCACAAGGCTTAGAAAAGGCTGAGTCTAGGAATCTGCCTGTGGTAAATTCCCAAGAAATAAAACATACAACAAAATTTAATAATTGTGAACGCAGGTTATTACATAGTGCCAACAAAAAATGTCGCGTAACAAAATTACCTATATCACATTTCTATTTTATGATTTAAAATATAACTTAATAAGAAAAATGAAAAAAAAAGAAATATAATTAGCAGTATAATAGTAATGAAAAAATAATGTAAATGTATTATTAAAATAAACTGTAGTAGTTACTTTAGAAATTTGGCTGGTATAGGCAACTTTCCCTTCACCTCTCTCATTCAAATGTTAGAGAATATGTCGTCATCAAGAGAAGGGGAGAGATTTGAATTCATTTGATTGTTTTGGAATAACGGCATGTGAGTATTTGAGTTTTCTGAAAATTTTGAAAGAAACCTCATTATTATTAGTCACTGTGGTATCTAGGAAATTAAGAGAATTATTTTGTTCGGTTTCTACGATAAATTTTATATACCACATACGTTGGGACAACCATACGTTCTGGATGAGCGAACAACGCAGATCAATACAAAACAACACGACAAACAAATGTGTTCTGGCTGACATTCCAATATACTAAAACACACATTCAATTTGGATAATTTCAAGATTTTGGAAGAACATATAATTAGGTACTCCAAACATATATTTCTTGAAATGCTACATATCAGGGATGTTTGCAACAATATTAATGCAAAAATTGATATACAAGGAAGCGTATATTTTCGTGTATCTATTGGAAAAGTTCAAAAGGAAAAAGCATATTTCAGGCCAAATTAAGATTCAATTAAATGATTTTGCATTTTTTTTAATTCTAACAACAATGCTACACAATCATTGGTATACAAACCACCAATAGGAGTCTGTATCGATGTCACCAAAGAATATTTCCGCAAGATATTTCCGGCTATTTTCCGATTTATTCTGTTGTTGATCTTGAAAGCAAATGGATATGGACGAGTATGTGCTCTTTATGAATTTTTGTACGAAAAGTAAAAACTTGATGTCTAGTACGAACGTATATTATAATCATATGTATTGAAGGCAATCAAATTCAATAAAATACATTTTTACATTAAACAAATAGGTAAACAAGCTTTGTAAACAAATATTAAACAAACAAATAAAATTAAAAGGCGCTCGCTAACAGAAATGGCATTACTGGCCTGCCAACATAAATTAAATATATCTTTATTTATCTATGCATAGCATATAACCTCCAAATGTTGTTAGAAAACAGTGAATTTTCATCTGAGAAGTTACAAATTTTTGCAATATTTTTGACTAGTCACATTTAAAAAAAATCTTAATAGAATTATAAAATTATCTCAATAGAAAAAAAATTGTATAGAAAACATATATCATAAGGCCTATTATCGCACTCGTTCTTTATAAAACTCGCTGCGAAGCGTATCAGTGTACTTAGCAGCGGATTCGCAGCAGCGGATTCGAAAAAAAAAATAGTGTTGGACAACCCGGACGTTCGCTGCCGCTCGTTGACGATCGCTGCCGTTCGTTTAGGATTATTTCTATAAAATCGAAGAAAAAATCATAAATACCTATTTTATCTAATTCAGTAAACAAAATAAGTCATTTGGTATATCAATTTAGGGGCACAGGGTACATAATAACAATATCAGTTTAAAAATATATACTTTAACAAATATTACTACCTCATAGTTATCCAGACAAGGATACAGGCAGAATGAATCATTTGCTAAATGGGTCTCTGTATCCTAGAAACAAAATAGAGTACATATATTTATGCAATATTTCAAAGGACAAAGTACTGTGAAAATAAAATACAAAATGTGGTATGCAAGTGATACTGTTCTTATATAATATATATAACAGTCATTTCACCACATAATACTACTTCTGATATTTTCATAATTTCAGGACAAGAAAACAGTACCCTAGCAATTATAATAAATTAATAATAGTTGAAAATTTCAGGGGATGCGATACTATAAAACAATAAAATAGAAAATGTGGTATGCAAGTGCTAATGGTTTTATAAAATATTGACAGTCATTTCACCCCCTAGTATTACTTCTGATACTTTCATAATTTCAGGGGAAGTAAACACAACTCTAAGAATTAAAATAAAATTAAAACATATGAAAATTTCAGGGGATGCGGCACTGTAAAACAATAAAATTTAAAATGTGGTATGCAAGTGCTACTGGTTTTATTTAATATTAACAGTCATTTCACCCCCTAATATTACTTCTGATATTTTCATAATTTCAGAGGAAGTAAACACTACCCTAGCAATTATAATAAATTAATAATATTTAAAAATTTCAGGGGATGCGATACTGTAAAACAATAAAATTTAAAATGTCATGCCAGTGCTACTGGTTTTATATAATATTAACAGTTACTTCACCCCCTAATATTACTTCTGATATTTTCATAATGTCAGGGGAAGTAAACACATCCCTAGCAATTATAATAAATTAATAATATTTGAAAATTTCAGGGGATGCGATACTGCAAAACAATAAAATTTAAAATATCATGCAAGTGCTACTGGCTTTATATAATATTGACAGAGATTTCACCCCCTAATATTACTTCTGATATTTTCATAATTTCAGGGGAAGTAAACACATCCCTAGCAATTATAAAAAATTAATAATAGTTGAAAATTTCAACGGATGCGATACTATACAACAATAAAATTTAAAATGTCATGCAAGTGCTACTGGTTTTATATAATATTGACAGAGATTTCACCCCCTAATATTACTTCTGATATTTTCATAATTTCAGGGGAAATAAACACATCGCTAGCAATTATAATAAATTAATAATATTTGAAAATTTCAGGGGATGCGATACTGCAAGACAATAAAATTTAAAATATCATGCAAGTGCTACTGGTTTTGTATAATATTGACAGAGATTTCACCCACTAATATTACTTCTGATATTTTCATAATTTCAGGGGAAGTAAATACATCCCTAGCAATTATAATAACATAATAATATTTGAAATTTTCAGGGGATGCGATACTGTAAAGCAATAAATTTTAAAATGTCATGCCAGTGCTACCGGTTTTATGTAAAAGCAAGGCCTTATTCTTGGAAAAATACCTTCAAATTCTCACCTGATCCCTCAAGTTCAACAGTTAATTATATAAAACCAGTAGCACTGGCATGACATTTTAAATTTTATTGTTTTACAGTATCGCATCCCCTGAAAATTTCAAATATTATTATGTTATTATAATTGCTAGGGATGTATTTACTTCCCCTGAAATTATGAAAATATCAAAAGTAATATTAGGGGGTGAAATCTCTGTGAATATTATATAAAGCCAGTAGCACTTGCATGATATTTTAAATTTTATTGTTTTACAGTATCGCATACCCTGCAATTTTTAAATATTATTAATTTATTATAATTGCTAGGGTAGTGTTTACTTCCTCTGAAATTATGAAAATATCAGAAGTAATATTAGGGGGTGAAATGACTGTTAATACTAAATAAAACCAGTAGCACTTGCATACCACATTTTAAATTTTATTGTTTTACAGTGCCGCATCCCCTGAAATTTTCATATGTTTTAATTTTATTTTAATTCTTAGAGTTGTGTTTACCTCCCCTGAAATTTCATGAAAGTATCAGAAGTAATACTAGGGGGTGAAATGACTGTCAATATTTTATAAAACCATTAGCACTTGCACACCACATTTTCTATTTTATTGTTTTATAGTATCGCATCCCCTGAAATTTTCCACTATTATTAATTTATTATAATTGCTAGGGTAGTGTTTTCTTGCCCTGAAATTATGAAAATATCAGAAGTAGTATTATGTGGTGAAATGACTGTTATATATATTATATAAGAACAGTATCACTTGCATACCACATTTTGTATTTTATTTTCACAGTACTTTGTTCTTTGAAATATTGCATAAATATATGTACTCTATTTTGTTTCTAGGATACAGAGACCCATTTAGCAAATGATTCATTCTGCCTGTATCCTTGTCTGGATAACTATGAGGTAGTAATATTTGTTAAAGTATATATTTTTAAACTGATATTGTTATTATGTACCCTGTGCCCCTGAATTGATATACCAAATGACTTATTTTGTTTACTGAATTAGATAAAATAGGTATTTATGATTTTTTCTTCGATTTTATAGAAATAATCCTAAACGAACGGCAGCGATCGTCAACGAGCGGCAGCGAACGTCCGGGTTGTCCAACACTATTTTTCTTTCGAATCCGCTGCTGCGAATCCGCTGCTAAGTTCACTCTGATGCGAAGCGTCTCATTTTCCATACATGTAAACAAAAAAACATTTTGAAATGTTTACGAAGAACGAATTAATTGATATGATTCTAATAATGTTTTTTTTTTGTTTACAAAATAAGTTAAATTAAGTAACAAACAAATGTATACTTTTTTGACATTAATTTAATTGTTTTACATTGTTTTTGTTTATTTTCACATAGCCACCTATAATATTTGTTTAAAAATTATTTCTAAAATTTCTAAATTATCTCATTTTTCTCGAAATTTTTCAAATACATTAATAAAAAATAATACATCGTTGAAAAGAGAAAAAAATGGCGGTTTCTATTTTATTAAAATAATTATAGGTTGCCATTTGAAAAATAAAAGTTGGTAGTCGTATCTTGTAAACCTGACTTTATAAAAAATATCTACATCTGCCGTCAAATAGTATATGTAAAATAATAAAACTTTTATATGAGCCATTTTTTCTATTACTTATAATAAAAAGAGTTAAAGGGAGGGGGGCGTCTTCCCAGACTCACCCCGTATATATATATATATATATATATATATATATATATATATATATATATATATATATATATATATATATGAGACGCGCGGTAACCACCGTATTAATAGTATTGAAGTTTTATTTAAGTGTTGTAATGGCCAAAAATCAACAGTCCCTGCTCGGGCGCCATTTTGTAATGGCCAAAGTTGCCTGTCAACTTGACGTTCTCTGTAGTTCTCGTTGCTTTCAAAACGGGTTTCTCGGGCGCCAATCGATCGGTCGATAACACAGCACAGGAGAGGTGGTAAATCCAATAAAGGACTCTCTTATAACGTCGCTGAAGAGTTTCTTGATCGCCAAAAAGGGCTCGGGTAGCTAAGTGGAGACAAAGTTCGGTTTATGACAATGAAATCATATGTAATGATTTTAATATTTTATTAAAATATATTAAGAACGATAATAATAACAAAACAAATGAAAGTAGCAATCGCTAGCATACAATCGGCTAATACAAATGAACCAGCGATACGAACGGACAATAATGGCACACACCAAAGTGAAACAAAAAAAAAACGGTAACAGTGTTGTCAGTCGACAACACTCATCAACAATCGCGATTTCGGAACGGAAACGAGACCATGTTGGCACACACCAACACTCATCGAGAATCGCGATTACAGCAAACAGTGGCAAACCCCACTGTCCAGAAACATTCGGTTACGGCGGTATCCATAGCCGTACATACACCTTCTGCACGCTCTCACGAGCTGCCGGCACACACCAACAGCACTGAGTCAGATGCAGCCAAGGTCCTACACTTGCTCGCCCGTCACTCACCAGGTTCGCGGAAGACGGCACATACCGTCTCCCCGAGAGAGCACACACTCTCTCTCTGAAACTATCGTTTGGGCCCGTATTTATACCCCGAAAAACCGTTAAAATACGAAAATAAGTTTTAACAAGATTCTAATCTCCTGCAAATATTTGCTATTTTAAATTAAAAATATATATAAAAAAATACAAACTTATGTGGGATCAAATCCACGATCCCCAGCGCGCTGGTCGAGCATGCTAGCCACTCGACGGCGCGGTACTTGACAGGTAAACAACAAATTTATAAGCATTAGTAACATAAAACAAAAATACAACAATTAATTTTACAACAAACGACATACAATAGGGCGCGAGCAGACACGTGACTCGGGCGTCCTTGACGTTCTTGGAATCAGCTGATTTGTGTGCGCATGCTGTTTTGACAAGAACAGTGTCACTTTGACAAGACCAATGTTTTGACTTATTTTGATTTTAAATTGCTAAAATGTTATTATAACGTACGTTCTATCGGTGTCAAAAATCTTACTACTTCTTCTAGTAAAACCTCAATGATCGTTCTTTTGCGTCAACAAAATCTGAATATTCCTACGAATCATTCCAACTTCAGAGCTGGAAGCGCTGGTAGGAAGATATATAGAGTGGAGATAAATTCAAAATTTTACTAGCCGACTGTCGCGTGTACCTTTCTGTTACATTTGTGAATGTTCAGATTAGACTGTGCTCAACAAAAATACCTCCTTTACGTTTTTATTATTTAATATATTTTTATATTATTATAATCTCTGTAATATTTGCATGACAACATTTTAAAGATCCATAATAAACATACAAAGTTATCTTTAGTTGTTAACTAACAATAGCATATAAACACTCCCACTGTTCTATCGTATTTATTTTTTACTTGAAAGTTATTTGCCACTGAGCGTTCTATTGCTTTAAGAATATTCTTGTTCTAGTAGGAATATATCTGACACCGATAGAACGTACCTAATGTACAATTTTCACGCAGTAAAACACATGAAATTAAAAATAATAACTTCTCAACAGTTCAAAATTAAAATAAGTCAAAACATTGGTCTTGTCAAAGTGACATTGTTCTTGTCAAAATGACAAGCGCACACAAATCAGCTGATTCTTAGCACGTCAAGGACGCTCGAGTCACGTGTCTGCTCGCGCCCTATATAACCAAACAATTACATTGTATGCGTAATTTCAACCAATACATCAATAATAAAAATGTAAAACAACATTTTTACTGGTGGGATTTGAACCTCCATTTGGATTTAATAATTTTAGCAAAAAAACTAACTTGTTAACCACAAGACTACAATGCTAAACATGAAAATTAAATTTAAATCTAGTGACCATCGTCACAGTGTATTTGACTTTATATTGAATTTACGTTTTTGCTTATCTTAAAGTTTGATTTTGTTTTCGTATTATCTATGTACTATATTTCACTTGTACTTTTATTTTTTTAAATCTTGTATAGATGTGAATCTAACTTTTGTTTCATTACAAACTTAAACAATAAATCTGTCAAGTAATAATGTATTATGAAAACAGCTCCAGATGAAGACCGAAGTGGAGTAGTAATCGATCCGATCGGTGTTGCTAGTAATAATAATTAATGACTGCAAGCCGCAAGTTTTATATATTTAAATTACAGTAGTTATATACATAATATAATTTTTGAAAAGCGATTTGTATATAATTCCATTTAGACCGGGCGCCAAGAAAAAACCGGTGGATTCATTCTGATTGATGATTTAAGTTCAGAAAGACCTAAAGAATGAAATTCTGAATGTTGCCGGACAAAGTCAGTGGTCAATTTTTTTTTGTAGGGGGTATAAGAATTATTGATGAAATCACTGTAAAAGTCAAGAAAACGTTGTTTATTACTCCTAAAAAGTTGTTTCTGTAGGGTATGAAATTACAAACATCACGAATATTATAAAATACAAATTTAATATGATAAAAAAGCCGCGTGCCTGAGTGTTTGGTCGTGAATCTGGGGAACCGGGTTCGATTCCGACCGATGCCATAAAGAAATATTTCGAATTTAAATGGCACAAAAGTCACCCTTGTGGCGCACTCTCCAAACATTAAAGAGTGCCCGTGAGGTGACGCCTGGTAAACGCCTACACGGTTGCCGGATACGACTGATGGTCGTTTACTTTGTTTCCCTCTCCGCAGCAGTTTATACCAGCTCCAAAGTATTGTAGCGGGTTACATTGTACCCGACACGGTTTAGACGTTTTAGTTATAAAAGAGTTTTCACATAACGTCAAACTAGATAGTGTGGTAGCTTATTTTGATATCTGAGTTAACAAATTTAAGTGCAAATTCTAATAGTTGTTCCAGAAAAAGCAGATTGATGATAAAATTTTCTTAGTTAGAGGCCAAGTATATTACATTTAAACAAGCCTGTATTGCCAGATCATAGCCCTTCGACCCCCTCCGTCTCTGTATTAGTAAAAAATTTCACCCTTTATTAAGCTATATCTCTTAAACAATATGCCCAAAAAGTTATTTTTATTTTAATATTTGTCATTTATATATTTCTATAAACTGAGATGTTTTCCAATAAAATAGGAAGCACTGTTTTGAAGCTACAGTGAAAAATATGATATAAAGAGCTCTCTTTGATTGCATTTATCTCAAATTTGAGATGGTCAATCGATTTTTACCAATAAGAAAATATGTAAATATTATTGTTCTGTACAATAACCAGCCACTGAGGGAGTAAGCCAGCTCAACTTGGTGCCGGTTCCAAGCCCGAGTAAATGGTGAGGGTTGGTGGTAGGACAGGTATCCAACCGTAAAATCTTCGCCGAAACCAAAGACGGAAAGTGTAGGATCGGAAAGTGGTATAAGGGCTAGGGTGTTCCTTGCAAGTGACTTGCAGTTGTAGCCTCGACTGACCCCTGTGCCAAGTCGGTTAGGACTACCCCGTCATGGACGGTCGGGGTTAGAGAAGCCAGTCCTCAGGATTAGAACTCTCAATCTCAGAAGTATGAGTAAGGGCAAAGAGAAGGAGGAAGGACTGTGACGCAAAAGTATTGAGTAAGAAAGGACAGTGTGAAGATGTGTTGGACAGGAATGATTGGAGGAGAAGACTAAGGAACAGCGACCCCTAAGAATAAGAAGAAGAAGAAGATACTACCTTAAAAAGATAAGTTTTGACAATCGTTATGAACACATTTACAGAGAGAGATACAGTTTAAATCATTTTTTTTACAACTACAAGACATTATTCTGCAGTCTGAATTACATTTGCAAGGCCTAATTAAAGAATCAGAGGAGGTTTTATCGTTTTCGTCGGGTGTGACTAGGAATTTCGTAATCCATAGACGAATTGGAGGAAGTTCAAAGGCTCGAACAGTGGTTGTAATGATTTTTTCCATAAATATGTTTGGGATGCAGCTCTCAAACAATGTAAAAATAAAGCATCAGAAGTACAAATAATTTTGGTTAAATTTAAATTCAACCCAGAGGTGTAAACTTTTAATTTTGGCTGTGGGTGCACTATTTTTATTTTAAATAAGTGTATATATTTTTATAAATGCAAAGTAAAAATGGCATAGTTAATTTATTATGCACATATTAAAATATATGTATACATGGCTTAACCACAGACTCCTGGTTCAAAAATAACACGATTTAACTAAATTTACCTATATCCGAAAGTGTACCATTTAGCAAGTATTCTGCTTCAAAGTTCTTCTAAAAAAATAATTTTGTTTGTAATAGCATATGGACATAAGTCATCTTTTCAGATGATATTTTTTGTTATTATTAGTGATACACTATTCTGTGTAATTTAGGTTTCACGATCATGATTATTTCATAACTTTTTTTTTAATCGACCGACATATTACAATATTATGAAATATAATTAAACTGTTAGGGCAAAATTACTGTGGGTTAGGGATGGGTAAAAATCAAGAAAATATCAATCTGGCGATTCGACATGAATCGAAACTTTTAATATCGATCTACCATCAGATCTAGATGCAAAATATCGATCTGCAATAAATCGATTAGGTACTTATAAAATTGAATTTCAGTTATACTGAGATGTTATAAAAAGGCAACGTTGTAAATTAAAATGGTTTAATTTATTAATAATTCAGATAATACAACACAAACATGACAAATTGCCACAGACCATAGGACCAGAGAACGACAAGAAGAAGTGAAATAGTCAAGTCAAAAGTAAATCTAAAGTATAGATTATAACCGTACCACGCGAAGAAATGATACAAGGTATATTTTAACGATTTTTAATAAAAAAAAAAGACCGATTCGTTCAGTGAATGTAGATAAAAAATCGAAAATACAACTTTCGATCGATATTTTTAAAAATTGGTTCAGAATCATAGGTCCCTCCTGTGGGTGCTGTGCACCCATACTTTTACTTTCAGTGGGTGCGCGTGCGCTCGTGCACCCACGTAGTTTACGCCCCTGATTCAACCCAATTTTACGGGTAATCAATTTGTAGCGTAATTCATCTGATGTGGTTGTTTGTTTGGCAAACAAATAAGTGCAGACTTCTTCAACCTGATGAAAATGCATCGGAGTTTCTGGGTTATTTCCAAAAGTAGAGAGAGCATCTTGACCAAATACTTGTGATGCAACATACAGACATTGTTTCTTAGCTCCTACCCGGCTTGTGTCGCAACCAGTTTCACTGTGTGAAACAACCGAGGGGCGAATCACTCCTTCAATTTTGTACAAAAGATTGTACAATCATGGGATTGTAAGACGATTGTAATGATTGTATGCAAGAATGTACAATATTTGCAAAGATTGCAATGTAATATTTTTTATTTTACTAATCAGTATTAGGTACTTAATTTTACAATTTTTAATATAATATTTGAGTACAGTATTCACTAAAATTCTTTTTATATCTTGATAATCTAAATTAAACCATATCTTCTTTAAGAAAAAAAAATAATTGCCTTATTAGGAGACCATTTAAATGGTGATTCGTTATTTGAGAAATAATCCCTAGGTCACTAGATATAGGCGAAAATATAAATTTTAATTTTTTTTATTTTTACGTTCATTTGTTTCAAACAGCAAAAATATAACAATTATTAAATTTATAAATATTATTTTTAACATACTCGTACATAGCACTTAAAATTCGTTATAAATATGTCGTTGCCTATTATGACGTCCATAAAAAAATACTAAAATTACCTACTTGAAGCACAAGATTTTATATATTTTGAGAACTGAATAAAGAAATTATCAATGAAAATATTTAAATTATCATTTTTAATGGTGTTTTTCAATTGTTCCACGTAACAAACATTGTTTTAGTCCCCTCAAGATGTGCATATCAAAACCAAATATTACAGATTTGAAGAGTATTCGGAAGAATAAAAAATTGTAAAATTTACAAATTGCCTATATCTAATGACAGTGATCTATGCATTTTGCTCAAAATACAAAATATCTAACATTAAGATGTCCTCCTAAATGGGCAAATTTTTTGTTTAAGTTAATTGACTTCGTATCTTTTATATTTCTCGAGATCCTCATGTTGGTCAAGTTATCCTGGACACCTGTCTACATATTTGACTTTATATTAACAGTGACCGATTCGAAATCAATAATTTTTTACCATTATACAGTTAAAAATGAGTTAAATCAAAAATACTAGCGAAAATAGTGAATATGTTCACCTCACTAAGGCAAACACTATCCACTACGGCTTATGGCTTTGCGCATTTTCATTGCGCATAATATGTTATTGTAAAGACTGTACATAATTGTAATGATGACTGTAACTGATTGTAGCGTGACTGTACAGGTGTCTCATTTTCGATGTTTTTTTAAGGTATCTCGGGTAATTTTAATGATAGAGCAAAACCGTTTGCATATTGCAGGGTCAACTTTTCGAGAAAAGTTTCATAGTCACCACAGGAATTTTCGATATTCTTTTGTTTCTGAGCTACAGGCAAAAACTCGTTTTTCGCTCATTTTGAAAATATATCATATCTTACTTATTATGACAGTTAGAGAAAAATTGATTTAACAAAAATTTTAACATTTTTTAAATAGAATAAAATGGCGTAATTAGATTTTTTGAAACCTTAATAATTCTCGAGATATAATACAAACTTATGCTTTTTTAAATGGGAACCTATGTTGAAAATAGTCTCGTCTTTTTGCTTAATTTATAAGCTTTTCAATGATATATAACAAGTCTACATTCTTTTGTTTTAAACATTAATAAAAGACGACTTATTAATTTATTGGGATGAAAATATTGGAAATTATTAAGAAACAAATGAAAAAATCTCTTACAGATCATCATTTGCATATTTCTAATAGTATTTGTTTCAGTTTTACTCATTTTTTCAATTTATTTACTTCAAAGGCATATTAAACCGTTTTTTCGGATTGTGTCACAGCCAACTATAACGTAGATAAATAGTAATTTAACTAATCCGAAAATAATTAGTTAAGAATAATTATGAGAACACAATTAATAGATATAGAATCAAAATAAACAAATGATGATCTGTAATAATTTTTTTCATTTGTTTCTTAATAATTTCCAATATTTTCACCCCAATAAATTAATAATTCGTCTTTTATTAATGTTTAAAACAAAAGAATGTAAACATGTTATATATCATTGAAAAACTTATAAAATAAGCAAAAAGACGAGACTATTTTCAACATAGGTTCCCATTTAAAAAATCATAAGTTTGTGTTATATCTCGAGAATTATGAAGTTTTCAAAAAATCTAATTATGTCATTTTATTCTATCTAAAAACAGTATAATTTTTGTAAAAACAATTTTTCTTTAACTATCATAATAAATAAGATATGATATATTTTCATAATGAAGGAAAAACGAGTTTTTGCCTGTAGCTCAGAAACAAAAGAAGATCGAAAATTCCTATGGTGACTGTTAAACTTCTCTAGAAAAGTTGACCCTGGAATGTGCAAACGGTTTTGATCTATCATTAATATTACCCGAGATACCTTAAAAAAACATCGAAAATGAGACACCCTGTACATGATCGTAAGGATTATAACTGACTGTAACGTGATTGTAATGATTTTAAATGAATGTAGTGATTGTGGCAGCGATTGTAATGAATGTATCTATGATTATACGCGATTTGTACAATGATTGTAGGAGTGATTCACCCCTCGGAAACAACCGATTTGCATGTACTCTTTGAGCATATATTCTACCTGTAGTTTCGGTAGTACTTAGTTGTTTTGGGTATAATATGACAAAATACACTGTTTTTTAGTGAATACAAGCTTTTGGAGTCACTCCGTATAGAGCACTCGCCCGCGCAGCTAAAGTACCGGTTTGAACAATGGAAGTTACTGCAAAACACTCTAAAAACACGTATTTCGCTTAGAAAATGCCATTTCAAGTGATTTGGAGACATGTTGCAAAACAGTTTTTACATCTGATTTGAACGTTTCACGGTCTGTTTGGAGTATAGTATGACAAAATACACTGTTTTCTAGTGAATACAAGCTTTAGGAGTCACTCCGTAGTGCACCAGGTTGTAATAAATATTTTAAATGTTGTTTGTGCGTCAATTTATTAAAAATTGAGGCATCTCGAAATCTTTCTCACGTAAATTTGTTAACTCATCATTCAAAATAAGCTACCACACTATCTAGTTTGACGTTATGTGAAAACTCTTTTATAACTAAAACGTCTAAACCGTGTCGGGTACAATATGGGCCACTGCAACACTTTAGAGCTGGTATAAACTGCTGCGGAGAGGGAAAGAAAGTAAACGACCATCGGTCGTATCCGGCAACCGTGCAAGCGTTTACCAGGCGTCACCTCACGGGCACTTATTGATGTGTGGAGAGTGCACCACAAGGGTAACTTTTGTGCCATTTAAATTCGAAATATTTCTTTATGGCATCAGTCGGGATCGAACCCGGTTCCCCAGATTCGCGACCAAACACTCAGGCACGCGGCTTTTTCACCATATTTAATTTGTGTTTTATAATATTCGTGATGTTTGTAATTTCATACCCGACAGAAACAACTTTTTAGTAGTAATAAACAACGTTTTCTTAACCGTTACAGCGATTTCATCAATAATTCTTATACCCCCGATAAAAAAAAATTGACCACTAACTTTGTCCGGCAACATTCAGAATTTCATTCTTTAGGTCTTTCTGAACTTAAATCATCAATCAGAATGAATCCACCGGATTTTTCAAACGGAATGTTTCTTGGCGCCTGCACTAATTAATAAATATTTATTTCCAGCAAAATTATTTTATGAACTTATTACAAATATACAGATTTTTTCAACATTAAACAACAAAATGAATAAGTTCATTTACCTAAACAAATTGTCAGATACACAGATGCTTCGTTTTAGAGACATTTGCATTTGAGTGTTATACTCGTATGTACGTTACTGTAATGTTACAAGAATAGGGTCCTCCACTCTTATTCTCTTCATTTAATTTAAAGCAATTCGTAGTATTAAAAAGTCTTAATTGTAGGGCATATTATGTCTGGATGATTTTAACGGCTTTTATTACACTTTTTATTCATAATTTTTTAAGAAAGTTTCGCGGCATCCATTTTCCCTTCACCGAACGATGAGCCGTATAGTAAGAACAAGTTGGATGATATAGCTGATATATCATTTACTTTTCTTTTCCATTGTTGCTAATATGATTAATATTTATTTTATAAAGATGCTCAACTATTATTATATACATTTTTGTGCAATGTCATATGGAGGTCATATATGTCAAACGTAACCAAACATTTAATTATCAAGTCAAGTTCCTTCTTGGGTATCAATATCTAAACATAAATTTATTATAATTTATAAATAAATATGCTTGTAGGCAAAAGTGATTGTAAAATATTGTATAGTAGTTCCAGACTTGTCCACTGGAGGTTAGTGCTGCTGCATAGTTAAGTAGAGGCCATGAGACCTACTCTAATTCAAAGCTGTTTTTTCGCGATACACTGGTTTGAAGCTGGTTCGTAGTGGTTTGAAACATTACATTTTCTCGGTTGAATACGGTGCAAACAAAGACGTCACTATTGAACCGTATTCGTTTGTATTCAAACCGTTCTCGAAGCGCGGTTTGAAACGCATTTAAAGTGGTGGGGGTATATTCGGATATGAAAAACGCGGGAGTTAACATTCTGGCCTGATTAATACGTATAACCCGTAGCCGCAGAGCCGTTTTGATGTTTAAAATGGAAAATAAATTCGACATCGTAGATAATGAATAGAAATCATAATCTATATAATGATTTATCGAGTATTCAAAAGAATCGTTTGGCCGTACGTGTTCATTCCTTATAGTTAACAGCATTATACTAATAAACAATTCATCCTCTTCTTTGGCTCTATTTAATAAATTTAGTAAACGCATATGGTCTTCATTTTCTTCGTTAATTAAATACAATATCATTCTTTTATAGGTATCCATATTCAACAAAACTGTCAAATCACGAAACGTCAAATAAGTGACAGCCAGTGCCAGGCCTCGGCTGCAATAGCTGGGTTCAACACAAAAATACCGCTTTCTACTCCTAATAACAATATACTATTCTTAAGTTAATATTTGAACAAGATGCAATACAAGCAGTAGAAAATAATAATACTTGCAGTTGTACGAAATAAAAGTCTATTTTTGACATAATTCGTTTATTTATTACATATTTTATACATGTCATGTTAAAGTCTCGCTATGTATATAACTGACAATTTAACAAGTTGAGCCGACTGAAAATTAAAACTAAATATTTTATCACACAAAAAATCCATATTTGAGGTTAACTTCTCATCGAAATCAATATAACTTCATATTTCAACATACATATGTATAAGTTCCTAAATTATTAATTCCAATTACAAGTAAAATATAAAATAACTTACAATTTCAGGCATTAGATATTCCACTTGAGTAACAATTTTGTTGTCCACTACGTTGCATTTATTATCGTTTGAGCACATAAAGCACAAATCAGTTATGGAACACATTTTTAATAAATAATCACGTTCACTAAATAAAATCAACAAAATATTTATTTACAAACAATGAAAAAAGTTAACGTCCGTGCGGTTAACAGAAGGTTACTGTGATATAAAATCAATATCATTGCTGTGGAACAAACACAAAAGTAAACTTTGTGTAGAGTGCAGCGCCACCTCTTGACTGTTCCCTCAGCTCGATATTCAAACGTACAAATCAACGATCACAAATACACTAGATATAACTTCATAGCATTTGTTTTGTTTTCGGCTGGGGCTGGACAGAAAGAGACAACTAAGGATAGAAATATGTAAAGGCCCCTCACGGAGTATTCGCTAGATGTCACTGCTTGTTTTATTAAAATCATTGAACTCTATACTAAACGTACCTGGAAAGGCCTCGTCAATGCGGAGTAAATGAGAGTCAGTGAGGCAGGCGCAAAGAACAAGGACAGACGTAGTGTGCAGTATTTGTGTCACTCTCTAACGTGTGTTACCTCCATTATTCATATATCGAGAAATAATATGGGTGTAGTGTATGTGCAATTTATAACGTCTATTGGCATTTTATTGCAAAATGGTTATCAACTGTGTTGCTTACGGTTGCAATAATTTACAAGATGGAAGAAAAAATATATCTTTTCATACGTAAATAACCAACCTACAATATTTCATGACAATAATTTGGGAAATTATGTAGGAAATGATCGAAAAAATACTTTCTTGGTTATTTGTATTTATTTCTGATTTCCAATAAC